>JAKOGI010001684.1:0-65000 GCA_029747015.1 Carnegiea gigantea
CCATCAATGCTCTCAATAGCCTATCATATATGCTAGAACAACTCATAAACAAGTGTGTATGGCAAAAATAACAAAGACTGCTCTGAATAATGCAAGTTAAGACCCGCTCGGGCTTATCAAAGCTCTTGGCCTAGTCTTATGAGGGAAAAGTGTTCACATAATCATCAAATGAATAGGACAACGACCTATATAAATAAGAACTGTCACAAAAAGAAGATCTAGGGGCCTCTATATCCCCAACAATGGCTCCAATATCTCCAATATCTCCGAAAGAGGAAAGGAAAGGGTCTAGGTACAGCCTCTTAGGACAAATGGAAGAACCAACATATGAAGGGTTACATAAACTCCAATCCACATCGTCTACAGGATGCTCAAGTCTCTCTGCTTCAATATGGTCAACAAAAGTCTGATCTAAATCATAACTATCAGTCAAAAGAGTATGGTTAGCCTAGGAAAAAGTGAATTGGAAAGATCCAAGAGATGGGGGAACAATTGTGTGGAATAAGAATGGTAAAACAAATGAATTAGGGAATAAATTAGGACATTGGGGTATAAAATCTATCAACTTAACATTGAAAGGTCAAATTTCAATCACTTCTTCCTCACATGACTCACCTCCATCCTAAATGTATCAACTATGAACTGATTAGCATAAACGCTAACATCACCCTCAGATTCTTCTCAAACTCAAAAGAGTGAGTAAATAAGATAGGCAGATTAGGTATGATTAAGGAATCATCGGCAATGTCCTTGGGTGTGCTAATGTCAGATGCTAAGTTAAGGCATGGGGATATAGAGAGGTCATTCATATTATTATCCTCCCTAATTTGATTCAAATTTTCCCATCATAATCCTTATCATGTTCTCTAAGTTTTCATTCAGTTGACTTTCATATCTAGAGACCATTACAAGGAATGGACAAACACTAGTATTATGAATGAGACAACTGAAACCATCTCTAACCTTTTCATACTCACAAGTGTCACGAGTTAAGCATTCAAAAAAGTCCCAAATTTCTTCCGAAGATTTAGAATGCAAGGCCCCCACACCCCTAGGGTACATGGCTTCAACATAACCCCCGATATTCACAATTCATTCCTTCAAAAAAAAAAAAATTGGGTAGATTTTCCATTTTTCCTTATATCGATCAACCTATTAAACATGAAAATCACTCAATCTACTACAATATCTCTAAAATATTTCATGGTCGTATTGTATTAAATGGAAAATAGCCATGCTTTTTTTTTTTGAATTTTAAATTTGCCATTTTTTGGAATTTTTAATTTATTTTTTGGAATTTTTATAATTTTTGTCAAACAAGAAAAGCAAGCTATACGAGTTTATTAAATATTAATCAAATTAACTAAGCAACTAATCTGAATAAAAAAGTCTAAAGGTAATCTACTAATAGAAATTATGAAGTTAATAAGATAAATAAACAGAATAGAAAAATAGTAACCTATTTCAAACTATCATCCCCGATAACGGCGCCAAAAAAACTTGTACAATCTTAAAAGGATGTATACCTTTTTTTTTGTGCAAGGGGAGGGGGGACCGGGCTCATAGGCCGTTTGATATCAAGCAGGTGATCGCGTAAGGCTAATCCCCGCTCCCGACGGGATTCATACCCGGGGTGGGCAAATGCCCATGATATTTTGGTGCCAAGTGAGCTAAGCTCACTCGGCAAAAGGATGTATACCTAATAACAAATAAATCAGTATAAAAATTTAGAGAGTAGTAAATTTTAATAACTAATGAGAGGGGAGAAAGGGGAAGAATTACTAGGAACTGATCGAATTGAAAGTAAGAACTGAAGCAAAACTAGACTGATTAATCAAACTTTACTTAAATTGCATCTAAAGTAGTCGAGTAAAAGGTTTTGAGAGAGAGAAAATAAACTAATTTGCTCCTAAAATCTAAACTAAGACCTAGACTAAGATGAGCACGAATTGATTGGTCAATTGTGGTACCCAAGATCTTCTTTTATAATGGTCTTTCCAAGTTCTAGTTGGAGTATGTTTCATGTTCTCTACCCTTAACTAATATTAAGAATGTCACTATAGTAAGAAAATTGCTTGGAACCCTCCTGGTTGTCAATTGTCATTTGGTTACAACTTTCCAAAATTTGCCCCAGTTAGTCTTCCATGCCAAGCTCATGAACTCAATGTTTCATCAAATCATATTCCTTGCATAAACACACAAAAACCTAATAAAACCCAAAAATAATCTCAAATATTATCAAAACCAAGTGGTTAGAAGTAATTACTTAGTCACTTTGGGTGACTAAACAACTTGCTTTCGAGCAAGGAAGACAATGTTATGTTCATTTCATTCTCTTATAGCGTATACTTTTTCTCAGTGTCATTAGGCTTCTAGCTCTCAAAGGCGATGGGATGACCCCTTTGTATTATAATACCACTAATAGTAAAGTCAAAAGCATTTGTGTGCAACTCAAATGGCTTGTTGAGGTTCGAGGGAGCAATAATGGATTCCTAGGTAATGGCCTTCTCTAAGGCATGAAAGGCTTGTTGGCACTCATGGCTCAATGCCCATCCTCTTTGCTTCTTTAACAAGTCCATGATAGGGGCAGCAATAGTAGAATAGCCCTTGATGAGCTGCTCATAATAGTTTACCAAGACAAGAAAGGGCCTCAATTTGGTGACTTTGGTTGGTTGCTCCCATTCAAGGATGGCCTTCACCTTTGCCGAGTCCATGGAAATATTGTCCTTGCTAACGATGTAACCCAAGAAGGACACCTCTTCTTATGCGAAGAAGCACTTCTCTTTCTTAACATAGAGCTTGTTGTTCCTTAAGGTTTGAAGCACTTAGCATAAGTGTCCTACATACTCCTCTAAGTGCTTACTGTAGATGTCAATATCAAGATACACAACAACAAAGCGATTAAGGAAAGGAGCAAGTATCTTGTTCATAAGTGTGTACAATGTGGTCAGTGCAGTTGCAAGGCCAAAAGGGCATGACAAAGCACTCATATAATGTATAATACATCACACATGCCATCTTTCGCTCCTCTTCTTTGGCTATGCAGACTTGATAGTACCCACTCCTCAAATCGAGCTTGGTAAAGTACCATGCATCTGCAAGTTGATCGAAAAGATCATCGATATGGGGGATGGGATTCTTGTTCTTGATGCATAGCCAAAGTGGTATAAGACTAGCCTATCATATTTCTTTTGAAATAAGACCGGCACACCATAGGAAGACTTGGAGGGGACGGATGCAAATGGCATCACATAGTACCTTTAATTACCTCATTAGTTGTTCGAGATTTAGAGGTGGCATACGATCAAGGGTAAATGTTGGTGGCTTAGCCCCTGACTCCAACTCAATAGCAAGATCTACTCCTTCCTCTGGATAAATTTCTTAGATAACTCAGCTGGTATGATGTCCTTAAACTCTTCAAGCACCCCTTAGATGGCCTTTGGTGCTTTTACTTCCTAACTCTCCTCATCAAGCTTGAGAGTGGCGAGGAAAGTGGGCTCCTTCTTGATTCTCTTGAGAATAGAAGAGTAGAGAACACTTTGCCTTCATCGATCTCCCTCTTTAAGGGAATAATGCAAGGTTGCGTCGTCTCGATGTTGCATATAACGTTGGTTTAAGACACCAATAATGCCTTCACCGATGTTAAGGAAATTGATACCGAAAGAGAATTTATGTCATTTAAGAGAGCAATCGTGACGTTGACCTTACCTTTTCACTAGTTGATTTGAATTTGGGTGCCTTAAGCAACCCTCGTTCGGGAGACTCTGTGCATTGACTCCCTTCACAAAGCCTCCTTCCTTGGTATAGGGAATGTTAATCTCGTCGGTCAGCTCCTTGCTCTTTTAGACTATATTAGTTCCCATGTCCCAAATTACTTTTAGTAGCTTGTAATTGATAATGGTTTCCATGTACATGCACCATGAGGTTGTCCGTTCACCTTGGCTTAAATGGCAATAAACAACTTCATGGAAGCTACCTTCCTTTTATTCTTTTTGCCTTTCCTCTTCCATGATAAGAGCAAGCTTGCTTCGCTTTGGGCACTCGAAGACCCGATGAGATATGTTAAATAGGAAGCATGAGATCTTCATTGGAGTCTTATCATTTTTTCGTAGTCCCTCGCCCTTGGATGAGGATGGTGTGTCCCACTTAGGAGACTTGTTCCGGTCTCCCCGCTGTTACCACTACTACCCGTCTTATTGTTTTGTCCCTTTGAGGGTTATTTCTTGAACTCGATGAGGACTTGGTGGTGATAATTGCGAAGGTGAGGTCTTGCATGGCATGCTTTTTGGGTTCCATTTGGCCCAAACCACATTGGCCATCGAAGAAGCAAAATAGGGCATCTTGCCTTCCCATTGTTGGAATCTTCAAGAGAAGCTCTTGGAACTCCTTGGTTTATGTTCAAATGTGACCCTCCCTATGTTAGAGGTGTCGTAGCTTGTCTCTTGCCTCATTCTCGGCATCCTTAGGGTATAATTGCTTCTTAAACTCCCTCATGAGCCTGTCCCAAGTTTTGCTGGGATCAAATCCTCACACAACATTAACACACCTACGACGCCACCATGCAAGAGCTATATCTTTAAGGGAGAGGGAAACATTGCTCACCTTTTGAGCATCCTCCTCGATGCTTATTGCTCTGAAACAGGCCTTTGATAGGAAGAATTCAAGTTTTAAAATTTACAACCCCAAGTATAAGGTTCTATTATTGAGTACCTGGGATGTCATCCACTGGGAGTTGGTACTAAGGTTAGTTTGAGTGACTCAATCTAGCCTAAGAAGGAAGGAAATGAAAACAAAGCTAAACTAAGCTACTAAAAGCAAAAGAGGTGGCTTGAGACTATGATTTGACCAATTGCCGAACTAAATAGTCAAGATGAATCCTAACCTACCCGACTTATACCCTCAACTAGAAATAGTCGGTTCCACCTTTAAAGACAGCCTAAGCCCTCTCTCAAGGGTCATGGGCTAGCCTAATTAGTCTAACCACCTATTTTTATAGGATTAGCCAAATTAAACCACAAGATTAACAACCCTGGGATCTAGCAAGGATCGGGGACTATTTTCATGTTCAAACCCCGACTATTCTCACTCCTACACTAGCTAGTTGACCTCACATCTCGACATAAGTCAACCGCCTAAAAATAAGGATGAACACGTGGCAGGTATGAGAGAAAACTCTTAATTTGAGGCATAACTTAGGTGTAGTTAGGTCCAATACAAGTATAATTAGCCATCAAAGGGCTAATTACAACCCAAACTAACCAAAACTAATAATTAATCATCAACAAAATGCAACAAGGCCCAAATTAAACCTAAGCTAACATATAAGTCAACAAACATGAAAATGAAGGCATTAATCTAAACTAGCATGGATGAAAAGAGCTATTAAACATGAAATCATGATAAAAACTAAACATTTAAGGTACACACAATATAAACTAACATAATCAAAACAAGAGGAAATAAGAAAAGCATGAAATAAAGAGAGAGAGACAAAGAGAAAGGGAACGTATGCTTGATTGATTGAATGAACTTGAAAGCCACAAGCTTGAATCCAAGACGCACCCAGCACTACTTAAAATCATGCTTTTTCCGACGGAAAATGCTGACTGAAAAAGAGACCATCGCAAATGCCAGTGGACATGGCGACGGAAAGACGGGAAAGTAAACCGAGGCAGCAGATGGTCCGCGGACATATATTCCGTCGGAATCTCCGATGGAATCTGACTAATCTGTCGAAAAGTCAACGGAATTCTGACAGAATGTCCGTCAGAACTCTGGTCAGCATCGACCAGATCTCGGCAAAAAATGATAAACTTTTTTTAAAAAAAATATACTCTGTCCGATGGAATATTCTGTTGGACGTTACTGTCCGACAGAATATCTGACGGAATACTCCGTCGGACAGAGTTTTAAACCCCCACCCCGACTTCTTCTTCATTTCGGAAGGCAAAATAGAGAGAGGGAGCGCACGACTCAGAGAGAGAGAGAGAGAGAGAGAGAGGGAGCGCCGTGGATATCGCCGCCGTGAGCTTGCCACCGGCCGCCGTTTTTGCCGCCGTCTTGTAGCTCGCCGCCGCCGCCGCCGCCGCCGCTGTCCATTTTGTCGCCAGCTACCCCAATTCCACCACCATTTTTCTCTTGTAATTTCAAGTAAGTGATGTTTGTTTAGTTCGTAGTAAATTTTTTGATGAATTTGATAAATTTGAGCTAGAATTTAACAATTATGTGGCAATTTGTGTTGGTTGTTGAAATTTTATTGAGTTATTTGTAGATTTTGGATTTTGAATTTGGTTGTGTTGATGTGAATATGAAAGTTTACTATGTAAGTGTTGTTTGTTTAGTTTGTAGTAGATATTTTGATGAAATTGAGAAATTGGAGTTACAATTTAACAATTATATGGTAATTTGTGTTGGTTGTAAAAATTTTATTCAGTAATTGGTAGATTTTGGATTTTAGATGTAGTTGTGTTGATGTGAATGTGACAATAATTATTAAATATTATTAGTAATTGTGTGGATGATGTAAAAATTTAATTGAATATTATTTTTTGGAACTTATTATTTGGAGTTGTGAATTTGTAAGTTCATAGAATTTCATATTGAAAATGGAAGTTTGGTGCGACTAACTCGTAGAATTTATGATGGTTACAATTAATAGTGAATATTTAGAAAAATTAGTATGTTAGTATATAGAAAATGTCGGAGGGTGAAATATTGTGACGTATTATTTGGATAATATCCATACTTGTTATTTAGTATTGTAGAAATACTTGTAACATATTAATTTCAAAATTTAGATAATATTTGTAATTAGTAGATTATTTCGTATGTCATACCTAAAATGTAATAATTTAAATGAATGTATGTTGGATAATAATTGGAAGTTGGATAATGAAGTTGTATTATTTTGTAAATGTGTAAATATTATTTATTGTTTTGTACATAGATTAAATAATAGTTTATTATATATAACGTAAATATTTGAAGTTTTAATTTGTGTGGATGATTAATATGAAGGATATAGGTCATAAGAGAAAGCATATAACAAACGGGAAAAAATTACGTTATTGTTGCTATGAATGTCGTTATTGTCGGTGTGAATGTCACAAGTTTGAACTGCAATTTCAGACATTCGAACATGTTTACATCCTAGCCTAATTGTCGTAATATCTTATTTTTGTGCATCGCATATTGAACATAGTGCATGACGAAGTAGTACAATCATATGTAAATCATTGATGTAACTATTTATGAAGAAAAGTGTAATCATTATGTCAATTATTAGTATAAATAAGGAATTAACGTATACATTTGTAATGGCCTACAGTGCATAATATTGATGGACCACCCCATCGGAGGTGGATGTATAAAAGATTTTTACCAGGTAGAAAAGGGTATAGATAAGAATTTTTAGATAGAGTTGAATTGTTTGATCAATTTACAAGAAGTCAAGTGAAATTCATAAATAATGGACATTATAGATGTCCTTGTGCCAAATGCCAGAACAGAGCTTATAGAGAACCTGATGACGTGAGATTAAACACTTGTACCAAAATGGTTTTGTTAAAGGCGATTGGTACTGGACATCTCATGGGAAGTAGAACCTACTTCCAAGGACAATGTTGGAAGTAGCAACACACAAAACTTATATGAGCACACGGTTTCAAGTCCCATAGACGTTGATAATACTGAACCATTTGTGGATCATGTTGAAGTAATGGTGAATGATGTAATAATTACTAATGAAGTTAGTGGTAATGAGCAACCAAATGCAGAAGCTCAGGCATTCTATAATATGCTTCAAGCTACGCAGAGACCTTTATGGGATAGGTGTAGTAACCAAACTAAATTGTCAAATGCGGTCAGATTGATGAGTATCAAATCTGATTACAATATGCCTTAAAATTGTTTGAATGAGGTGATGCAATTAATGCATGAAAGTTGTCCGGCAGACAATCATGTCCCCAGAAATTACTCAAAGTTGAAAAAGAAGGTTCGAAGTTTGGGTTTAGATGTACAAACCATTGATTGTTGCCGCAATGGTTGTATGTTTTACTTTAAGGAGGATTCAACAGTTAAAAAATGTAAGTTTTGTGATACACTAAGATGGAAGCCAAAGAGATCAGGTGATAATGGGAAACTAAAACCATATGTAAAATTGTTCTACTTCCCATTGATACCTACTTTACAACGCCTTTGCGCTTCAAGAAGCACAGCTGAACACATGAGGTGGCATTATAATAATAGGCGTGAGGATGGTATTCTTTATCACCCTTCAGATAGGGAAGCATGGAAACAGTTTGATCGCAAACACTAAGATTTTGCTTCGGAGCCCCGCAATGTGAGACTTGGTTTGTGTGCGAATGGGTTTACCCCATTTGAGCAATCTGCACAGCCTTATTCAATTTGGTCCGTCATTGTGACACCTTTCAACCTTCCCCCGGATATGTGCATGACAATACCATATATGTCGTTAACTTGCATTATACCTAGGCCTACAAATCCGAAGAACAAAATAGATGTGTATTTGCAACATTTGATTGATGAGTTGAAAATGCTATGGGATGGTGTTCAAACTTATGATATTTCAATGAGGTAGAACTTCGTTTTGAAAGCTACATTAATGTGGACAGTAAATGACTTCCCAGCCCTTGGAATGTTATCTAGATGGAGCACTCATAGTGTTTTGAGTTGCCCTGTTTGTATGGAGAAGTTACAAGCAACACATTTGAAACATGGGGGTAAACCATCCTGGTTTGACTGTCATCGTCGATTCTTGTGCAAACATCATGCATTTCGAAGAAACCGAACTGCATTTTGTAGAGGAAAAGTTATGAACGATGGTCCTCCATCCAGAAAAAATGGGGAGGAACTATAGCATGAGGTTCAGAGTCTTCCTAAAGTAACCACTGATAGAGATTTCATCATCCCGGGTTTTAAGGAGAATTTTCATAATTAGACAAAGCAAAGCATCTTTGGAGTTACCTTACTGAAGAGACCAACTACTACATCACAATTTAGACATAATGCACATAGAGAAGAACTTTTGTGATAACATCATCAACACTGTCATGGATGTACCTGGTAAAACAAAAGATGATGTTAAGGCAAGGTTAGATATGGTGGAGATGTGTGATCGAAGTGAGCTAAACCACAAACATGGTGTTAATGGCCGAACACTAAACTTTCCTATGCCTTTCTTTGGACAAACGAAAGGGGGTGTGTGAGTGGGCACAGCAACTAACAATCCCTGATGGATATTGCTCCAACTTTGCAAATTGCATAGATATGAAGTCTGCAATGTTTCAAAACATAAAGATCCATGATTGTTATGTATTTTTGTAGATGCTTATGCCAATAGCATTTCGTGCCCTTATAGATGATGTATTAGAACCACTCATTGAGTTAAGTGAATTTTCCAAAAATCTTTGCTCAACAGTATTAAGGGTTGATAAGCTACAAGAAATGCAACGCAATATAAGTATCATACTTTGTAAATTGGAGAGAGTTTTCCCACATGGATTCTTTAATGTTATGGAACACTTGCCTATATACTTGGCAGAAGAAGTATACCTAGGGGGTCCAGTGCAATATCGATGGATGTATCCATTTGAAAGGTAAATATTTATCCAAATATCATAGAGCACTAAATTCAGCAGTAGTGTTATACTGAAATACTTATATAAGTTGTTGTAATTTAGGTACTTTGGATGGCTTAAGAAGAAGATAAAAAACAAAACACATCCTGAGGGATCAATGGCTGAAGTATACTTGGTGTTTGAGATATTGCAATTTTCTTCATATTACTTCGGCGCTGATGTGCCTTCAATACGCACAAAATGTCGACGTAATGAGGATGATAATGACGAGCCACAAATGCAACCTACTTTATCAGTTTTTCAAACCCAAGGAACTCCAGTGAGAAATCGTACACAGAGGTGCCTCACTGATGAAGAGTTGCACGCTGCACACCTTCACATTTTGTTGAATTGTAATGAAATTCAACCTTATATCGAGTAAGTCCAACTTACGCCTTTTTTATATTGTAATGAAGTTAATTCGGAACTTAGTGCTAATGAATATCATTCTCACAGTTTATTCAAACAACAACAATTACATAAAAATCCCACTTTAATAGACGTGGAGATAGATGCCTTGATTGAGGCTGAATTTATTTGGTGGTTCAAAAAAGCGTAAGAGTGTAAACTTGCCTCTTATATTATATATTCATCTCTTTCAGAACATCTTACACAATATGGTTCCCATGTTGATCAAGTTCGTAAAAATTAATGTAGGTTGAAATTATACGAATCTTCAATGACGAACGACAAGTACACATATGCCACTTGGCTCAATTGCCTTTAAGGAAAGTTACATCTTAGTCTGCATTTAGAGTTAATGGATTTCTATTTCACATACAGAAAAGGTGTGAAGGGAAAACGACTTTCAACTGTGGGGTTTGCGTTAAAGGAGCGGGGAAGGTGGATATGAGAACGATTATTATGGAATCCTCCAAGAGGCTATTCGCATTGAATATCTTAGAGAGCCGCTCAAACAATGTATGTTGTTAAGATGTGATTGGTTTGATAACACCCCTCGAGGATCACGTTGTCCCAAACTATGTCCATTTGCAGACGTGAATGCCACTCGAAGATATAGAAAATATGATCCATTCATATTTGTTAGTTCTGTAACTCAAGTGGTCTACATGAAATACCCGAATGGAATAAGAGATAAGTCTAACTGGTGGGTTGTTGTGCCAAGCAAACCCAGACATAAAGTGAATAATGAATTCACTTTACCAGTTGCATTTCAAGAGGAACATGTGTCTCATGTGACACCGGTGAATGACACAATTCTTGTAACTTTGTTGAATGAAGAGGAAGACATTGAAGTTGTTAATGAAGAAGGTGCAAACGAGGGAGGTGCGGAGGCAGAGTGGGATGATGATTATGAGTATATTGAAGACAAAGTCGTTGTCGACTATGAAGATTCTGATGAGGACAATGAAATTGAGGATGATGACTAGTATAATAATTCCTAAATGTACCTTAAATCAATTTACCTATTTGCATATTGTATGCATGTGGATTTTTTTGTTGTATGGATGTACACTTGGTCATTCTATGCATGTCGTCTTTGTTGAATAATTAATGACACAATTGTCATTGTATGATTTGGTAAAGCTGTTTAATTCTTGTATTTTATGTTATTTGATCACTACGGTTTGTATGTTTGTCTTAAAGATGCCAGGTATGCAACATGGACGCGGTGGTGGACGTGGTAGAACTCGGGAAAGAGGTCATAATAACCAAAGTGGCCAAGCAGAGGAACAGTTTCAGGGATGGCAAAACTACCAAGACATCCCTCATAATGCTTTTCCTGATCCCAACAGCGTACAAAACATGCAATTCACCCAATACATACCTCAAACTGCTACGTTCCCTCAGGCTGACATTTCCTTCTTCCAGTCACAAGACCTCTTAACACTCAGACTCAAGGAGCATTTATGGGTAACCAATTTGGCTCCTACATTCCTGTACCACATGTCATTCCATAACACAATGAACAAAGGAGTCGGGATCATAGTGATGGTGCTTCAAGCCATGGGAGCACGTCTAATAAGGTGTTTATCAGGCCAGATGGTAAAGAGTAAGTGATTATATATTTCCACTTTTGTGTATTCACAACCCAAATATACATATAAATATGTTCGTTGTGAACACAAATTTATAACTGTATTTCTTACTTGCAGCTTCTTTTCATATGATGTGGTGTTTGAAATAACGAAGATATTTATGAGCAAATTTCCCGAGCCTTGGCCAACATGGGGTAAAGTCCCTAAATCACAGCGGGATCTGTGGTTTGGCGAGTTCAAGGTAAGATAAATTTATATGTTCACTACAGCTGTAAATATATTGTTCACTAACATATTGTTTATGTTTTGCTGACTTTTCTTTTACAGAAGCGTTTCTATTGGGCTCCAGAGCATGACTCTCATATTAGGAGGAACTTTGAGGAGAAGGGGGTAAGTAGATTGAAGGACACATTTGGGGAGCTAAGGAAAAGGGGCAAGCAGCCTCTGTGGTTGTCTGACAGCACTTGGAAGTCACTTCAAGAGTACTTGGCTTCCGAAAAATTTCAAAAGGTGAGTGCACAAGCGAAGAAGAACCGGAACAGTGATCAGGATGGCTTAGGTCCTTTGCATACATGTGGTTCAATCCCATTTAGTGAGCAAAAAAGACGTTTGATAAGTACGAAGAACTCTCACTTATTTCAACTTATTACATTCTGTACTTTGTATGTGTTTTAATTTGCAATGTACGAAGAACTCTCACATATTTCAACTTATTTGCATATTGTATAGGCTAAGAACCTTTAAAGGGAGCCGACTGTAATAGAGCTATTTAAAGACATTCATCAACATGAGAAGGACAACACATGGGTTGATAAAAAATCTGAAAAAACATATGTAAGTAACATCTATTTTTTACGTGTTTAAAATATTCTTACTTCATCGGCGTTACTAGATCTGCAACACATAATATTTTTCATCTTATGTTGTAGACGGAGCATCAATAGAAGTGGGAATAGATAAGAAATTCCCAATCCTCGATAGATCCTAGCTCCGATCCATCTGAAATTTCATCTGAGACAGAGCTGTGGGTGCAAGGCAATTTAAACAAAAAGAGGTGCGTGTATGGACTATGTTCAGAAGGGATGAAACTAAAGTACCTGTTCATGTCCACAGCAACATCCAGGGACAGCCAGGAGCTAGATATGCGACAGACGGTCACCCAATTGAACAATGAGTTAAGCTCAACGGCGGAGTTAAATCGCCGAACTGAAGAGAGGAATCGTCATTTAAAGAGAAAGTGATGATGTTGAGTGAACAACTTAGTGGGGTGCAAAACATACTAAGTGAGTTCATTAGATCTCAACAAGCATCTGGTTATGGACCACGCCCACCCCCTTCTTCGCGCCCTCGACAGCACCGCCGCTTCACTTATGCTGCTGCTGCTGCCCCTCCTCCTCCTCCTCAGCCCCAATGTGAAAATGATGATGATGATGGTGATGATGGTGATGATGATGGTGATGACCATGGGTATGATCCAGACTCTACTTACAACTATTTCAACTATTAGAACTTCTAACATTCGGCAAATTTCATATAATGTTATGTATATTGGGTACAATTGTTTGGGTTTGCACGTGCTACGATCATCTGAAATTTTGAACAGTTTCTAATTGTGATGAAGGAAAGTAACCATGTGTGATGGTTACACATGATTATTTTCGGAATTAGTTAGAATGTCGATGTATTTGTGTGCAAATGAATACTTATGCTGGTTGAATGAATGTAACCATGTGTGGTGGTTGTAAATATTGAATTTGCAGGTTTTGTGTAAATTATAGTTTTGGGCTGGCTCAAGATGCCCATTTTTTTAAAAAAAAATTCTTCAAAATTCCGACAAATTTTCCGACCGTGTGCGACGGATTTCCGACGGAATCCGTCATATTGAATTTGCAGGTTTTGTGTAAATTGTAGCTTTTGGGATTTTTTTTTTAAAAAGTGAGGCAAATAGAGCTGATGGACCTTTTGGCCGTCGCATGCAAGCTTTTCCGTCGGGATTCCGTCGAAACCCGATTCGGACGGCCTCTGTTCTCCGTCGGAATAGTGCCGACAGAATGGTATATTCCGTTGGAACATGTTTCCGACCCGCTTTATTCCGACGGCCCCTCTCGATTGGCTATTCTGTCGGAAAATCATTTTTCCGACGAAAAAAATTACTTTTTCAGTACCGTTGGAAAAATCAGATTTTTTAATAGTGCCCAAACAAATCCTAATCTTTCTAATCTAATCCCCCTATTAGGGTTTTTATTGGCTTAAACCTAACCTAAAACTAGCCTAAAACCTTCAAAAGAACCCCCTTAAAAAGTCCCGATGAAGGGCGTTAAATAGGAATCGAGGCGGGACGAGAAGGCCGAGGCAAGTGAGGGGGGACGGCCGTCGCCTGCCCCTGGTCGTGACTGCAGGGGTGGGCAATGGCTATCGTGCCTCCCCCTGGCTACACGTGGCCTCGTTGTTTTTTTCTTCTTTTGTTTCTCTTTTATTCCTTTTTGCGGCACTTGCTCGATTTAACTTATTACTTACAAAAGTAAACAAAACAAGTAAAGATCCTAAAGATTATATTATTATACGAGCTAAAATTAGGTGAAAGAGACATGTAAAATACGATAATTTAGCACCGAACAAATATCCCCACACCTATCTTTTGCTCATCCTCGAGCAAAACAAAAGAAAATCTAACTAAGAACTTAACTCATTTTCATAGGAATCACGGTTACATTTAAAGTATGCAATAAGCCCTTTAAACCCCTTGGTTCCCCCAAGTGGACGAGTGAGGTCTCATAAGGGTTTGCAGGATATACCCACTAAATCTTTGAAGTATTTTTTGGATTTTTTTTTTCAAAAGCAAAGCTTATATACAAGGCAAAGGGGAAAACATGTACGCATCTAGATCGATTTTATTGCCCTAACAATCTAGCTACCAAGGCATATACAAGCAAAACATATATTCAGAATACACATGGGCTATAAATGCATCCCAACTCTCATTTTTCACCCCAGACAGCACAATGACATGATTTGCACACCTGGTGCTTCGTGCAAGGTGTATTGACTCTTAATGCTAGGACAAAACTGGGTAAAAGGTCATCTCCACTTGGCTTATAACTGCCTTATTTTGCTCTTCTTTTCTTTCTTCTTTTTTTCACTTTTCTCCTTATGCTCCTTTGCCTAGGTGGGTAGTTCTTGACTTATTAGGCCTTAAACTCCAGAAGGAACAACTTAGCACATATTCGGGCTTCTTCCCTATTTAGGAGCTATATTTGGATGTGCAAAACACTTATTCAAACCCAAATAGAGGTACCAGAGTTGAGCTCACTTTTGCACTTCTTGTCTTTCTTTTTTTTTTTTCTTTTTCTCTTAATGAAGCCAAAATTGGAAGTCAATTAATCAAGTAGAATGTCCCCAATCCCAAATTTCAATAATTAACACCAAAAGTCAATGATTAAGTACACAATATTGGCACAAAACCACATATGTGAAATGGGGTTATTATGAGATATCGGAGATCACATTGCAGACAAGTGTTCCATCATGCATATTGGACCTATATGCAAGCTAGAAACCAAGCTATCAAAGGTCAAAAATCGATCACAATGGCACAAAAGTCCCCATAGCCAAGAAGAAAAACTATACAAAATTGAAATATTGAAAAGGTTTCACAAAAATATGTACAAAAGGGTAAATGATTTCTCCACCCATATACCTAAATCTCACAATGTCCTTATTAGGAGTCGAGGAGTCACAACAACCACAAAAACGCACAAAACACAAAACACACAAGAACACTAAATCTACACACATATACACAAGCTAACACATTCCCCCAAAAACACAATCTCACCCAATCAATGACAAGACCACACGTATATACAAAACTAATACCACCAACAATGACTATATACAAATCCAACAACACCACCAATAACAAAGCACAACTATGAACAAAAGGCAAGTAAAGGTGATCATAACCATCAATCGGCTCCACAATATCCC
Source organism: Carnegiea gigantea (assembly GCA_029747015.1). Lineage (NCBI taxonomy): Eukaryota > Viridiplantae > Streptophyta > Magnoliopsida > Caryophyllales > Cactaceae > Carnegiea > Carnegiea gigantea. The sequence continues at coordinate 15,626 of JAKOGI010001684.1, forward strand.
AACTTTCACCGCAAAATGATCACCAACAAAAACACAACCTTATATCTACAACTAAAAAGAAAAGAAAGAAAATAAAAAGAAAGGGAGAAGAGTTAGAACAATTATACCAAGTCGGATACTGATTGTACCCAAACTATGCCTCTCCAAGATGCCGCTATGGAGGCTTGAGGAGCATCAACCACTCCTCCTCGGCTCTCAAGATGCGAGTCATCAACTCAGATGCAGTTAACGCTTTCAGAAGCTTATCATGTGCCTTTGCATTCATCTTAAAATGGCGGGAATAATAGAGGTAAACTCAATTTTCCTAGGCATGTCCTCTAGGTATGCACAATAAGGGTCAAAGGAGAGATTGTACCCTCTAAGGTCACCTAGGAACTCGTGAAATGCATGCAATGGAGATGGGGTGGTGGTTAGAAAGGGGGATGGAATGCAGACTAAGGCAAGTGACTCAGTGCAAAGGGGGTCAATATGCTCAATGCTAGGAGCAGTACCAACCCTCACATCATCACTATATAACTCTTCAAAAAAAAGGCTCTAGCAATGCAATATCGCATGGCCAATCAAGTAAATCATCCTCAACACAACTAGCATCACCCCCTAATAGACTCACCAAACTCTAACCCCGTGTACTGAGCTAAAGGAGGGGAGAAACAAATAAGCTTAAGACACCCTCCGTAGTGTCTCTAGGTATGCTAGACAAGGACGGAGCAACAAAGGTAGGGTCAATAACTTCCTCTAGACTGGTCAAAGGTGTATAAGCGATAAAATCGGGCTCTAGGGGAAGAGAAGACTCATAATCATCGTAGAGACTAACCACAAGTCTAGAAGAAGATGGACTAGGGTTGGTCTCATGCAATAAGCCATATTCCCTCATCTCACTAACAAAACACTCATGCCGCTCATTCATTATCTTTATTACAGCATTAAGTTTCACATAGCATGCACCGGAAATATCATAATAGTGATAAAAATTCACATCATAGTCAAAAGATTGACAAAAAGAGCACACAAGAGGAGAATAAGCATGCAAGTCATAGGAAATAGGGTAAGGGCACACAAAAGTCTCACTACCATTCTCATGGTGCCATTAATACCAAGCCAAAGACTCAAACAAATCCCACATATCATCAACGTCTAAAAAGCACATACCACCATAACATATGGACTCAATGGTGGCTCAGGTCTCATGTATTATCCTCTGAAGCACAACATTTTATATTTCCCATTTTTCATACATAAAATGCATATATTGAGCACGATAATCATTTAATATAGACAAGTATTGCCAAAAAGGTTCATGCTCAAATTGAGATAAATGGAAAATAGCCAATTTGATTTTTTTTTTTCAAATTTTTGATTTTTAAATTTTTCTTTGGATTTTCTAAAGGCCTAGTCTCGAATGCTCATGTAAACCCCAATATTGAAAAGCGCCAACTCCCCTGCAACGGCGCCAAAAACTTGATAGAAAAAATTCAAGTTTTAGAATTTATAACCCCAAGTATAAGGTTCTACCATTGAATATTCAGGGTGTCGTCTACTGGGCGTTGAGTTTCAAGTACCAGGTTATTTTGAGCGACTCAATCTAGCCCAAGAACGAAGGAAATGAAAACAAGGCTAAACTACGCTAATAAAAGCAAAAGAGGTGGCTTAAGGCTATGATTTGACCAATTAACAAACTAAATAGTCAAGATGAGTCCTAACCTACCGGGTTTATACTGTCAACTAGAGATAGTCGGTTGCACCTTTGAAGGCAACCTAAGCTCTCTCTCAAGGGTCATGGGTAAGCCTAATTAGACTAACCGCCTATTTTATGGGGTTAGTCGAATTAAACCACAAGATTAGCAACCTGGGAACCTAGCGAGGATTGGGGCTATTTTCATGTCCAAACCTCGACTATACTCTCTCCCATATTAGCTAGTTGACCTCACATTTGGCATAAGTCAACTAACCAAAAATGAGGATGAAAGCTTTCTCAAGCATTTAATCGAATACGCGATGGGCATGAGAGAAAGCTCTTAATTAGATGCATAAATTTGGTGTGCTTAGGTCCAATACAAGTCTAATTAGCTATCAAAGGGCTAATTACAACCCAAACCAACCCAAACTAAGAATTAATCATCAAAAAAATGCAAAAAGCCCCAAATTAAACCTAAGCTAACATATAACTCAACAAACATGAAAATGGAGGAATTAATCTAAACTAGCATAGATGAAAAGAGCTATTAAACATGAAATCATAATAAATACTAAACATTTAAGCTAAATCTAAACTAACATAATCAAAACAAGAGGAAACAAGAAAAGCATGAAATAAAGAGAGAGAGAGAGAGAGAGAGAGAGAGAGAGAGAGAGAGAGAGAGAGGGAACTTATGCTTGATTGGTTCAATGAACTTGAAATCCACAAACTTGAATCCAAAATGCACCCAAACAAATATTAATCTTCCTAATCTAATCTCCTTATTGGGGTTTTTATTAGCTAAAATCTAACCTAAAACTAGCCTAAAAACCTCTAAAAGAACCCCCCAAAAAGTTTTGAAGAAGCGACTTTAAATAGGAATCGAGGCGGGTCGAGAAGGGCCAAGGCAAGTGAGGGGGGACGACGGCCATCGACTAGCCGATGACCTGTCGGCTGGACAATGGCTAGCCGTCACCTGCCCCTGGCCGTGACTGCAGGGGTAGGCGACGACTATCGTGCCTTCCTCTGGCTATCCGTCGCCTTGCTGCTTTTTATCTTCTTTTGTTCCTCTTTTGCTCCTTTTCGCAGCACTTGCTCGGTGGAGCTTATTACCTACAAAAGTAAGCAAAAAAAGGTGAAAGTGACGTATAAGATACGACAATTTAGCACCGAACAGCCTCGAGTCCCTACAGAAAATTGCCAATCTTTCTTACTCTCCTAGCCCTATGGGAGGTAGGAGACCTAGGTACATTCACCTTCAGAGTTATGGATACTTAGCCATATCCACTATTGGCCACCACAACCAATCATACCTTGGTTTGTGCCTGCAAAGGCTTAACCCTCGCCTTGTAGGCCTTAATCTTATAAGCTTGAAGCTCACCATCCTTGGCAGCTTCTAACGCTTGAAGGGCTTGGTTCTTCTTGTTGAAGTTAACCACAATGGAGTTCACCAGCGCTTGGATCTTCCCATAAAGCTCTTCCATGTTCCTTTTGGACTCGAGCTCCTCAATGCCCTTATCCATGTTGTTGACCCTAGCTGTTAGGGACAACATGGAGGTGTTGATTTCTGCTAGCCTTTCCTTCACAAGGGCCACCACGTACTTGTTCTTATCCTTGCCCTTCTTACCATCTTGTTAAGGGTTGTCAGCATCGGTCGCACTTTAAGCCATTGTGATCTCGCAAACCTTGGCCCGATACCAACTGTTATGGCTTGATTATTTACATAAACTCAAGCCCGTGCGGTGCAAGCAAACTCACTCGAAATCCTTCACTAATTTGCTGGTAAGCCTTAAGAGATGCTTAACTTAGACTTGAAAAGCTAAGTAAGCACGCACAAATATGAGAACTTTGTAAAGAAAGTGTACACAAGGAAGTTTGGGAGAATAGCTTGTATTGTATCGCACTTGAAAGGCTTAGTGTAAAAAGCCTCTTGGGGTTATATATACACTTCCACCTCCTCAGTGGACTGTTGAGAGCGATCTGATCCTACGACTGTTATTACTCATCAATAAACCATAATGTTGTATACAAATATTCAAGATTCTACATGAGTATGAGATTGTATGGAAAACTATGAAACACTCCAAAAAGACTCCAGAGAAACCTAGGGAAATTCAAAACATCCTATGTTTAGTAGCATGTGGGATTTCATATCGAGTCGACAATATATTTAGATAAGTACAATCAATTAGATCGTATATCAACTAATACTCTAATGTGTCATTTGGTTGAAAGTAATGCAATCACTACACAATGAAATCAATGATGTAGTGCAATCGACAGTATAATGGAATTGGATAATAATTACATTACAATATTTGGTTACAAATTTTTTACAATTGTAAAGGGATAAATTCATTTACAAGCAATACTTAATTTTACATGTGGCGTGAAATACTTGCAATTTAATTCACATTTGATTTTTCCTACTTTTATTATTTGTAACTTTGTTGATAATTATCATCATATCCAACATCTTAACATCGTGATTATGATACTTCATGTGAAATCTACCTCACTCTATTTTTTCTAGATTACAATAGTGTAATATTGCTCAAGTTTAGCAAGTAGAAAGAGGAGAAGAAGAAGAAGAAGAAGAAGAAGAAGAAGAAGAAGAAGAAGATGATGATGATAATGATCATGATGATGATGATGATGATGATGATGATGAGGGGTGTGTGTGTGTGTGAGAGAGAGAGAGAGAGGGAGAGAGGGGGGAGAGAGAGAGATGATGTCTCAAACGTACAAAAATATAGTCATAGTAATATGATTATGGTCTGAATTAAACTTGTCCAATATAGAGAGGAGAGAGAAGGGGGTGAGGGGGCTTCAAGTATTTAAAAACGTGGTGGTGTAGTACTAAGAGATGTGAAGTAGAGGAGAGACAATGGATAGAAGAGAGAGAAGACCCCCCAAATATAATAGCTTATTATTGTGTAGACTTTGATTTAAAGGTATGCAATCATAATCATATCTATCTATATAACTGTATATAAAAAGGAGTGACTTTATACATTTTTGTCAAGTGTCATAGCCTTATTAGTCAGGTTAATAATTACTATTTAAATTTACTTTGTGTGTTTTAGCATGCATACAATTCTTTTTTATTTTTCTTTATATATTCCACAAGACCTTTTATCTTTTTCTTGATCAATTACTTAGAGATGTCATTAATAAATATTTACTTGCATATTTAGAAATAACACATGTATAAACCTAATTTTAGGCATTAACATATTGTTAACCTCAATCCTTGCATCGTAAGGGGAATAGTTCTAGTATATAATAGAAAAGTGAATGACATGAATGAATTGAAAGTAAATTGACAAGTGTCACACTATTATTAACTATCTTCTTTTTTTCTGTCATTTTTTTCTTAAATTCCAAATGTCATAACAATAAGAATTTAATGTGATCTTTTGCTCCTAAAATTTAAAAGTAAAAAATAGTTTTATAATTAGATTTAGTTTATAATAAATAGCTTTGAGAGGTAAAAAATGACTTTACTATAAAATAATATGAAACAATAAACGTATTATTGTTATAATAAAGGTTTCATGTACTCTTTTGCTCGTGCATTTTAATAAGTCAAAAATGGTTGTATAATTAAATTTAGTTTGTAAATAGTAGTAACTATGGATTAATATAATCCTTCACTTATAGAGTTTTACAAGTAAAAAATGGGTTTGCCATATATATAATGAAATAAAACAATAAAAGTATTAATCTTTTATGCAATTATTTCGACAATTATAAACATTTGTTGAAAAACAATGAAACAAAAAATTAATAATAATTTAATGTACCCTTTAAAAATTATCTGCAAATCAATATACTCACTTTAATGAATCAAGTCAATTTGGCTATGCAAAATGTGTACTATAAGACAATGCAATTACTATTTAAAAAAATATCATTTGACTATAGATAATTTGGAAATTCAAATAACTCTCGAGAACAAAATGTTTGTGCTCAATTATTTTATGATTACCAAAATAAAGAGGGAAGTTTAGATAAATGAAAAAAATAATATTTATTAAAAAAATATAAGTGACTATAATGATAATACAAAATTTTGATTAGCAAGATTTTTTTAACTATGTATTATAATTTCATAAATTATTTGTGCATATTTTTTAGATAATACACATACTTGAGTCACATCATCAAAACAAAAGTCATAAATTCATTCTTTTATTTAAAACAACTACATATAGATTATAGTCTATAGATTCATTTTTATGTTACTATTTTCTTAGAATTTATATAGAATTTGATATTTAAATCATGAACCAACAATATTTAAAATATTATGTGAAAAATTAATATTTAAAATTATTTAATTATCATAATTTCATTGATATTTATTTTAAAATTTTATACTTGTTTCAATAATTTTTATGTGTTATAGTATATTTTAGATGTCAGTAATGATAAGTTATTTTAATTTTAGTATTATTAAAAAATATTAATAAAAACTCGTGCGAAGCACAGGATTCATCGTCATTACCATTTTAATTTTATTGTATTTGCATAGATTAAGGTAAATGTGATTACAATGTAATCTTGATTATATCCCTTAACAATAATCAAATATTGTTGGGATATTTCGAGTGTATACTAAAAGCCGCAAGCGTACAGCTTTCGTTGTAGTACTTGAGGGTCATGTCCTCGGGGACGAGGATAAGATTAAGGTCCCTGAGTACGAAAGTAAACTAATTTAGCATCATTATGAACTAATCTAAAACCGTAAACAATTTAAATCATTAATTGTAAATGGTCATGAAGCAAATTGAACTAGTAATTTTATGCTAATCGAAGAGCTCACTAAATGCTCAAAACATGGTAGCCATTAAACCTGCATTGGATTTACAGCAACCTAATTACTGCCCTTTTGAATGACACTTAAACTAAGATTGAAGATTAATTAAGCAAATGAAATCAAATAGGACGAAACCTATAGGGGAAAACAGACTCTAAGTTGATAAAAATGAAATCCATAACAATAGCTCAACCCAAAATAAAACCAAGCAAAACCAATACACAATCCAAGCAAAGCTTCCACTCATTCCTAGCAAAACAAATGCGTACACTGAATCGGGGAGAGGGAGATCATGACAGATTAGAGGCTCAAGCAACGCAATCCACTTCCAATGACAATCCAACATCAATCAATGTTCCAAGCTCAATTTCTCAATTCTGATAACATAGCACCAAAGCAACCAAACAATCGAGCAGCAGATAACGAAAGCCAAATCAACTTAACCTGAATAAATAAGAAGAACGAACTCACAGGGGAGGGTGAGAATCGCCATACCAGAACACACAAACAGAATTGAAGATGCATAAACAGAGGAGTGCTAGAATCGAAGAGCACGTAAACAACGCCTTGAACGAAAATCTCAACCAACCTTAACCCAAGCCTAACTCTTGAAAATTTCACACTGTCCTTGCGATTACAACCTAGAATTAACAAAATCTAACCTAATTACATGAATTCGAAGCTAAAGCAGACCGAAATTCAACCAAGAACAACCCTAAGTTCCGAAAACCCGAAATCGAACTTGAAACTAAACCTAAAATTAACCTCAAAAACATGAACGAAATTAAACCCAAAATCCAGACTGAAATTGCAAGATACAAATTTGAATCAAATACTTGAAACAGAACAAACCCTAAATTGCCGAAAGACTGCAATTAACATGAAATTTAAACCAAAAAATAAACCTAACCTAAAACCCTAAAATTGTTACCTAATTCGTCCTGCAAAAACGCTGCTAGCTCCTTTTATGCTCAACCCTCTTCAATCTCGATCGTTGAATTTGAAAACGCGTGGACGGTGGCGATGCTTGATGTGCTAGCGTGTGGAGTGCGATTTGGTGTTGGCAGGCGCACGAATGAAGGTAGTCGACAATGATGGTGGTGTGTGGTTGCTGCATTGTCGAAGAGAGAGAGAGAGAGAGAGAGAGAGAGAGAGAGGGAGACGAGGAAGATGGCGATGAAGATGATGGAGCATGGGGGGTGTATCGGGGGCTCTGGTTCTGAGAACCGAAAGGGAGCAGAGAGAAAGTTTAAGTGAAGGGGGGTTTACAAGTCACGTGCCTGGCACATGAGGCTCGGTATTTTTTGGTTTTATTTTCCTTTTTTTGGGCTAAACAAGAAATGGGCCAAGCGAATCGGGTCGGGCTTGAGTCAAGTGGCCAAGTTCTATTTCCAGCATTTCCGTCATTTTTGGCATCATTTTCTTGTATTTTTCATAATTATTCTCATTTTATTCAAAACCTACAAAACAAAATAAAATCAAATAAAATTTTAAAAATAACGATTATAACGAGTATAAATTAGTTATAAAGATATTGTAAAAATAATACATTTTGATATGAGTAAATATGATAATAAAATCATCATTATCATTTTAATTTCGTCACCACTTTAATTATACTTTACATATAACTAAACGGGCCATGGCAGATAGAGGTGAGGCGTTAAACCGTAAAAGAGGTAGCTGCACAAAAGCAGCACCGTTCCTTTTTTTCGCACAGGTTTAAGTAGATCAGAACTTCAAACAGAACTATTCCATTTTCCGTGGCCACTCAGCACCCTCGCTTCAGTCCCCTTCGTATTTCCTCGCTCTGTAACCCTAAGCCCTCTCTCTCATCTCCATAGCCATGGCAGCACGCATTGTGGCGGCAGCTCGTCAAGCTGCGAGCATCGCCAGGATCTCCGCTCAATCTTCTAATTTTATTCAACGGCGCGGTCTCGCTGGGGCTGCTGGTAAATTGACTTTTTTCTCGTCTTCTAATCATCGATTTTTAAAGTATTATGTCTTGTCATTTTAATTTGATCTGATATCGCTATTACTCACATATTCTGATTCTATCGGTCTGAATCTGTGCTCGGTTGTTTTTCGATGAATACGGCTCCGTGCCTCCACGCTATTCCGAAATTTGAATCAGCTTTCGAAAATGGTTAACAAATGTTAATTAGTGATCGTGATTCGTTTTAGGGATCTATTGTTTGTGTGTTGGTATTCGAAATTTGCAATCGGAAGGTTTTTTCAGGTTTCATGTGGTACTGGTGATTTACTTGTGCTCTCATCTCCTATTATATCTGATTATATTCTTGTACTAATTGCTAGAAACATAAGATTCTCGAAGAAGTGACCTCATTTTTGATATGATTGGGTGGTCTTTAGATTTTGGGTATTTGAATCTCATATAAGCGACTTAAGTAAAACGGTTTGGAACGACTTGAAAAGAGCAGATAAAGTGGAACTATTAATTATCTGCAGCTGTGAAGTTGGAATTTATTTTTCTTGCCCTTGCGGTTGCATTTTCTCGAGTTTTTGGGTTGTATCGGAATGTTTCCTTTTACCCGTGAGAGAAAGTGGATCAACAAGTGGTTAAAAGGCTTTGATTTTATGGCCATCCCTCTTTTTAGCATAAGGTCGTAGAATATGTGATCTCTCTTTGATGGGATGGCAAATCAACATGTTAAATATTTGTCTCTACTCATGTTTTGACAGATAACTTACAAAATGGTGTGAAGTACTAGTGTTATTAAATATGAACTTTTTATCTTGAAATTTGTTCAGCATCTTCGTGGAAGAAATTTACATGTGAGAGATGTGTGTGGGGGACAAGATGTTAACTTGTGCTTTGTGTGAATCATGAATGTCTGTATAAATGATCTTGCTGCCATGATTATAGAGAAGCTCAAAGTTCACGTTGGTTTCTTAAAATTTCATCAGCGGCTGAAGACTTACATATGTTCATGTGATTCCTTCTTTTTCTAATAAAAAAATTGTGACAGATCACCATGGCCCTCCAAGGGTTAACTGCTGGCAAGACCCAGTGAACCCTTCCAGGTGGAAGGGGGAGCATGTGAGTTCTCTCCTTCGATTTAGATATGATCTTCTTGTGTTCATAATGGCTTTACCTTTCGGAATTTTCTGCTATGTTTGTTTTCTTTTTACCACCCTTTTCATTTTGACCTTGTCCTTATTTCCTGATAGTCAACTATCGCAAAAAGGCTTCATATATAAATAAGTTGTATACAAGGTTGTCAACTTGTTATTTTAATTGGGAATACAGTAGAGTAGTTGTAATTAGGAAAATGACTAGGTTCAATGAATCTGCATCAAGATGCTCGTGTTCATTATTATTGTTGGCTTTTTGGTGTTGATTGGGGAAATTTGGTGTATGGTCTGTCAGCTCCTTGAGTCTATGCATTGGATCATTGTTTTGGGGTGGTATTTCTCTCTTGGCTCTAATTTCTGAGAATCAGAGTCAGCGGAAAGGATAGAATTGTTGGAGCACAGATGGTGAGTGCACTTCTGTGGAAACTCATCTTTAAGGTCTGTGGTACTTATCAACTATGTATTAGAACGGAAACAGGTAAAATGTTGCTTTTAGGAAGGTCCACTACTTACAATGAACATTTTCCTTACAGAGATGATAGAACAGGAATTCCATAGTCATGTTGCCTATGCACTAGACACACATAGCAGCTATATTGAATGAAATGAACTATGATTGAGTAGTTCCTTTGCTAACCTTGGAAGATTGCTTGGAGCACAATGTGCGGATGGAATCATGAAATATTCCCTCTTTAATTGTGAATGACAAGATGTCTCTTCACATTAATTCTGGAACTCGCTTAGGCTCTTACAACGACCAAGGTCTGTTGGTTTTTCTCGCCCACATCTCTACATCAGTAATGAGTAGTAGAATTCACTGCTGAAAACTTACAAGAGAAAGGACACTGGGAAACAGCAATTTCGGATCTGAAATCATGTAGATACAATATAAAATCGTTTAAATACAATATAGGACACAGTGCCTGTCTTCTGTTGCATGTGAGAATAAGGGTAGACAGCTATCTCTCCCTGGTGAGACCTTGCCATATAGTTGTATGCTGGAGCAATATGGACATTTTGCCCCTAGCCAGTTATAGCCAGCAGGCATGCTGAACTTACCATGGTTACTTCTTGATATCAAACAACTTCAGCAATCCTGTAGATTTAGTAACCTCTTGATCTTTTATATGCAAAAGTTGTTTTTAGGACTTAAGAGAACCCTTCCAAATAATGATTGTGAACCCATTGGAGTGACACACACCCCAGCATGCAATCTATTCAAGCATGAATTTTGTGGAGCAATTGAGTGAAACATTCTTTGTTCCAGGTCAAATTTCATTAGTATTCAACTGAAGCCGTCCTTGAGATACAGGTCTTCATAGAGTGCAGTTTCCTCGTTTCAGGGTTCTTTCGTTGAAAACAACATATATATGCTTAGCATTCTTGATTCTTGAGACAACCTCTATAGGTAGCAAGGAGTGCCAGTGACCCATAGAAGCAAGTAAGACAGAACTGAAAGGTGGAGTCTGCTGCCTGTGTAAGAAGTTTGACTGCCCAACAATTGGTTGTCTTCTTCATACTATCTTGCAGAGGCAAGCAAAGAGCTTTTGGCAGTCTAGAACTAGAAAGTGACTGCATGTTATGTACTTGAAGGGAAGAGTGCCCTTGCTGAGACTAGTTTGATTGAGGATAATTTTTTCCTCCCTTCTCATCGTCAATGCTATTATGGATGAGTTTTTAAAGGTTTGATGTAAACCAGATCTTTCACTGAGCTCTTGTAAGTTTCCAACAACTTGGCCCATAAATTTAATTTTGACTGTTTCTACAGTCCAGTTTTAGGAATATTTTGTGTTGCTTTGGAGAAATCATGTCCTCCAATCCTCGTAGGAAAATTTCAACAGGATCTGTGTCATTGAGCTACCATTTCAAAACTTTGTACATAACTCAGAGATCAGTGATATTTTTGCGGCAATATCAGACCTGCCTAACTTTTTGAACATTTGAAGAATACTGAAAGGTAATAAACCTGCACAAGGTTTCCAAGAATTTTGGGCTTAGTGCTAGTGGCGTATTCTTTGGGTGTTTTTGGTGAATAAGATGACGCAACTTCTTCAATTGTTGCGTCTAATTGACAATGTGAACTGCACTTGGATTTTGACATTTGGACAGATTCCTAAACATGGCACCCTAGTGGCCTCCTTCATCAGTTTGTTTCGGAAACATGGTCATCCAAACTAGGCAGACATGGATGCAGAGATTGTTATAGGTTATCTCTTTTTCTATTTTATGTTAGGTCGCGTAGAATCACGAACATTATTCCAGATCACTCATGTGACATCCAGGACAGACTACCAGTAAAGTTCATTCTTAGATCTTGCAAGTTATAACCTTTTGCAATGTGTGTGTTGTCTCTAGAATGATGCACACTGGGCTGTTTACTCTTGAGCATGAAGCATTTGAGTTTGGTGTTATTCTATAGCTCTTAAGGTTTCAGTTTTTTATGTTTCGTAGCCGAAACAAAGTATAACCTTTCGAAATTTATATTATTTCTGTAGCTTTTGCTTTTGAATATCGATTCGCATGAGCTCGCTATTTTTCTCTGTCTGATGTGTCAGATTTTATGTTTTCTAGCCAATTTATTCATCCTAGATGTACCTTCTGCCATCATCTTACTTCTCTATAATTTTTGGGGTGATGGATTTAATAAAGTGAAGGAAAGCTATCTAACTTCACCGATGCTATCTCATGCAGTTTGTTATTGTCTCTCTTTCTGGATGGGGTCTACTTTTCTTTGGAGGTTACAAGTTCTTCACTAGGGATAAAGGCAACAAGGAGGAGGTAAATCTCTGTCTTTGGGATTTGCTCTTTTTTCTAAGGAAGCCCTCTCAGATTGATTTGTTAATTCATTGTTTAGTTGAAGCTGCTGTTATAGTAAGTATTAAAGTTCCCTATTAAACCATCCTTGACATTGCTTAAATACAACGCCACTGTCACCTCCCAGTGTAGGTCCTGCATTCGCGGGGTTTGGGGAGATCCGGAGGTAGGCAACCTTACTTCTACAAGCAGCATTGCTTAAATGATTGTTAATTTTGCAAATTAACTTTAGTGACAGTTTATGATTCTGGCAAGTGTCTTCAAATAATAGCTAAAATTTGCTTTTGTTTTATGGCATTCTGCATGAAGCTAATTTTTTTTCTTTTAAAAAAAATTCTCTATGCTCTGTGGCTAACCAATCTGTTCTTTCCCAGGCAATTGCCTGCTTCCTAGTCAATTGAAATAGCCACTTTTCAGTGACTGTCTTTCATTGAATGACGATGAACACATAGATATGAGAAGGAACGTAACTAGAAGTTCTAACATGGAACATTGGCCTAAATCCTAATTTGTCATATATTTCCTTGGTTTCTAGTAAGTGAACATGGTTCCTAAATGATGTCATAGGATATCAAGGGAAAAACTGTGGATAATGGAGGTCACAGATCATGAATACGAAATTAACCTTAAACCTTATGCCAAACACAATTTGAGACCTGAAGTTGTGAGAAATTGAATCTGCTACTTTCATATTGATTAATCATACTTTGCATGGCAACATATTTGTTCAATATTTTCTTCAATTATATCTAATTTATCTTTAGCTCATTTCACGTGAAATCATTGGCGTAATCTTCTAAAAAGATCTGGAATATTATTAGATTTATTCAATGGAGGAACACACATTTTTTAAAAATTATGAAAATTATAACTAGAATTATTGAAGCATTCAATTTTTAATAAAGATGAAAAGTACCAGCGAAAATATTTGTCCTTAATGTAAAAAGTGTAGGTTTTCAAGGAAACGTTATAAGTGAACAAATAAGTGTTCAATGGACGGACATCATTCTGGTCTTGTTCTATTATTCAACCTCTTTGCATATTTATGCTTCCTTGCCTCTTATCTCAGCTATGATTTATTTTGTCGCTTTTCTTGGCAGAATTTAGCCGAAGCTAAACAGTAGCAGCGAAAACTCATTCGCATGTGAAGTTACTACAATAAAATCATGGCTGGAAATTGTTTAATGAGGTGGTCATCCTCTGCTAGTCCCTTGTGATGGCTTTGGAGCCAGAGAGAGTTTTCATATGTTGAACTTCTGACAGTTCTAACTGTTGATGATAAAACATTTTGGTCGGATATCTTCTCTTGCTACTTTTGTTTTGCCTTCTCTTGTTAAATGATTTATTGGTTGAGTTTTGATCGAGTGAAACATGAGATATTGGATGCCATCCCCTTTGGATTTATTGTTCACTTGTTTCTGACGATTGCGGTGGTTGCTCATGATTTATTCCTTAACAAACCAAAAATTACAATAATTCTTGCGGTGGTTGCTCATGATTTATTCCTTAACAAACCAAAAATGACAATAATTCTTGGTACATTGAAATGTAAGACAATCTTGGATAAATGAATTGCAGATATGATGCTAAATTTAGCCAATATTAAGTTATTAACTTCTTATCAAAAAAAATATTAAGTTATTAACTACCTAATACTTGACCATTTGGCAGGGCTCCTTGCTGCAGTCTTAGTGTTTAGGGCTTGTTTTTTTTTACAATAGGATGCAGCTATAATTTGTAGGAGATTTAAGGAGCTGTAAGAAGATGTAAGAAGTTGTTGAATTATTAAAAAATTTTATTAGTATAATTTTTAGATGTGTATGTATAACGGTTGCTTTTTAATGTACGAATTATGAAAAAAATTATTTCACTAAAATAAATTATGTGTAATGCTTGTATTTATTAAATAAACTTTATAACATCACTAAACAAATTATATTTTAACATTACACAATTTATTTTTCTACAATTCATTTTGGGTAATAAAAAATAATATTGAAATAATATAATTAATGAAAATAAACCTTTAAATAAGTCAAATAAATATTAATAAGATAAATTCAAGGTGACAAACGTGTAGAACCAAATATGTTTTGCACTTGAGATGGTTTTTTGGTATTGACATTAATTTCACCTCCTTATAAATAAATTTAAAAATAAAATTCTTAATAAAATTGAATAGAACCCTAAAAATAAAATCCTATTTGAATTAAATATTTTGCAATTAAATTCAATCTAATGTTCAATGTACGATGATAGCAATCAAGTTGTCATGGATAAACTTATTGGGGAAATAGTTGAAATACTTTCGTCACATACAGTTTGATTGTTTCATGCATGATTAACGTTGAAACTCAAACATAAATGTGATTTTTGTACTACAATTTTAAAATATGTTGACTTATTTTGTCTATAATGGCATATATACTTCATGTCGAAACTCAGATATGAATTCAGATTGTTAAATTTTGTTTTAATGTTTATACAAATATTATATTCATAAAAAAGATACAAGATTTTCATATTGGTAGTATATAAGAAATATATACATATTTCTATATAAATATGAGAATCAAATAAATTATACGTTGAACGTTATAAAAAATATATTTAACAAAATATAAGGAGATGTAAGGAGATGTAAGGAGATATAAGAAACTGTAAGTTGTAAGCTAAATTTTCCCAAACGTAGAAAAGAGCAGAGCGTGAATAAATTCTTTTGGGTGGCCTTAGGAAGGGACTTTTATGGGCTGAAGTAAAATCGCTCACCTGTTATTTCCATGTTGAATCATTCACATTACATCATAGGCAAACTTTAGAACACAAACACGTTAGTTACTATGACTGAGGAATTGTATGCGAGGATCCCTGTACTGTCTAGGAGGGACTGTTCGGAAATCCTAGCGAGCAAAGGCATCAGAAAAGAATGTAGTTGACAGTCTAGCTCATATTTTCCTTCTGCTAGTTGGTGCAAGAAAGTTGCTGGTTAAAGATCCTGCAGTAGTACTACCGACCAAAGTCAAAGAAAAAATAACAATAGCAGCTGAAATCAAAAGCCAGCCAACAATTTCGGGGTGTCCTTGGATAAAACATGGTTTTGCTGTCTCGGCCGGTACGACATCTCTGATCTTAAGGTTTCGACAATTTATGCTGGAGATTTAGAATTGTCCAGCCTAAATTCAGTCTCCTCAGTTTCATCTTTGTGATCAGATTCTGAAAATCTCTGGATGTCCGCACTGTCTACGTCTGGTTCCAGTGTTTCTGCATCCTCTTCTTCCTCAGCCTCTGGTGCCTTGTTTTCACCACTATTCCCTTGTTCATCATCATTCTCATGTTTGTTCAACGCTGTGCTTTGCATCTTCTCCGGCATTCCACTTTCCTCCTGGTCTTCTAATCCACTGCTCTTTTTACCAGATTTCTGCTTTCTGTCATTACCTGCTACGCTGGCAATTATCACTCTCTTGCCTCCAGAAACCAACTTGCGTTTCACATTCTCATTGGTATCGTGTTCCGTATTGACTGAAGTGCCCTGTTCTTGATCTTCTACCATCTTTGCATCCTCCTGCCAGGTTTTGCTATCTGCTCCTGTCTCACCAGTCCGATTCCATTTGTCAGAAAGTGCGCATTTCTTTGAACACTCATCGCTTGCTGCTGTACTTTCTGTTGCCTTCTCTGAGTTGTCTCTGCTCAAGGCTGCCATTCCAATGTCTACTGAGTATAAACTTTGTCCCAATCTTCTGTTTCTTACACTGTCTCTCCACCTCTTTCCCTTCGAATGTCGTCTTCTGCCTCTAGAGCCTAAACCACTTTCAAACTCCTCTGACATTTCCAACTTCAGGCCGCCTCTGCTAAAGATCGTATATCCTTGGTTTTCTTGGTCACCAGTCTCACCATAGAGGTCTGTGCTAGTTTCATTTGCTGTCTGCTCTGCAATTTTCAAGCCGTGGTTACTTCGTGAATCTGCCGCTTTGTTCTCTTCATTTTCATCTCTTCCTATCAAGACACTTTCTCCATCCCTAAGCTTTTGGGCTTCACCATTTATTATGTGTCCGTTTTCTTTCGGGTTAATACTGTCATTTCTGATTTTCCCTTTGTCCTTGATTGAGTTACCGGTAAAACTAGTATTCACTGGGTTTTGTAACTGGTGTCTCAGATCTTCAGTTTCGGCTTCTTTCATTTTTATTATCTCCTTAAGAGAATCAACCTCAGAGATGAGTTTCCTGGTCGAGTTCATACCCCCTCCTGTGAGCACCTTGATCTCGTTCTTCTTCTCCTCAAGGGCGGATTCTATCACCTTCCTCTCATCTCTCAAAGTTGAAATTGTGGACTCCAGCTCCGAAAGTCGGCGATCCAGGTCCAACTTTTGGGACCTCAGGGAGTACACTTCGGTTTTCATCGCTTCAATCTTCTTGCGTGCTTGTTTGTTAAACTCTTGCTCTCTCTGCAGCCAACAATGCAGCCATGAAAAATGGTACTAGGAACATATCCGTCATTTCCATTTCACAAACTTTTAGTTTGGCAATACAACTGTTTTACTTGGACAGACTGCACCAAATACTATTTTCCCTTGGTTTCAAAGAATGAGACTGTCTCATCTAAAAAAAGGGTAATATTTAGGTAGTGTTTCGCATCATAAAAAGAAGCCTAACTAAAAAGGGATTAGTTCGAGAGATCACTCACAAGTTGATTTGAGCGGTTCTCTTTAAGAAGAGTTTCATAATCGAGTATGGTGAAGGAAGCCAATTTGTGAGGGGATAATTCTGTTGGGGCCAATAACTCGTCTTCAACAAAATAGGTGATCTCACTCTCTGCCACACACACTCAACCCATGAACACCACCTCCCAAAAGAAAAAAGAAAAGAAAAAGGAAAAACAGAAATTTGGCAGAAATTGTAGACATTTGTGGATAAGAGAGAGAGAGAGAGAGAGAGAGAGGGGACCTGGAGGAGGAGGTGAAGGGTGAGCAGCTCATGGTCTTTTTGTTTGACGAGGGTAGTAAAGATGCGCCTTTCTCTGAGCTTGTGAAGCACCATAACACCCAGAATAGCGGCCCCAAATGCCAGAATCAGCATCAACACATACGGCTTCCCTCTCTGACTGTGACTATGACTCTGGTTACCGCTACCACCGACCTTGAACGGAGTAGTTGCCATCTCTCTCTCTCTCTCTCTCTGTGTGTGTCTGTGTGCAAGAATCAGTTACATTAATTATGGCCTATAAGGTTATGGTTCCACTCTCCCACTCAAAAAGTCCCTTCGAACTGCCATCTCATTCATTTATTCATTCATTCATTCTCTCTCATCGGGTGCTTTGCTTGGCATGCGTGACTGTGAGAAGGTAGCGGAGGAATCAAGGGAAAGTTTTGGGTTTGAAATGGGAGCATGGGAATTGTGCCTGGATGTATCTCTCATTGGTGGCCCTACCCGTGCTTCAATACTGCCATTTCCCCTTTCTTTTCCATTTGCATGCTCTTTCCCATCAATTTACTCCTCGCTTTTTGTTTAAACAAAGAGTTTTATTTTTATTTTTCTGGGGCATCTTTAGTACAGTACATTTGTTCCCGCGAAACTTGGCATTTAGATTGGGACAGCTGGTTCGTTCTGGGAGGCCAGGCTCTGTGCGCTGTGTATAATATACGAGAGAATGATCCTCATTTTCATTTTAACAAGCCGTCGAGGTCCTCTGGTGCATTTTACAGGCCGTTAGGGATCTCACTAAATGTTACAAGATGCTATCAAGGACTCCATTATTTTTTCTTGCAATTCGAAACGGCTAAATTATATATAATTTATCAAAAAAGCTTAAAAGACCCATGATCTACAATAAATGATGATTTGAGATTAACAATAGCCATGCCGTATTTCAATGGAGTTCTACGCTGCAGTGCTTTCAAACATTCATGTCTCAAAAGATTAAGAACATTTGGGGGAGAGTCCAAAACAAACTCCATCCCCTTTAATTCCACATAAATGCACATCACCCACTAATAAAATCCTCCAATCAATCACATGATCATTTAGAATATAATCTTTTAAAAGATTTACAATATATCACCTTGCAATTACTTGTCAAATCCATTCCTCCAAAAGAATACTTTCTATTGTAGTAAATAGTTAAATACATGTTCAGCACCACCACATAAAAATCATTCCAAAAACTAAGCAACACACCTAAATAAGCCAATTGATACTCAAAATGCCAAAATCTGGTTCATCTTGTGATTGGAGGTATAAGAAGCTATCAAACCAAAATGTAGACCACTTAAGGAGGATCAAGCCCAATTGTAAATTAGATGTCACTATGTATTGAGATTTTCATTTTGGGTCAATAATGCTCATTCAAAAGTATTAAATTAATCAAGAGAACATATCAAACATGATTAACACTAAAACTGCAAGCTTGAATGGTAGCTTGATTGAGCTTAGGAGATTAGGATGATATGGAAGAAAAATGGTCTAGACAAATATATATGAGGGATTGGGCAACAAACCTGATGTTGAGCTCACTTGAGTGACAAAGTAGATGTCATTATAGTGTCATTGCTCAAACAAACCTGAAGCTTAAAAAAATTTTAAATAATATAAAAAAATTTTAAAAATGTATGCATACTTACATGTTCTCCAGACTCGCATGCATCTGGTCTTGTATTGTCACAGGCTTGCATATGGTCTTGTACTAGCATCTACACACAAATGATGGAACTAAAATCCTTATAACACATAATAACCATAACATATTGAAGGCTAATACAAAGCTAATCATATTCTTGAGAGATAAACGACCAAATCAGCATGGCAAATGATTAATATGTAGAACAACTACAGAAGAAGTAGTTGTAAAAGTAGTTTCTTATGCTCATCCAACCAAGAGGGAAAAAATAACTCATATAAATTAAATATTTATGAGATTTCGAGGGACTTACATGATTAGTTTGTTGATATTCATTTCTTGCCTTCTTCTTCTATGTTCCTTGATTTCTGTTGCCTTGACCTTGAGAAAAATTACCATTGCCAAAACAACACATTTACTTTTATTATGACCTGTTTGTCCATAAATTTCACATTTTTTCTGTTTTTCCTTATTGGACAACTTACGGTGGCTTTGTTTTGTCTCACCTATGTCTCTTCTTCTTTTCTTTGGTGGCCTACCATCAATTGGTGTTTTAGCGGGAGGAACATAGATTGGGGGATTTGATGATTTAGGCCACTCATCTGGACCATTTAGTGGCTCTAATGCAAAATCATATGCCTTTAGGTAATGTTGCTTGTGATAAGCAACACAATTTTCAGGTTGCTCACCATTAGCCCATATTGCCGCTACAGCATGAAGACATAGAATACCACTCAGTTGCCATTCTCTGCAAGCACATGTTTTCTCCTTCAGATTAGCGACATATTTTTCCCAACATATCCGTATTTGACTCCGTAGGAATGCTCTCCATCCCACGCTGCCAACCAACCCTTACTATTCAACTTCGACTTTTCAAGTTTCAATTGTATCCTAGGGCATATTAGGTTATCCTCTTACCAATTTCATCTCTCTTTCGATGCAACCTATCCTGAATAGCCTCCCTTACATCTTCTAGCATAGAAATGATAGGCTTGTGCCTATTAGCTAGAATATGTGCATTGAAAACTTCAACCATATTGTTGTCAACACTATCACAAGAGCTACCAACACCAAAAAAAGCTCTACACCACCTTTCAGGATGTCTCTTTATCAAATCTTGTACCGCTAAAATAGAAATTTTCTTCATTTGCTCAATAGATATTTTATACCTATTGGTTGTGCTTGACTTGGTAATATCCCATAAGCATTCCCCTGATTTCAGCAGCACCATAAAGAGTGCGAATATTGGCATAAACATATCTAGCGCAAGATCTTTGTTCAGCTACAGGCCACACATTTTTTTATTGCATTAGCAACCCTTTTTGTTGGTCCGACATGAGTGTGAAGCCTCTCCCATTTATGGTTCCCAAGTCATCAGCAAGCAACTGTAAGAATCATGACCAACTATCAGTTTGCTTGGATTCAACCACAGCCCAGGCAATAGGATATATTTGATTGTTTTCGTCTCTACCAATAGTAGCTAACAGTTTCCCCCCAAATGGTCCCTTTAAGAAACATCCATCTAAGGAAATGAAGGGCCTACATCCTGCCAAAAATCCCTTTCTTAAAGAATTAAAGCAAATGTAGAGCCTTTGGAATACATTGTTGTCACACTCTATCTTCAGTGTTTTATTTGAATTAGCCCTAAAAATCTCAATAGCATAATGGGTAGCATCTCTTATTGTTGTTTGTATTGTCTAAAAAGCTTACTCCATGCTTTTACCCTAGCATTAATGCATCTCTTATCACTCACTTGTATGCCAATTATCTCCATAATTCTCCAAATAAGTGATGCTCTAAGTTTTGGAAGATAGTAATCAGCAATCCAATTAGAGTCCATCATATGGGCATAGTTTGACCTGCTATAAGAATGTTCGCTAGTGAAGGTTTTAACTGAAAATTTTTGATCTTTTTGAAGTTGTGAAGCCCAAAATTTCCACAAACACCTATTAGCTTTACATCGAGCACCAACTCTGCTATACATGTTTTTCGTGAAATATATGTCTTTAGCATGACATATGCTATAGTTGGATAGTGCTTTCTTAAATCCTTTGGCATCTGCAAACTCTTGTCCCACAAAGAAAAATGTATCCTCAGTGATGTAAAGCTCAAAGGATTAAGCTTACAATCAAAGGAATGCAAAATAGGAAACAAAGGACTCACGGTTCTTCTCTTGTTCTCAAGGAACCCGTGACTGAATTTGATGAATGAGATAGAACTAATCTTGAGTTTTGGATACAGAAACACCACCAAAACCAAGGTTAGGGCCCCTAAACTTGATTAAGATATAGAAATCACCACTTAAACAAGATTAGGACTAAACTTGATCACCACCTTAACCGGCCTAGTTAAGGATAAGCAAGTGTAGTATTCTGGTTTTTAAGAGAAAAGCTCTCTTTATTTCTTTCACAGTGTACCAAATCTGATTACAAAATGAAGAATACAAGTCTTTAAAGGTAAGCTAGCAAGCAACCAAGCAAGTAAAGCCTACGGAGTGAGGTTTCTTCACAATTAGAAAGCCTCTTAAACTAGCTTAATACACGGTTTTAGCTAACCCGTGTGTTTACAAAGTTAATCCTAGCTTAATCCTTGTTAAGCACATGCATTGAGTTTATCTAATCTTTAGGATTAAAGCTAATTAGATCATTAAGAAAGTAATTAAGCCTTAAGCTGCTGTCTTGAAATGAAGAAAAGTAGTGATGTGTGAACTGGTTGCTTTTGCATTCCGGCTAGCCACTCACAAAGAAGCTGTCTTCTTCCCTTTCTTCTCATTGGTTTGCTGGGTGCTTCCTCAATGATCATATCCAACTGTCTTCTAGAAACCCGATTATGCAGCTAGACATGGATTGGATGTGATTAAGGCAATCAACCACCAAATGGACCAATTAGATGCAACCGGCTTGTGCTGGCAGAATGCAGGGTCTGATTGGAGGCCACATTTCCCAGAGCAAACATGGGCATAATTCAGGTTGCCACTCATCGTTGGAAAGCTTGAGGAGTCCTCTAACAACTCCAGGTGGAATTACTCAATTTAGAGCTCATTTGCCTACCCAAAAGATCAGAATACCCGGACTGGTGTAAATCCAATTCCAGCTTGCACGGTTTGAAAGATGGACCTAGTTCTTCATCTTCCACTTGATTTAACTTGATTTAATCACTTGGACCAGGTAGTTAATATCTTAAGGATCCAAAATATATAAAAATTAAAGACTTAAACCTCATGGAGGCCTAAGTAATTATAATCACAAAAACGGGTTTACTGCTGGAATCAACCCGTGACCTGCTGTTTTGCTTATTAAACTAAATATGGATGATTTATTTATACTTGGGCATCAAAATAAGATTACATTGACTGATTTGATTTTCCAAATTAAGGGGCATGGAGAGATCTCCATCATCCTCCCCTTGTTGAAAAAGATTTGTCCTTAAATCGGTTTAGGTAATCACCTTCCAGACTTGGTTCAATTCTGGCTGAAATAAAATCATCCATACAAACAAGTCTCTCTTGAACTTAGAGACTCCCAATCATTCCCCTTGCTGGTTTGAATGGTGTATGTAGGGGACTCTTCGAACTTGCTTTGAATTACTTTCTCAAATGCTCTTAATTTAGAATCAGGAGCTCTAAGTATTGGTTCACCAAAACTGAGAAACAGGCTGAGATGCTCATGGCTCCTTGGTGGATGGTTGGTGCCTAAAGTGAGCATATCATCTTCATCTGCTTCTACCACTATCTCCTCTAGGGTTTCTTCAAGTTCATCCCCAATATTCTCTTCATTTTCCTCCTCTAATTCGGCCTTCCATTCAGCTAATGTAACAATCGTTCGGTTTGTACAATTTGATGCTAAGTGTTCGAAGCCTTGGCACTTAAAACATCTTTGAATGCCCTTTGGAATTGGTTTAGGTCTATTTGGAGGGGATTGGCTATTTAGTGGAGTTGGGGTTTTTTGTGGGGTGGATGGTGGGGGGACCGTGGGTTTATGAAAGGGAATAGGGCTCCCCTTGTTAATGGGTTGGTCATGGGATAGAGGTTTTGGAAACTCATGCTTGAGGGGCTATTTATTCTTTTTTTGCTGCTCAACCTTGTGAGCCAGCACACATACCTCATCAAAAGAAGTATAAGCTTGCAATTCAATAATATTAGAATACTTAGGATCAAGTCCTCCCAAGTATCTAACTATTGTTTGTTCTTCTGGTTCTTGGAGATCATATTTAATCATAAGCTTTTCGAACTCCCTTGTATATTCTTCAACACTCAAATTGCCTTGGTTTAGATTATGAAGTTGAGAGTAGCAATCTTGTACATAAGTAGGTGGAAGAAGCCTATCTTTAGCTTAGATTTCATCTTTTTCCAAGTTCTGATTTTGGTCTTTCGTTTCCTAACTCTTTTTGCACATAAGTTAGTCCACCAAAGAGAAGCATACTTACATAGTCTCAAGGCCACCAACTTCACTTTCTTGTCTTCAGGAACATCTTTGTATTCAAACACTCTCTCCACCGTGTGTAACCAATCCAAGAACTCTTCTGGGTCAAGCTTGCCTTCATATTCAGGGATTTCAACTCCAAAATCATTTGAGTTTGCTTACATTTGTGGGTCTTGCCTAACCATTCTCACTGGTTCATCCTCACTAGATAAATCAAGAGTATGGCTAAACACTTCTTCTTTCCTCTCGTTCCGAGCCTTCAATTCTTGGTTAGCACTCTTGAGTTCTTGATTAGAAGAAGTAATCTCATGATTTCTCTTCAAAACAGCATCAAGTTTCTCTTCTAAACTCAAACTAGTACTCATGTTGCAACCGGTTTAAGTGTAGAACAGAATTGGACTTTGTCTTTGAGAAATGCGTTTGGGAATGAATTTGGATGCATGGGGAGTATACCAGGCCAGGGAGAAACTCAGCTCTGATACCAAATATGACGTAAATCTCAAAGGATTAAGCTTACAATCAAAGGAATGCAAAATAGGAAATAAAGGACTCACGGTTCTTCTCTTGTTCTCAAAGAACCTGTGACTGAATTTGATGAATGAGATAGAACTAATCTTGAGTTTTGGATACAGAAACACCAGCAAAACCCAGGTTAGGGTCCCTAAACTTGATTAAGATACAGAAATCACTACTTAAACAAGATTAGGACTAAACTTGATCACCACCTTAATCGGCCTAGTTAAGGATAAGCAAGTGTAGTATTCTGGCTTTCAAGAGAAAAGCTCTCTTTCTTTCTTTCAAAGTGTACCAAATCTAATTACAAAATGAAGACTACAAGTCTTTAAAGGTAAGCTAGTAAGCAACCAAGCAGCTAAAGCCTAGGGAGTGAGGTTTCTTCACAATTAGAAAACCTCTTAAGCTAGCTTAATACACGGTTTTAGCTAACCCGTCTGTTTACAAAGTTAATCCTTGTTAAGTACATGCATTGAGTTTATCTAATCTTTAGGATTAAAGCTAATCATGTCATTATGAAAGTAATTAAGCCTTAAGCTGCTGTCTTGAAATGGAGAAAAGTAGTGATGTGTGATTGGTTGCTTTTGCATTCCGGCTAGCCACTCACAAAGAAGCTGTCTTCTTCCCTTTCTTCTCATTGGTTTGCTGGGTGGTTCCTCAATGATCATATCCAACTGTCTTCTAGAAACCCAATTATGCAGCCAGACATGGATTGGACATGATTAAGGCAATCAACCACCAAATGGACCAATTAGATGCAACCGGGCTTGTGCTGGCAGAATACATAGTCTGATTGGAGGCTACATTTTCCAGACCAAACATGGGCATAAATCAGCTTGCCACACATGGTTGGAAAGCTTGAGGAGTCCTCTAACAGCTCCAGGTGGAATTACTCAATTTAGAGCTCATTTGCCTATCCAAAAGATCAGAATACTGGGACTAGTTTAAACCAGGTTCCAACATGTATGGTTTGAAAGATGGACTTGGTTCTTCATCTTCCACTTGATTTAACTTGATTTAATCACTTGGACCAGGTAGTTAATATCTTGAGCATCCAAAATATGCAAGAATTAAGGGCGTAAACCTCATGGAGGCCGAAGTAATTAGAATCACAAAAATAGGTTTGCTGCTGGAATCAACCCGTGACCTACTGTTTTGCTTATTAAACTAAATATGGATGATTTATTTATACTTTGGCCATCAAAATAAGATTACCTTGACTGATTTGATTTTTCAAATTAAGGGGCATGAAGAGATCTCTATCACTCAGGCTTTGTGTTAGGATTATACCATATGCCCTTATCCATTTTCTTCTTTCTCCCTGATCAATTTCTTCTTCATTTAAGCTTATAGTACTATCAGGATGTGATGTCTTCATACTTACTGGCATTCCCTTCACTGTGATCACCATGATCCCAATTTGTATTGACATTTTGTGACAGTTGAAGCAACTCCTAATTAAATAACATATCTTCTTCATTGAAGCCATTTATGAACTTTCTGGCTTGTTGAATCTCCTCATCATCATCAAAAGACAACTCATTGTCATTCACATCTCTAATAACCCAAATATCCATGCTCCCTCCCACATTGTCATGGGCAACAGAGGTTAGCATAGTCAAAAAAGGGATATTTGCTTTTATTTTTGAATCAAGTGGGTTACCATCCATTCTGCACATTAAAAAAAATCTCATACAAAAATTCATACATTTTATTTGATTAGAGTACTAGAAAATTGTTAGTTAGATTGAATTCAAAGGTCCCTAACTATGAACATATTAAGAAGGTTGTTATAATCATATTGCCAATGGATCAGGTTGTTTCAAATTTGCTATAATCATATTGCTAATAAATACCAATGAAGTTACTAAATCAAGTTCCTGGCCATAGGTTAACCCCCCCTAAAAAAAAGGAAGCCAGAAGAAGCAATTAGCAAACCCTAAGTTGTGCATGTTTTTGTGGAATCAAGTGGAACTTGGTTATGCTATACAAATAAGGACCCAAAATCTCTCATGCATGACTGAATCCAACCGCAAATCAAGCAAACCAACAACCCCTATTTCTAATTCCTCATTCATCCAATTTCCCCTAATTATATACAAGAAGATCTTGCCATCTCATACCCATTACCCACTTTGATATGAAACAAACAAAACAATTTTCCCAATAATTTTGAACAAAAATCAAAATCAATTACATTATTTTGCATATATACACTAGCCCATTAACCCCTAGCATGAATATGGACTGATATTTCTGATAATTCAAGAAAGAGTAGTTTTAATCAAAATTCTTGTGTTCTATTAACCTGAAATTGCTTAAAATTGCTCAAATCACTTGCTTCTTCAGGAATTTGCTTCTTCATTTGCCCTTGTATCATGCTCTATGCCCTGCTCTGCCCTTCCTTTCACCATCTGAGTTTCTAAATGCCTTACAACATTTTGGACTGAAGGATTTTAAGTGATTATGCCACGACGTCATTTTTCCTATGTGCAGTAATTTTTTTTAAATTTTTGGGTAGATGGATTTTAGTAAGCTTTTGGGCCAAAAAATACAGGCGAAGTCCTTAACGGGCTGGTTCCAAATGCCCAGGTCCTTCATGGCATGTAATAAATGCTTTGAGGTCCTGTCAGAGGTCATTCTATAATATACGTATGTGACTCTCTAAGCGTGTCTCTTTCTCTCTATCTCTCTATCTCAGTCTCACTCTCTTGTTTAAAATCTTTTTCAGTTGTTGATAATGTCTTATTATTCAGGATTTGAGACTCATGTAAGGACCAAAAAAAGGCCAAAAAAAAGTGAACGTAAGTACAACTCTCAAGGTAAAGCGATTGTGCATGCTAATTGCAAAATGACTAGGGTGACAACAATACTTTTAGCCTCGATAACTCTGGCCTAACTGTTAAATTGGAACAAGTTGTAACTTATTTCGTCATCAATGGTGAATAGCAAGATAAAAACTCCATGCTCGATATTGGCTATAAAATACAAGGTCCTTGAGCAATTTTCTCCACATATCAGTTACCTATCGTAATCACGCAGACAAGCATTGTAACAAGAGTACTATGAATCATCTAGTTAGGTCATATAGGTGAGTACCTTAGCATGGTACATAGACTTGTACCTTAGAATTGCTAATAATTTGTTTCTTTTGTCTTGATGTGACTTGCTTTTGAACTATACTCTTGAATCCCTTATCATTCAAAATCCATTGTCGGGATCGACTTACTTCCTTTTCATTAAGGCCATAAGTACCAAGATTAGAACTCAATTTTTTTATGATCCTTCATCTAAACCCCTATCCCTAATGTTAAGGAAAAGGTGCTCCTTAATGGACCCGATGAAATGGGCCTCATCGAGAAAATCTTACAATGGTGAATAAGTTATATCTCTCTATGAATTTAAATATAAACAACTCTTTCCTACTAGTTATAATTTCTTAAATATTAATTCTGTTTCACTTTTAATCTACGAGTCCTGTAATCTCAAGACCCAAACTTGCCTGGAGGAATTTGTAAGAATGTCGTCCAGCTCAAAAGATGGTCAATTGGTCTTGGTCCAAATTAAATGTTAATTTCTCTCCATCACTGTCTCCAATCCTTTCTTCTTTGTTATAATTATAATAATGATTATGATGAGTTCTATACTTTCATGTATATGATTATGGTGGGCATATAGGGCAAATGATTAGCAATACGAGGCATGATCCTATGATTCAACGCTACAACTCGTCTATGGAGCAAAGAGATTGGGAAATGATTATCTCTTACTCCTAACGAGAAGTGAATCAAGTAGCTAATGCATTCGCTAATGCTTTACTTACCCTAAATAGTGGTTTTGCTTTGTGTAGTGACCCTCCAAGAGAGATTTTGAATTTAGAGTTTACATATAGTGTGTGGGCTATTGGGGTAGATTTATGACCATGGACACCCCTAACCCCCCCCAAAAAAAAAACTTTAATGAGCTTATTTGGAGCCTTTAAAAATATTATGGGTAGACAACCCTAAAATAGGCCCAAAAAAACTCTAGATTGTTTGTTGCTAGGCCTGACTGCTGAAATGAAAGCTTGAACGTGACTCATCTAAAATTTGGCCTATTCGTAAATCCTAGGCTTCATTTTTTAAAAAAAAATTCCAATTTTCAAAAGGACCAAAAAGCCCTCACCTCACTGCCCAATCTGCCCCTGCCTTCTCAGCTTCTAATCTCGCGTGCGCTGCTCTTGCTCGACGAATGCCCCTTCTCCAAGTTCTTCATCTGAACTCCTCACAGAGTACACAGACCCTTCTTGGCTCTTGCTCTCAGGACTCATGGACTCAGCCCCACCATAGATGACGTCGCTACCCGCCGAGCCCGGCTAGTCGACTGTCCACCACCGACCACCAGCAGGCAGCACTCACGCACTCAGCAGGTCAGATTTCAGTCGAGTTAGGGACTTAAGGTTTCAATTTGAGTCATTTGACGATTTTAATCACTTCTAATTGTTTGTTCTCAACTTATGTCAAGTAGCGATTGATTAGTGAATTGTTCAAGTGTTCAACGCCAAGCATCTACTTTGACTCCAATGACTCATCAATAAATTAGGTTTGCTTTGTTCTTTACAAAATTTTCTGTTGTTTTTGTTAATTTTTTATGCACCAGTTTAGTTTAAATATTTGATTTTGGTCCTTCTGGGCAAATTAGGCCGTGTCATTAAGTATCAGTTTGTACAGATTTACAATTTTTAACTGTTTGATGAACATCCCCGGAATTCATATGCAATAATTGTCAATTGTTAATTGTTAATCAATTAGTGAAAGTTGTTTTGAGTTAACTAAAAATTGCATGGTTATTATTTTTCATTGATTAATTCATGTACATAATTTAAATGGAAAGTGAAGCATGAAAATATGGATGATTTCATAATATTGATAATATTAGCTCTTAGAATGAACTAATGTGTTGCTTCTTGCTTAATTTTCAATCAATTAATCAAGTGATAGCTGGCAGTTGCTTCATTGCTTGTTATGTCATTGTCTCATCTCTTTATTTGAGCTAGTGTGTTGCTTGTTCTAATTAAGTGAGATTAATTTCTAAGTTTCATAGGTTGATATTCATAAGTGGACACCCCTAATTCAAAACCCTAGATTCGCCACCGATGGGCTATTTTCCCCAAGTGATTACTAGACCTGAAAAAACTGACCCGAGACCTGAACCCTGAACCAAGCGACCTGGACCCATACCCGAACTGGCACCCGAGATGGGATGAACCAATCTGAATCCGAACACCCGAAGTAATCTGATCCATAACTGAATAAAACACCGAATTCTAGCATGAACTGAGATGATCCACATCCGAAATGACCTGACTCAATTCAAACCCAATCCATAGTGATCTGACCCGAAGTGAACCAAACATGGACAATGCAAACCTGAGCCGAACCATACCGATCTAAAACCGATTCGATTATTACCCGACTCAATTTTACCTGAATAAAAATCTGAACTCAAGTATACTCTACCTGAATATAACTCGAACCGAAGCATACTCACAACTTATCAACCCAAAACTATTCCTAATTCCCCGGATTTTATTGCTAAGGCCTAGAAGAAAAGCTCCTATAGCAATTTCGCACAAGTTTTAAAAGACAAGCAAGTTATAATCTAACTATTAACCATAGTGCATAATGTCATTAAAGTTTTTATCCAATAGGTTTAATGTAATATTGTTGACATATTTTAATTAGGTCTAGCAGTGAGTAGAAGACTGAAGGAGGGCGGCGACCAGCGAGTAGGAGAATAAGGGAGTGTTAGGTGGTGGCCGGTGAGTAGGAGATTGACTGACTGAGGGAGGCTTAGAGCTTTAGGCGGCTAGAGACAAGCGACTTAAGCAAAGCAACTATCATGGTCTCAACTATCCAGTCTATCATCAAGGGCTTTCAGTTTTCAGTTTCACTTTGGTTTTGCTTATTAAAATAATAAAATTCTAAAATTATCTACAACAACTTTTTTTTTGGGGAGTTTTAGACATTTGGGGGGGAATTCTAAATTTTTCAAACTTAATTAGTTGAGTTTAGGTGGGAAATGAAAAATAACTTAAGAGGAAATTTTTACAAATGAAATCAATTAAAAACTTAAGAGGAAAACCTAAAATAGACAATAGTTTGAAATGTTTAATTTGACAGATTTGTACCAAAAATATAAGAGAAAAAAAATACATGGTCAAAATAGAAATTAAGACAAGATAAGCACAATTAAGAAATTATTAAACTTATTAGGATCTAGCAATCCTATTTTACTATTTGATTTATTTAGACTTAATGCAATGCATGCTATGATTATAATATTATTATGTGACTACTGTCAAAAATACCGCACTACTGATCTATAATTCTAAATCATCTTCATAATATGTTTAATTCTACATAATCATATTCAAGAATGTGTGTTTGCATATGATCTCATAATAATGTGACTCATTTGAATTTTGGAAAATTAAATTTCATGTCTCAAGTTTTGATAACGAACATTCACAATCACCTAAGTATAATGCTAACTAACATATACTCATACATTGCCATCGCTTTGGAGTTTTGACTCATTACGCATTTGTAGATCGAGTTGTTAATTTCATAAAGACAAATCTTTGAATTTTGATGTACGATCGCTTAACGAGTTATCAAAAAACATTGATTTGATAATTGAAAATTTCGACTTGAACCGACCTATTTCTATTTACCAACTCCTAATATAACAAACGTGAAGTTATGAAGTAGCCCTAAGGTTAAAAAAGAATTTTATTATTTTCATTATTTTTTTGGTCATTTTTCAAGGTATGTTTTGGTATTGGGCCTTACAAATGATACCATTGACTAATGATTTGGGTTAGATCGATTCACTAATTATGTCATTGCATGGCCTCGATTGAAATATTTGAAACTTGACTTAACAACGCATAATTCTTTGGATAATTGCACGACGCATCCGACGTAAGCAGTGGCGGATCCAGACATTTGGAATAGGAGTGTTCATAAATTAACATCGTTACTAATGTACACTTTTTTTTTTTTTTAGGGGTGTCTATTAATCAATATTGTTACTAAATTAACCACTTTTTAAATAGAAATTTTTTTTTTTTTTGGGTGGGCTAGGGGCCTAGCTACAACATGGATCCGCCACTGGACGTAAGGTTAGGGATGGGTAATATACTTGTATTTGTAAGTTACTGACTTTCTTAGAAAATTTATAACTAAGTCCATTAGATTTTCCATGACAGAAGTGTTATATATATATATATATATGTATGTATGTATGTATATATGTATGTATGTGTATATATATATATATATATATATATATATATATATATGTGTGTGTGTGTGTGTGTGTGTGCGCGTGTGTGTGTGTATATATATATATATATATATGTATCCATCTATCTATCTATATATATATATATATATACACACACACACACACACATATATATACACACACACACACACATGTATATAATACAAGTAAAAAGAAGTGTTTTAAATACAAAACCCAAACATATAATCATTAACGTATCAATTAAAAGAGGAATATAGAATAAATAGGCTTATAAATTAAACGGCTTTTATCTTTTAAATGCAATTTGAAAGTAAAAATACTATATTAAAACTATACAATGATTCGAAATTAATCCAACTTAATTTATATCTGATCCGGTTTACATCCAACCCGATATTAATCCAAACATTGAATCGAATCCCACCTAACCCGAATTAGACTCGACCCATGCCCGATTTGAGCGGGGTTATTGTAGACAACCCAAAACGAACCCAACTTGAATTTTACTCGAACCGAACCCGTACCCAACCCGAACATGGTTGACCCAAAAGTGATTCAAACTCGAACTTTACCCAAATCGAACATGAACCCAACACGAACATGGTTGAGCCGAAAGTGACCCGAACCGAAATAAGATCCAACCCATATCCGACCTGAATTACCCATTTACCAGATCTAGGAATTGTGAGCGAATAGCTTTAGAGCCCCTCTTTTCCACTCCAAAAATGAAAAAGATATGAATATCAGCGTTAAAGTTGTATACTTTTATTCATCAACCCTTCATGCCCAAATACGCATCTCCAAGGTTGTGCAGTACCCTCGTTCCAATATATGTGTGTAATTGCTTTATATCCTAACTTTGGTTACATGGCTTATATATAAAATGTTAATAATCGAATACTAAATTTTAGCATAATAAGAAATTAAATGCGCATTCTCTCAAATGAAAGTCTACCAAACTCAGCACTAGTTTCAGTAAATTTTTTAAATTTTATTCATAAAATACTTCCATTTTCAAGGTGTGACTTTCTATTTTTTAAAATTGTCACATTATGGTTATTGTTGGTGTAACAAAAATAAGCCGCAAGCGGATTGTGTCTAGTTTATAACATGATCCGGCGAGTACATGTCGTCCCACGAAGATGGTAATATCAAATTAAACTACTTAATTAATTAGCTAAACTATAAATATCTCTCCTAAAAAAATTAAATTGACACAAAAAATAAAATAAAATTAGACATTAACTAAATGATATAACTAAACAAAAGAATAATACTAACAATATTAGAATTCGCAAATCCAAGCCTTTCGCTACTTCAGACATAAAATCTAAACAATTTACTTGACTTTGTTTCTTAAGGGCCATAATAAAATGAATTCTATATAATGAAACCCTAACCTATAATAAAACAAATAAATCAGATGAGTCAAACAAAATGGACCAAACAAAGCTCAACAAAATGAAATAAAAATAGAATAAATAAAAAAAGAAAAAACAAACAAAGATGGGACAAATGATAAAAAGGGGTCAGAGGCTAATTAATGACATTGAAATAGGAGGGGAGCAGGAAAGAAGGAAAGTTATCTGTAAATAGGCCTGATAAAACTAATCCGAGATCCGAAATTCAAACCGAACGATTTGGATCCATACCTGAACCGATATCTGAAATGGGATGAACCAATCTGGATCAGAATACCTGAAGTAACCTAATCCATAACCAAACGAAACCCGAATTCTAGTATGAATTGAAATGACCCACACCCGAAATAACGCGAACCATTCAAACTCGATCCACAGTAACCAAACCCGAAGTGAACTGAACGTGGACAACCCGAACCAGAACCGAACCGTACCCGGTTCAAAACCGATCTGATTTTTACCCGAGTCAATTTTACCTAAATAAAACCCGAACCCGAGTATACCCGATCCAAATAAACCCGAACTGAAGCATTCTCATAACCTATCAGCCCAAAACTATTCCTAATTCCCCATATTTCATTGCTAAGGCCTAAAAGAAAGCCTTCTATAGTAATTTAGCGCAAGTTTTAATGAACAAGCAAGTTATAATCTAATTATTAACCATAGTGCATAATGTCATTAAAGTCTTTAACCCATAGGTAAAATGTAATATTGTTGGTGTATTTCAATTACGTATAGCAACGATTAGGAGAATGACGGAGGGTTAGGCGGCGACTGGCAAGTAGGAGACTGAGGGAGGCTTAAGCAGCAGCTGGCGAGCAGGAGATTGACTGACTGAGGGAGGGTTGCGGCTTTAGACGGTGAGAGACGAGGGATTTAAGCAAAACAGCTATCACAGTCTCAACTGCCCAGTACGTCGTTACGGATTTTCAGTTTTCAGTTTTACTTAGGTTTTGCTTCTTAAAGTAATAAAATTCTAAAATTATTAGCAACAACTATTTTTTGTTTTTTTTTTTTGGGTTTAGACCTTTGGGGGGAATTCAAAAATTTTCAAACCCAATTAGTTGAGTTTAGGTGGGAAAAGAAAAATAACTTAAGAGAGAATTTTTTTACAAATAAAATCAATTAAAAACTTAAGAGGAAAAAATAAACTAGTTAATAGTTTTAATTTTTTAATTTGATAGATATGTAGTAAAAATGTAAGAGGAAAAAATATTTGATCAAAACAGAGATTAAGATATGCACAATTAACAAATTATTAAAATTATTAGGATCTAGCAATTGTATTTTACTATTTGATTCACTGAATGACTTAATACAATGTATGCTATGATTATAATATCATTCTGTGACTAATATTAAAAATACCACACTACTGATCTACAATTTTAAATCATCCTCATAACATGTTTAATTCTGCATAATCATATTCAAGAATGTATGTTTGCATATGATCTCATAATCATGTGTCTCATTTGAATTTTGGAAAATTATATTCCAAGTCTCGAGTTTCGATAACGAATATTCACAATCACATGAATGTAATGCTAATTGACACATACTCATATATTAATGTTACTTTTGAGTTTTGATTCATTGGGCACATAAAGATCAAGTTGTTAATGTCACAAGAACAAATCTTTGAATTTTGATGTACGGTCACTTAACTAGCTATCAAAGAACATTGACTTAATCATTGAAAATATCGACTTGAACCAACCTGTTTCTGTTTTCCAACTCCAAGTATTATAAACGTAAAGTTATGAACCAATGCCAGGGTAAAAATAAAAACTCTATTATTTTCATTCTTTTTTTAAAGTCATTTTTCAAGGTATGTTTTGGTATTGGGCCTTACAAATGAGACCATTGACTCATGATTTGCATTTGTCATTGCATGACTTCAATTGAAATACTTGAAACTTGACTTAACAACACATATTCATTTGGATAATTGTACGGCGCATCTGATATAGGGTTAGGGATGGGTAGTATAGTTGTATTTGTAAGTTACTAACTATCTTAGTAAATTTATAACTAAGCCCATTAGATTTTCTATAGCAAAAGTCCCTTTTAATTAATTATATATATATATATATATATATATATATATATATATATATATATATATATATATATAGTATATACACACACACACACACACGCACTCATATATATAATACAAGTAAAATGAAGTGTTTTAAATATAAAGCATAAACGTATAATCATTTACATATGAATTAAAAGAGGAATATAAAATAAATGGGCTAGTCTAATTAAATAGTTTTTATCTTTTAAAGATAATTTAAGAGTAAAAGTGACTACATTGAAACTATACAATGAGTCGAAATTAATCCAACTTAATTTATACCCGATTTGATTTACAACCGACCCAATATTAACCCAAATATTTAATCGACTCCCACCCGACTTGAATTAAACTCGATCCATACTCGATCCGAACCGGACTACTGTAGACAACTTGAAATAGATCCAACCCGAATTTCAACCAAATCGAACCTATACCCGATCCGAACATGGTTGACCCGAAAGTGACTCAAACCCGAGTTTCACCTAAACCGAACACGAATCCGACCCAACATGATCGACCTGAATGAACTAAGACTCGACCTGTATCTGACCTGAATGATCCATTTGCAAGATCTATCTATGAACATAGTGGGAAGCTAGGCGAAATAAAAATAAAACAAAATCAATTAATTTAAACAAAGGAAAAGAAGCGAGACACCATGAACCAGAATGAAACAACGGTTCTTTTAATCAACAAGAGAAACAGAGCATGAAACTATATAAAAAAAATAGAGCATTCAACAGACTGAGAATTAGACCATGGTTTGCAAACTAGTTCAACCCAATAGCTAAAAAAACTCAGAAAAAGCACAGAATAGAGAGAAGAAATTGTATTCAGTTGTTCGAATTTGTCAACAATGGCTTCCCAAGCCCTTGAACCAACAATGCAAAGGAACCTGGAAACTGCTAGACTCTGAAACAGAGGAATGAGAAAAATGTTGGCATTTTGAATTCAACATTTATACTTTGGTGTAACTTTTTATATGTGTATTAACAATTATTGTTCTAGAAATCACAAATGTTCACCAAAAACACTTATTTTCTTTTGGACAACTTAATTAAAATCAAATGTTTTTACAATAGAGTCACCCTTTAATATTGCATTAGGATTAGGTTACAATCCAGATGAGACCCCAAAGATTGGCCCTTTATATGAATCATAGCTGAGTCGGAAAGTCTAAATTGTCTAGGAAGATCGCGCCTTTGAGGAATTGGAGTGTGCTCTAAGCGAAGTCCCGTAGAAACTTGGCCAAATTGCTTTTAGAACCGCCCTAACCTAGCTTGTGCTAGTGCAAAAGGGGACAAGATCTTAATTTTGGCTAAACCTCCTACTAGGCGGAAAATATCTAAGTGATAAAAGTATTTAGAAAGGAAACCTAATCCAATTAGGGGCCTATTTGTTTTCAGCATTTTGCACCTTCTACCTACTCAAATCTGCTAATTACTAGTCAAACCTACTTCAACCTAGTCCAATATGCTCCAACCCAGCCCAAAATACTCGAACTTTGCCGAACCATGACATCACTTTGTAATAAAGTAATATGTAATTTTTAATGTTGTAATTTTAAAATATAATATACCACTAATCTTTCATAATTTAACTGTACTATTTGATACATATTCCAACATTAATGGGTCAGTTTGAAATTAATGGATCTGTTTGAAATTATAATAGAAGTAGACTTGATATATCACACCTTTATGTACATAAATTGCATTAATGGGCCAATTTAAAATTAAGAAAAAGGTAAAAAAATGTTAATTATTACACAACTACTACTGTATTTACCATAACCTCTGATATAAATTTTAGACGGTGGAATTATTAAAACCCACCCGCTTACCCTCTTTGTTATATACTCGAATGCAGTTCTATTATAGTCGGGGGGGGGGGGGGGGGGGAATTATTAAAACCCATCCACCTACCTTCTTTACCTACATACGCTCAATATCAACACTAGTTGGCAATCCTTCTAGTTTAGATTTCAATTTTAAATTTCCATGCCCTCAAATAAGTGATTTGCATGTTATTAATTAATTAGCTAGCTTCCCTCTTCATTTTTGCCCCACCCTAAACAACATCTCTCCTATTTATTTTACCCCACCCACCTCCTGCTAACATATCACCCTTTACTCTCACACCAACTTGCTCTAACCTGCTCAAACATGCTAATTACTTGTCAAACCTGCTCCAAACTATTTTAACCTACTCGAACCTGCTAATAGCTCTTTCAAACGCTGAAAACGAAAAGGCCCTAAAGCTATAATCATTCTACAGAATCTTTAAATAGATTTCCTTTTGAACCCCTATATTGGCAATGCTAGAATCAAGCTCAAGGGTAAGCAATAAGCAAAGTTCTTTATTTAACTCATATACTCCTAAATTCCCTCTTTAACTTGAATGTTGGAGGCTCTTTAAGCGGCAAACACTACTCTCCTCATTTTAGAGTTGTTTGCATGTTCTAGCTGTAGGCATCACTCCCTCTTAAGATCCACCACTCTCAAGTTGGGAAGGCATACCCTCTATGACCTGAAACATGTAGCGTTGTTTATGGAGATTCTGAGAAAGTATGCTTCCAAAGAGAGCCAATAAGGGAAAAAGGAAGGTGTGAGTTGATCCTGTACTGTAGACGCCTAAAAATAGTATCTTTATTTTAATTTCATGATGATGAAAACAATACCCTAACTTATGTATTTGGGAGCCCAGTAAAGTGGTTATTGAAAATAGAGTTCGAATTAATAAAATGAACGTAATGGAGGGTGTGTGGAAGCTGGTCCAATGGGCTTAGCCTAAGCATAGAAACTAGCCTATTTACCTAACAGTGAACCCAACTAGGTCCCATTATTTCCTACACTCCGAGATTAAGTCTATCTAAGCAAGATTAATGAGCCCTAGTGCTAATCTGATTTGTTCACCACACCTAGATAATTAGATTCTTAATTCAATTAGTGCACTTGTGTAGAATAAGCTAAGAAGACTAAGAGTAGGTCTTTTTCCCCCCCTAAACTAGTCCAGACTATCCCCACAACTACTATAAAAAGGGGGCTCCCCTGGTGGTTAGAGCCATGAGCTGCGCATAAAAAAATGGCATCAGCTAGACACTAGAAACTAGAATTGTGTGAGAATTAAAAAATAACAAGAGATTTCTAGTAATAGTCCTAGAAATTAGAGAGACAAAATCCTAAGTGGCATATTGAGAGCTTTGTAAAAGAATGATTAGTTTGGTCATAAAAAGCACCACTTTGCTAATTTGCAGGTAAATCAGGTGGGTGATCTTGAGGAGTAATTTCCATCCTCCTTCTGTCGTGTTACGTCCTTCTCTTTCTTGTGTTTCAAATTGCCAAAGATGTAACTTTTATGTACTTCCCCAGCCATTGTAATTGTTTGCTTTAGTTTGGACTTAAAAGTTGTGCCTCTTTACATTAGTTAGGTTATTTATGTAATCTGCTGCATGACTGTGTGATAGTATAATTGAGATTTGATTTTCATGTATTGAATAGTAGGTGTCGTTAGTGATGATGAGCGGTGGTATGATGCACCCCATATCACCACAACTTTTCCCGCAAATATAGATTGTCGATTTGATCCTATGGAGTTAAGATGGTCCCCACAGTAGGGATTACTCAGGTGCCTTGCCAAAACCTTTTTGAAGCGAGTTAGTTGTCTTTTCGATGTCCCTTTGATTGTCCTTATCAGTTTATGATTCGCTTCAAAAAGTAATCTTGGTTTGTAAGTTTTTTTCTACAACTTACTAGCAACTCTATTAGTTAATTTTATTGCTTTCATCCTTTTATTTTTATTTTATTTTTATTTTAATTTTTTTGATGAAAAGATTTTGGATCCAAGATAGTTTTATTGTTTGGACTAGGAGTTGGGCCCAACACTGGCCTAAGAACCCAGTCTGGTTCATGGATCTGGTTGGCTGCCTAGATCATGGATCAAGCAGCCAATAGTGCCAAGAATCAGATTAGGTAATTGGACCCAATTCAGGCCTAGGAACACAATCGATTGGGATTTTGGCTCAATTTCCTAATCTAGTTCACTGATGTGCCAGATTTTGATTTTTGAAAGAGAAAAGAGAAAAAATGTTAGCAACTAATTTGGAAATAGAAAAAGATAAATACCCCAAAAACAAGTCTAACTATTCGTGGGGGACTGTGACGTAGTATAGGCTCCTAGGCATCATTGGTCCTTACAAACACCTAAGGAACTATTTTAATGCTAGGATTTTGAGATCTAGGATGCTTTAAAAAGTACGAATAGTGAATGTGCTTTGGTTATAGTTCCATAGGGAAAGTGATAATGTTGGAAAGCCAAGAGCAATTCCAGAGGTTAGGCACATAATTGGTGCCCGAGGTGAGCTACTCCACAACTGTAGCCCTAAGACCACTATAGTTGACGGAGAACCGTAACCACCTCTTTCCCCTGAAATGTCAAGAGGATTAGCCGAAAACATCGTGGGATCCACTCAGGATAAGCGTTGGGAGAATCTATGGTCAGAGGATGAAGTTAATCCAAAAAGGAGGCATCATAAGTGAATAAGGGTAAATTCTGAGGAGTTTCGAAAATCCTACAGAAAGTAAGAAAACAACTAGTCATTAGAAGACTAGTCAAGAGTCACCAGTAGTATCATCCATATTAGTCTCTAATCCAACTGTGAGCGAGCAAAATCAAAAGGGAAAGTAACTAAGTCCAACATCTGGAGGAGAGAATCTTTGAGTACCAAAATTAGTGGCTATAAGATTATTCTTAACTTAAACTTTTCGTTCCATGTGGATGTCATATACCCCTCTTCCTAACAGAGTTCAAATTCCCACAATTGATGGTTATGATAGAACTGTTAATCCTGATGACATATGTGTGCCTACATCATTCAAGGATACCATATTCTCATAGTCAACCAATTCTACGTAGGTGTTTCCTAGCTACAGTTAAAGGTACAATGTGATCTTGAATTGACAAGCCCCATGCTTCCTTTATAAAGACGTGGGGAGTCCTAGTATATAGGTTCCTAACACATTTTTGTGGAAAGTAAGAAGCCTTAAAAGACCAGTCAACCCTTATGAACATAATTTAGAGAGATGGAGGGAGTTTTAAGAGCATCATATGGGGTTTCAACACGGAGATACTCACCATCATAGATCTGAACAAAGAAGTGGCCTTAGTAAGCCATAAGAATAGGGTCATTGATTTTGAGCTTAGATATGATCAAAACCAAAGAAATTCTAAACTTTTATCGAGGTCTTGAGAAGGCTAAGGGTTACTTGTAGGCATAAGTCGTGAAAAGACTTATCCTGATGAAAAGGGAACCCCAACAAGGAGTGGAAAAATCGTAAGAAGAGCAAACATAAGAAGAACAAATCATGGAAAGATAATTTAGAGAATATCTTTGAGTGCTGAAGAGGCAAATTCTAATGGAAATTAAGGGAGAATTTCCATTGGAGTACCTAAGGACAATCAAGCAAAGATCCAGGTTCACAGATGAGGACAAGTGATTTGATTGCCACAACGATCACGAGCATTGTACATAGAACTATTGAGACCTGGACTTAGATTTGTATGTAGTAGATAAGCCTTACAAGAGGATAAGGATGCGTCACAATTACACTCCTAAAAAGAATGTCAGCTCCATGGAGGAATGACTCTCGAGGGTGGCGCAATCAATCTCAAGGGGCCTACCGTTAGCAGCGTTATTTAGTGGAGTGCTGAAGGGGCACTTAAGGTTCTTGAATGAGTATTGTCCACTCTTGAGTCAAGAATTGCTACCATGCATCCCAAGATGATTTTTGAGCATGTAAAGTCCCTGCATCATCCTCATGATGAAGCCATTGTTATCAAGCTATAAGTAGCAAAACTATGATTGCTTTACTAAGTTGGATTTGTCACTAGGTACTAGCAGCAGGCTACTGGGCCTCAGCGACACCATAGTTTCTTCCACCAGGTTGGCATTTTCTGTAATTTTTTTTGTAAAAATGACTTACCTTTTTTTGTGTTGAGGCTAGAAAGAGTTTCAACTCTCCTTCTTCACTATAAAGGAAGCCTTTGCTCCTTCTTCAAAGGGACATTGAGACCCACTAAGAGATATATTCACCACATCACTCCTCTTTCCCCTAGCTAGAGAGATCACCCTTCTTCTAGCGTTCCTCTCTTTTTATCTCTCTTTCCCCCTCAGTATCTTTCTCTATAGAAAAGGTTCTTCCTCTCGATAATTTTCATAAGAGGATGGTCCTTAAGCCAGCAAGTTGCTCTTTCTCTAGTTTTCCTAACAAAACTCTTCTAAAATAAAGTCACAAAAATACAAAAGAACCATTTCTTCTCCTTTTGCGAAAGTCTTTTGGGGTTAGCATCCAACCATCTAAGCATTGATTTAAGAATCTAAAGGAGTCTCAGACACTATCATTGCTAAACTGGACCAAGGTGACTCATGAGGATTAAACAAAAACAATAAATTTGCCTTCTTTATTTTCTTTCTAATTATTAACTTTGATTATGATGTTCTTATTCAATTTGCCTTGATTATTTTCTATTTTGTACATAGTAAATTATAAAGTTGTGTATTGCGTCAAGTGGTCACATAAATTTATTGGTTTCTTTTATCGCTTTCTTAGCATGTGAACATGATTAAATCCAAGAGATCATATAAAGTTCATGGCTTTGATGTCTAAATCA
The DNA here is from genome assembly GCA_029747015.1 of Carnegiea gigantea. Lineage (NCBI taxonomy): Eukaryota > Viridiplantae > Streptophyta > Magnoliopsida > Caryophyllales > Cactaceae > Carnegiea > Carnegiea gigantea. The sequence continues at coordinate 57,066 of JAKOGI010001684.1, forward strand.
TCACAAGATCAGCAATTGCATGGAATTTGACAATTTCAAGAAATTAGTGAAATTTTACTATTCCTAAGTTTGACCCTAGTAGAGGACATCATTGAACACAAATGGACATATTTAAGTCCCTACCATCAATCGTACCTTTAACCCCAACCCAACCTTTGGTTGGTGCCTTAGAGTTAAGTCAATCCCCATGTGAGATCATATGGACTACTTTCTAAAAAAGATATTTTCCAAAAGGTTTTCATATTTTTATTAAAATACAGCTGACTCTACTTTATAATAGCTCACAGGGGGGAAGAATGAAAATTTAAACTTTTATAATAGCTTACAAGGGGGTAGGATTAGGCCCTTAGCCGGAAAGCCTTCAGTGACGGCTCCAATGAGAGTGTTTAAGAGGATGAGACATGAAAGGGTTCTAATTGAATAGTGATTTTCAAAATTTTAATTAATATTTTTCTTAGGCACCTTCCAATACACTGGAGGTTTGGTCCATATCATAAAAGGCTTGGTCCCTCCTGTAAGATGTATAGGACTATGAATATTCACCTTTAGCCATAAGGAACCCTTACATACATTGTTTATCTGAACCATGGGTGATTTCCTTTTACTACATAAAGGTACAAATCCTTTATGATAACTCCTGAAGATAAATCTCCCTCAAGACAACCCAAGAGAGAGAAAAAAAAACCCCAAATCTTCTGGTGATTGGATCATACTTAAAAACAATTGAACAAAAAAGACAAATCAACCCACCCATTAATCCTCTAAACCTAAGGCACCAAGGATTAAATTAAAGGGATGAACTCAGCAATCACCATCCTCCTTAGAGAGATAAAGAAATTTGAGATTTTGAGGAAATACTATGCATCCAGCTCTCATGTGATTAGCTCAAGCCTAAGAAATATTATAAGGATCAAGAAAATAAATAGGAGAGTACCCCATTCCCCAAGTCATGCACTAACCAATAAGATTGCAAGGAAATTAACCAATGAAATCTTAACTAGTAGTGTAATTTTAAAGGGGATACCTAAAATATAAGCTGAGCTGAAATTGACTGCATTAGTGTTAGATTGGATGAGTCATCCACTACATCAATTAGATGAGTCATGGGGATATTTTCCTGTGGATGGTTTCTAGAAAATTACACCAGTTGTCTAAGAAGTATTAGTCCCAAATTCATCCATATGCTTCTTAATCAAAAACATGCAATTTCAGACCATACACTAACCCTTACTCAGTTTTTTCCCCATAACTTCCTTGATACTTGGAATTGGGTGACCTTCTATGGCTTGATGAAAATGAGATATCCGGGGCTACCATACATATAACATTTTCCCACATTGGAGCCTCTTTACTACTCCAAAGTGGATCTAGAAGAGAAAGGAGTTGTTCTGCTTAGAAAAATGAAAATGAGCTAATGAAATGGTTTTAGAAATTAAAGTAGCTAAGCTCCTTATTTAGGGCCATTAATTACCCAACCATCTTTTGTAAACTTACATCGATGTCATCAAGGGTCCTAAGTAAACATTGACCTAGGAGGACCTAGTTCTTAACCTATAGTCAACATTGAGCCTATTTGGTTAAATACCTACCTAGGAGAGTAAGTCCAATCTTGGAGTTTACTCCACATCAACCTTTTCCCCTTGAACAGGATTTTCCCTCAAATTTTGATTATGTTTTTCATCATCTTTAAGGTAAGGGGCAAGGTCCCCATCATTATTGGTGGTGGATATTTGCTTGTCTCCTGGAAGCTCCATTTTATAGGCATTCTTTCCCACCTTTTGTACCACGTCATATTGGCTATCTCCTCCAGCCATAAGTAGGTTCTTCCTCCTTGAAGTGAACCTTTCTTTCCTCAAGTGCAACCACACTAGATCTCTTGGCCTAAACTCAAGATGAGTGTAGTTCTTATTGGCTTTAAGCTTGTTTTGCTCATTCACTTTCTCAATTTGCCCTCAGTTGCTCATATCGCTTCTTCATTTTCCTTAGCTCTTGCTTCAGCCTCAAAACTCATCTTCGATTCTTGAGGGATGGGAATAAGATCAATAGGAATAAGAGGGTTAAGGCCATAGCACTTCCTCAAAGGGAGAATGAGAGGGAGCATAGGAAGGATCATGATTGTAAGTGAATTTAGCATGAGCAAACTCGACATCCCAATACCTCAAACTCTTGCTCACCATACCCCTTAGTAAGGTTGTGAGAGTTCTATTTATCACCTCTGTTTGTCCATCAGTTTGAGGGTGGTAATTAGTCTAAAGAGCGACTTAGGCCCCACTAGTCACCATAGGGATCTCCAAGCGTGAGATAGAAATACAGCGTCCCTATTTGAGATGATGGTTCTTGGAATACCATGGAGTCTCAGAATTTCTTGGAAGAAGAGGTCTGCAATGTAGGTAGCATCATCACTTTTATGGTAAGCACAGAAGTAAGCCATCTTGGAGAATCGATCCACTACCACCATGATAACATCTCTTCCCCATGGTGTCCTTCAGAGGGCCATAATGAAGTCCATGCTAATGTCATCCCAAGGCCTTGTAGAAATTGGAAGAGGAGTTTAGAGGCCTTGATGGAAATGACTCTTAGCCATGTGACACATGTTGCACCTTGTAATCACCTTATGAACATCCCCTCCTATCTTGGGCTAATAAAAATGTTCTTGGAGTATCTAAAGGGTCTTGTTAATGCCAAAGTGATCGAATAAGGCTCCTCTATGAGCCTTGTTGACAATCAAGTCCCTTAAAGGACTCTTTGGGATGCAAAACTTGTTTCCTTTGATGAGGAAACCAACTTGCAGAGTAAAAGAGCCAAAGATGGAGAGATCCTCCTCTATATTCTTGAAGTCTTCATCCTCTTTGTATGAACTTTTTATGGAATGGAATCCAAGGACCTTAGCCTCGAGGACCGAGAGGAGAACATACCTCCTTAACAATGCATTGGCCACAGCATCCACTTTCCCACTCTTGTGCTTGCAAGAGAAGGTGAACAATTGAAGGAACTCAACCCACATGGCATCTCTTGGGTTCAAGTTCTGTTGGACATTGATGTAAAACAATGACTTGTGATCCATGGATAGTACAAAGGGCTTGGGCTTGATGTAATGACCCTAATGTTCCAAGGCTCTAACAATAGCATAGAATTCTATATCATAAATGGAGTAGTTGAGTCTTGAACCATTCAATTTCTAACAAAAGAAGGCTAGAGGGATCTTGGCTTGAGTAAAGACTGCCCCAATTTCAATGCCACTAGCATCACACTCAACTTTAAAAAGGAGACCGAAGTTGGGAAGGGCTAAGATAGGAGCTAAACATAGCCTATCCTTGATTATTTTAAAGGCCCTTTGGGTGGCCTTTGTATGTTTAAAGTTCCCTCTCTTCATAGATTCCATTAAGGGAACTATAATGGAGCTAAAGTCTTTGATGAACTAGTGGTAGAAAAAGGCCAACCCATGGAAGCTTTGAACTTCCATGATGGAGGTGTGAGTAGGCTAAATCTTAATAACCTCAACCTTAGATTCATCAACTTAAATTTCCTTACCAGACACAACATAGCTGAGAAAGATAACTTGAGTAGTGAATAGTTTACACTTCTCAAGCTTGGCATATAACTCATTAAGCATATCATCCAATCGAGGAATTATTCAAGCAATAGTCAAAAGTTGTACCATATACAGAAAAATCATCCATAAAGACTTCCATTATGTCCTCAGTAAAATCGAAAAAACCAGCCATCATGCATCGTTGAAATATGGCTGGGGCATTATACAACCCAAATGACATTCTCCTATAAGTAAATGTACTGTATAGACAAGTAAAGGTAGTCTTTTTTCTTGATCACTAGGGTGAATATGGATTTGAAATAATCCCGAATAGCCATTGAAGTAGCAAAAATAAGAGTTCTTTGCCAGGCTCTCGAGCATTTGGTCAATGAAAAGAAGGAAAAAATGGTCCTTTTGGTTGACTTTATTCAATTTCGTATAATCTATGCATGTACACCAACCAGTAATTATCCTAGTAGGTATAAGTTCATTATTTTCATTTCTTACAGTCGTCATTCCCCTTTTTTAGGGACAACATGGACCAGATTTACCACTCACTATTAGAAATCGAGTAGATAATGCCAGCCTTAAGCAGGTTGAAAATTTCTTTCTTTACCACATCGTGTATCTTAGGCTTCAATCTCCTTTGGTGTTGAATTGAAGGTTTATAGTCATTTTCCATCAAAATACGTTGCATGCACACAGAAGGGTGAATTCCTTTAAGGTCATTAAGAGTATATCCCATGGCCTTACGATGCAATCTGAGTATTTTTAGCAAAGAGTCAACTTGAGATGTAGTTAAACTTACATTCACAAGCGCAGGATATGCAGAGTTTGGGCCAGGGAACTCATACCTCAAGGAGGAAGGAAGAGGTTTTAGTTCTACCTCGGAGGCACGCTCCTTATCTATTGAGGATGCTTCGTCATGTACTAGTGATTCCATCATGGCAAATGGTGGGCTATCTGGTGGAGAAGCTTCCAGGAATTGAGCATACATTGCTACTTCTGGGTTTTCATCTCGAGTAGTGGCATCATTCAATAAATAATACTCAAGTGGATCATGAGAATCATTATTAGAAATAGTTTTTTTATACTAACTATCCACAACATCAATCCAGTGATGCTCTCCAGAGATTAAAGGAAACTTACAAGCTTTAATCAAGTTGAATTTAATATGTTCATCATCCACATCAAAAGACAACTTGCCATTTTTAACATCTAAATGACACCTAGCGGTGGTGAAGAACGGCCTCCCAAGAATAATAGGGGTGTGCGTATCTTCTTCTGTTTTAAGGATTATAAAATCTACAGGCACATATAAGTCTCCTACTTTAATGGAAACATCCTCTAAAACACCTATAGGGTACCTTATAGAATGGTCTGCCAATTCTAAAGAGATGGTGGTGGGTCTCATTCCTCTTAGGTCCAACTTCTTGTAGAGAGAGAAGGCATTAAACTTACACTAGACCCTAGCTCACATAAGGCACGATCTATGGACTCATTCCCTATCAGACAAGAGAGGGCAACGAAAACGGAGCAGGGGGTTCTATCATAGAGGAGAGGCAGAGAAGGGGGTTTGGGTTTGGGGTTTTTTTTTTTTTTTTTTGGTTTTTGTTTTAATGTGTTTTAATCTTTTGTTCTTCCTCTTTCCTTTTTTTCCTTTTATTTTGACACCTAATTTTTGTCTAGAATTTTCTCACATTTATCCTAATCATCTCTCTTATCATTATTTTATTTTATTTTTATTTTTATTTTCCATTCATTACATATATACATATACAGATAACAGAATTAATGTTTTTGCCTAAAATTAATAAATGAAATGGCACATCTTTTGGGTGTAAAATTTGGGTGAAATATTTTCATTTTTGATTATTATCTCACTCTTTTATACACACAACTCACCTTATTATTATTATTACATTATTATTATATTTTTTTCGTATATTATTATTACTACCATTTTTTAAGTTAGCTCTTTGATAATTAGGCTAATTTTTAGTTAGCGGTCATTCAAATATTTCTTAGCCTTTGAATGAATTATTTAGGAGTGTCACAAAGTCCTTTTTGAGGCCACGTTGTTGTTTTAACCTGCAATGCATATATATATATATATATATATATATATATATATATATATATATATATATATATATATTGGTAAATTGAAATGCAGTGTCTAACTTGATTAATTTATAATTAAGATAACTCAAGGTAATTGGCATGAATCTTCAGTTCAAGCTATTGCAGTCTTTCCCTCTTAAAATATATTTCCTCCTCAAAACTTGCAGTTTAAAAGAGACATCGACCGTACCTCAAATAGGTATGGGTACTTACTTCTTATATCCGCATCGGTTTCCCATATAGCCTCAAAGGTATTATGGTTGGCCTATAGGATTTTAACATGAGGAATGCTTTTATTCCAGAGTTGCTTAACTCTATAGTCTAATATCTGTACGGGAGGCTCCTCGTATATTAGGTTCTCAGCGACTTTTATTGATTCTATTATAATGATATGATTTGGATCCAAAACATATCTTCTGAGCTATGAAATGTGAAAAATATTGTACACATGCTCGAGTTCTATGGGTAACTCCAGCCTGTATGCCACAGGGTTTAATCTCTTGATAATTTCATAAGGGATGATGTATCTAGGGCTTAGTTTGCCCCTCAGGTTGAATGTTTTCACTTCTTTAAATGGGGACACCTTTAAAAATACTTTATCCCCACTTGAAACTCTCATGGCCTTCTCCTTTTGTCCGTATAGCTTTCTATCTGCTTTGGGCTGCTTTGATATGTTCTTGAATCTTCCTTATCATTTTAGTGGTATCTTGAATCAACTCAGGCCTTAAGGTTGAAGCTTCATCAAGCTCACTCTAACACAACAGAGTTCTGCACTTCCTCCCATACAATGCTTCAAAAGGGGCCATCTTAATGGTGGATTGATAGTTATTATTATAGGAGAACTCCACCAATGGTAAATAATCTTCCATGTTCCCTGGAAGTCGAGCACACATGTTCCTCTTGGATGCACTGAGTGTCAAATGTTGTGAGCTTTTTCTAAAATCCTTCTCTTCAACTCCTCTTTATTTAGCACGCACAGTCTATTTTGAAGCCTAAAGGTTCCATCTTCATGTATTATAAAACTACATTATTTCCCCCGTGCAACATTACATCTAAGCTTCTCTAGCTTTGCATTATCGTTTTAACTTACCTTAATTTCTTCTATTATGGAAGGTTCACCTCTAGTGCTGTCAATAACCCATCTGTGTATCCAAATAGCACAAGCTTGATACCCATGGTTTCAAGGTCCCTTAAAATGTCAGGTTGGGTATTTATCATTGTATTTAAACCTTGTTGGGTCTTCCTACTGAGCCCATTTGCTACTACATTTGCCTTTCCGGGATGATGTTGAATTTGCAAGTGATAATCCTTTAGCAATTTCGACCATCATTGTTATCTTAAGTTGATCTCTTTCTAAGTAAAGATATACTTTAGGCTTTGGTGGTAAGTGTAAATCTTGCGCGGCACTCCATGTAGGTAGTATCGCTAGATTTTTAAGGCAAAAACTACCGCAGCTAACTCTAGGTCATAAGTGGGGTAGTTCTTCCCATAAGACTTGAGTTGTCTAGAGGCGTAGGAAAGGATAGGCGATGTTGTTAAGCGTCTCCTTAGTGCTTGAAATGCTTCTTCACACTTATCCAAATACTCAAATTTAGTAGTTATCTTCAATAGGTTGGTCAGTGGAGATGCAATCTTTGAGAAATCTTTCGCAAATCTTCTATAATATTCTTTTAAACCTAGAAACCTTCTTACTTCAGTCCCATTGGTGAGCCTGGGCCATTCATTAACTGCCTTTATCTTTTGAGAATCAACTTTAAATCCCTCCTTAGAAAGTACATGCCCCAAAAATGTCACTTCAGCTAGCCAAAACTCACACTTCTTCAGCTTAGCATATAACTGATGCTCCCTCAAGGTTTGTAACACAATCCTCAAACGATCTGCATGTTCCTCCTTATCTTAGGAGTATATCAGAATGTCATCTATGAAATCACCACCAACTTATCCAAATAAGGTTTGAAAACTCTATTCATGAGATCTATAAATGCAGTAGGTGCATTAGAAAGCCCAAAAAAGGCACCATAATAAACGCATAATGACCATATCTAGTTCTAAAGGCTGTTTTAGGGATGTCTTTTACTTTAATTCTAAGCTGATGATAGCCAAACCTCAAATCAATCTTCAAAAGCACCCTAGCTCCTTGCAATTGAACAAACAAATCATCTATCCGAGTGAACGGGTACTTATTCTTAATGGTTATTTTATTTAACTCCTGATAATCTATGCATAACCTTAAAGTTCCATCTTTTTTCTTTACAAACAACACTGGGGCTCCTCAGGGT
>JAKOGI010001684.1:70000-177500 GCA_029747015.1 Carnegiea gigantea
AGTAAAATAAGCTTTGTGTTTAATTAGTTGGGCGGCCGCATTTCAAAATATTTTGTTTTGCAAACAGGAGAGAGAGAATGTGAAAGTAAGGTTAATTAGCTAGTTATTATCTGGAAATAGATCCCTGTTAATGTCTGAAGCAATCTTGAGATAGGTGCACACTTCTTAGGCCAATCGGAAAGCCTAAGTTGCAGCTGCGCATGTAAATTGAAGGGCATAAGCCCTGATAATTAATAATTGATAATTAATGGGGCCACTTGCTTAGGTAACAATATATTGCCTAAAATGATTCATTATATGAATATTATATTAATTTTGCACAGTTTGGGAAACATGTGAGTTTTCGAAAAGTACAGGTAACGTACGTACTGGATTTTTGAAAATCTTTCTCTGTTTTAGTGAAAATCGTTTGTTGGCAGCTTGAAATGATAGAGGTGGCTTCACTTATGCCCCAAATGTGTAATTTTTCTTGATTAGTGCAATATTAAGAAATTTTATTACATTGCTTAACTTAATGAATAATTTAAATCCCTCGACCTTTCCTTTAATCATTAGTATGACAATTGTTGTTAACTTAACTTGGTTTTATTTCATTTTTGTTTTCGTTCCTCTCCTTCATAATGCTAATATTCATTTAACGAATGCTATAAAAGTGCAATGGGGATGACTTGCCAGGTGCTTATTAATGATGACATTATGACCATTCCCATTCGAATTATTGTTATAAGCTTGTTACTATCATTATTTCGTAGCACTATTAGCATTAACGTCATTATAAATTATTGTGATTACTATTATTATTATTAGTATTACTGTTGTTGTTGTTGTTGTTGTTGTAGTTATGTTTATCATCATTAGTCATGGTTACGGGTTAGACAACTAGTCATGACGTGGTTTAGTGACGATGTGGGCTTGGTTTTGGGTACAATCTGAAGGGCACTCTTACATGTTTAACCCTTAAATTTACTTTCGAAAAACATCCACAACCTTGGTCCTTAGGCAAACTTAACCCCAAATTTATATTTGAAACCATACTTTCCCTCCATTCTTCATCCCCTCAAGCTATGTCGCTTTCCTAGTCAACCCTTTAACTTATTTAGGTTACTAATAAAATTAGCGATATCACTAGCTTAAATAACCACGATTTTATCACCTACATTTCATAACCAAGCTAAGGTTCACATGATTTAATGTTCTCAAAATACTCAACATCATTACATTTCTCTTCCTTCGTCTCCTCCTCTATCTGCACTTGACAACTAACTAATAACATATACTCACACAACACCTCATAGTTAGCACAATCAATGTATTTAAACACTAACGAAGCCGCATAATTAAAATAAACATTATCCAAGAACCTTAGTCACCATATCCATATCCATGGCTACACATATATCTCCAACACATGTGTAATCCAGTAACTTCATTCAAATATTCATTAGGATTACTCTAAACTTCCTTAAATCAATATAAACAAAGTTAGGTTTCATCCAATCCACAAACCCTAATCACCAAGTCATGATCAAAACATAACACACATATCACATATATATAATCCACCAGTTTCCTTTAATTATTTATTAAACTAATCTTAATACCATCAACTTATCATAACAAACTAAAATTTAAACATAACCTCCAACCCTCACTCACCACGCTCTTCTTAACTCGCTCAATTCACAACTCAATCCAAACATCCACATTAATCTAAGAAATTAACAAATAAACAGTCATCAGTGTTAATTACACCATTTATGATAAAAATGCAAGTATAAACATCAAGATTTGAATTCAGGGAGAGTTAGGGTTTTACATCTTAACCTACTCAAACACGCACAAAGAGGTCGAGGAGAAGGCGACTGGGATAGCGGCACTTGGCGGCAGAAACAGGCAGTGCGGGGTGTTGGACGGCCAGCGAACGGTGGGGTAGAGGGTAGCGAAAACAGAGCAGGGGGTTCTGTCGTGGGGAGAGGTAGAAAAGGGGTTTTGGTTTGGGGGTTTTGTTTTTTGTTTTTATTGTAGTTTGCTTTAATCTTTTGTTCTTCCTCTTTTCCTTTTTTTTCCTTTCATTTGGACACCTAATTTTTATCTACAATTTCCTCACAATTATCCTAATCATCTCTCTTATCATTATTTTATCTTATTTTATTTTTATTTTCCATTCATTACTTATAAACATATATAGATAATTGAATTAATGTTTTTGGCTAAAATTAATAAATGAAATGTTACATCTTTTGGGTGTAAAATTTGGGTGAAAAATTTTCGTTTTCGATTATTATCTCAATCTTTTATATACATGACTCACCTTATTATTATTTTTAGATTGTTATTATATTTTTTTGTATATTGTTATTACTACCATTTTCCAAGTTAGCCCTTTGACAATTAGGCTAGTTTTTACTTAGTAGCCATTCAAATATTTATTAGCCTTTGAATGAATTATTTAGGAGTCACAAAGTCCATTTTGAGGTCACCTCGTCGTTTCAGCCTGCAATGCACAATATATATATATATATATATATATATATATATATATATATATATATATATATATATATATATAGATATATATATATATATATATATATATATATATATGTCTAGAGCTGGGAAAAGCTGACCCGACATGATTATCGACCCGAATCCGACACGAAGTTAAGTGGATTTGGGTATAAATTTTTGACCCGTTTAATTAAATGGGTTGATACGTTCAACCCGTTTAATTAAATGGGTTAGGTTCAGATCGAGACTCTTGACACAAAAAAGTATCTATTTAACCTGTTTAATTAAATGAGTTAAATAAGTTAACTCATTTTTTCATTTTAAATTTATCCATTTACTTTTTATTAGATAATTAAGAATATAAAAATTTTTAGAAATTATGAATTATGATGAATCTGGGGAATTTCAAAGAGTAATTATCTAATGTGATATGTAAACTTAATTTTTAACACTATAATTACGTATTAGTTGAATGTATTAAATGTGTAAATAGTCAATTAAGTGACTGAACTTGACCTGTTTATCTTAAACGGGTTAAACGGGTCAACCCGTTTAAAAATTAAATGGATACAGGTCAAGATTTTTCAACCCGTTTAATAAACGAGTTAGGTTTAGGTTGAGGAATTCTCAATCCATTTAAGTTCGACACGAACACGAAGCCGACCCGACACGACCTATTACCCAGCTCTATATATGTATATGTATATGTATATATACATATATATATATATATATATATATATATATATATATATATATATATATATATATATATATATATATATATATATATATATGCATGTATGCATGTATGTATGTATGTATGTATGTATGTATATATATATATATGTATATATATATACACACACACACACACATGCACATACATACACATATATATATGTGTGTGTGTGTGTGTATGTGTGTGTGTACACACACACATATATAAAATGGTAAATTGAAATGTGGCACCCAACTTGATTAATTTGTGATAAAAACAACTCAAGGTAATTGGCATGAAGCTTAGGTTCGGGCCATTATGGGCCATGGTTGGTAGCAATTTGTAGGTGAAAAGAGGTAAAGGGCATAAACAGGGGGGGCACGAGGGTGCTAGAGGTGGCATGGATAAGAATCAGTAAAAATGGGTGTGGCATGATCGTACTTGGTGACACGATTAGTCGTGTCAAATCCCTAGAGAAAAATTTGAAATGTAGGAATGTGGCACGGTCGTGCCAATCAACATGGGTAGGTCGTGCCAAAATTCTGCTAGTGATTTTTGACAAACTTGTTGTAAAGCCTTTTTTTGTGGAGTTTTTAGGGATGTGTTTAGGTTAGAGATTGTGCTTGGATTAAATTTAGGATTCTTTGTGGGCTAGATAAGAGATTTGGAGAGGGAGAACTAAAGGGAAAAATAGGATAGAAAAGAACTAATTTAAGTAAATTATCAAACACAAAGATTGATGGACTTGATGCTTACCAAGATGAACTTTTTGCTTAGATACCAAATAAACCATGGATTATTTTCTCTGACCAAACAAAGGTATAAACTCTTGATGATAAGCCCCAAATATTGATGAAGATCAATCTCCCCTAAGAAAACTCGAGAGAGGAAAACCCCCAAATCTTCTACTGATTGAATCAAACTTGAGAACAATTGAACAAAAGAGATAAATTAACCCACCCTTTAATCCTCTAAAGCTAATGCACCAAGGATTAAATTAAAGGGATGAACCGAACTTCACCACCCTCCTTAGGGAGATAAAGAAATTTGAGATTCTAAGAAAATACTAAGCATCAAGCTCTCATATCGTTAATCTAAGTCGAAGAAATATTACAAGGATTAAGCAAATAAATTGGACAGTGCCCCCTTCCCCAAGTCATGCACTAACCAATAGGATAATAAGGAAATTAACCAATAAAATCCTAATTAATGGTGCAATTTAAAGGGGATATCTAGAATATAAGCTAAGTTGGAATTGGCTGCATTAGTGCTAGATTAGATGAGTCATCCCCTACCTCAGTTGGATGTGTCATGGGCATATTTTCCTATGGATGGCTTCTAGAAGAGTACACTAGCTGTTCAAGGAATATTCACCCCTATTTCATCCATTTGCTAGGATAATTAACTCCTTAACAAAAAAATATGCAATTCCAGACGTTGCAGTAACCCTTGCTTGGTTTTCATCCCATATCTTCTTCGATACTTGGAATCTAGAGACATTATATGGCTTGATGAACTAGAAGTCCAAGGCCATGCATACACATATAATGTTCCCAAATTAGAGCCCGTGTGCCCTTTTAAAGCAGAGCTAGAAATTAGACGAGGTGTTTTCTCTAGGAAGATGAAAATGAGCTAATGAAGTGATTTTGGAGAATAAAGTGGGTGAGCTTTTTATTTAGGGCTACTAATTGCCCAACCACCTTTTTTAAGATTACTTGGACCTCCTCAAGGGACCTAAGTCAACATTGACATCAAAAGACCTAGTCTTGACCCAAAGTCAACATTGAGCCTACTTGGATATTCAATACCTTTACTTGGGAGAGTAAGTCTAACCTTGGAGTTTGCTCCGCATCATTGTCCCATTTAGCTATGCATTGCTTTCAAGGGTCATCCCGCTTGTGAAACTCTACCTTAGTAATGCTTCCAAGAATTGAGTGTCATCTAAACTCGTCCCATGCTAAGGGCAGGGACCACATCTCAGGACACAAGGTCCTTTTTGGGGGGAAAAAAAAAGACCCTAAGCTAAACTCAACACTTGATAGGAAAGCTCATTCACGTGCTTAGCGAATACCATGAACACTTGTAACCCATTTTTACTTACTATTTATATGATATATGTACATATGTGTAATGTCTTATAGCTCTCATGCATGCATTTATTTAGGTCACCTTGTATATAGGATTAACGTCTTCATAAAGGAATGTATAAAAACACAATAAAAATAAAACAAAAACTGCATTCATAATAGGTCATCTCAAGCACTTTTCATATGGGATTACATGAAAAAAATAAAGAAAATAAAAAGGGCAAGAGTTAGAGAACCCAAGGAAAAAAAATCTACAGTTACAACCCTAAGCGGTAGATCTCTTGGTTTTGCCAAGACCAATCGGTAAGCCGCGACAACCTAATGACTGCTAAGATGAGTTATATAAGCCCTTCAGACCGAATTGCCCCGTTTAATAAGCCCTTTAACCAAAGTGTTGGTATAAAAAGGGACAATCAATAATCACCATATGACCCAATCCATCCTAGCCCGTTTAAGAAATCCCTAACTGCGTACATCTTATCCTATATAGGATAAGCCCTTGTACATGTTAGCATGATTTGACCAAGAGTAAATCCATTAGCCTTGCATTCCCAAACTTGGGTTAAGCCCAACCCATTGTGCCATCATAGCTAATTCAAGGCCCTTAGCACCCAAACTCGTAGTTAATAACCTTGGACAAACAAGACTCGCCTATAAACTTTTGCACATACTTTTACCTATCCAGTTTTCACCTCTGGCTCTTAATCGAAGTTATCACCATCATACTCCTTGGACCTCCCTCTCCAATCTCAACATTTAGGCCTACCCTAACCTCTAGTCTAAGCTTTACTCTTATCTATCCTCCACCTCGGACCTTGATCTTAACATAAGCTTTGGCAAAGCCCTTATTTCATAAACCCTTAACCACATTTATGCACAACCATACCTAAGACTTCCTCTATAGCTATGGCTAGATCTTTACACACAACTACACCTAAGCCTTTATCTACAACCACACTTAAGCCTTCATCTACAATTATGCATAAGCCTTCATCTTCTCTTGGACTTGAGCCATGACCCTTACCTTAGTCATCTAGCAGTCCAATCCCCTTACCCACATCACCAGCTTTGGTCTATTCCATGTGCTGGATTTAATCAGGGATCCTTTCTTACCTAAGTCCGTAATCTTAACTCAGAATCACATCTTCTTGCCAAAACTAGAGGCCTCGCCCATCACAACCCCCTTTCTAACCATCACCATTGGTTGCAGTCAGGATGAAGGGTAACTAAACAAGATGCTTCAAGTGATCACGAGTCTCACCACCCATATGGAGCACTAGGCAAAGAAGAATCAGCCCTTCAAGCAAGAACTCATGCAAGTCCAACACCAAAGGGTAAGTTCAACATCAAATCCTAAGGTCGTAAGTAAGCCAAGTAGAACTGGTCCATATAGACCTTGACGATGGGATAAAGCATACACTCAGCTTAGGTTGAAGTTAACTGAGACATTCGAAAACCTAAAACATCAAGATCTTATAAAGGTTATCGATTCTATACTGTATATCCTAATTGGTAAAAGAAATGAGAACTACAACCATAGGGCTTATTGGCACTATTATTGTGGACAAGGACATCCTACAGACAAATGCTATAATCTTCGAGATGAAATCCAGGACATGCTTAACAGCGACACACCTAATGTTACCTTCTTTGACGAACCTTAAGGTTTCCTTCATGAAGAGAATTCAATGTAACAGTATACCGGCTTCGTATCCTATCTCAACCATGCACATGTATAGGCACACATACTATCATGACAGCAATCAAGTGATTTAATCAAAGTATCACTTAATAATTTATGTGTAAGAGCAAAGTCATATCATATCATATTATCAATTCATCGATCATATCATATCATGATCATTTACATATATACATTTTTGGGTCATGGCATGTGGTCTTTGACAAGTGTATGCTTATACAGAACGTGTTTGGTGGCAATAATTGGTGTCATGATCATATAAATCATATCAATGTCAATGGTTTTTCTAATAGCTTTCACACATTTTACTAAGGTGTTTACAATTGACATCATGATCTTATACATCATATCAATGTTACTGGTTTCTCAACCTCATGCATAGTAGGTTGGACACATTTTTACTTAAGTGTTCACAAGGTAAATCGGTACACATTTTACTAAAGTGTTTATAAGACAATCAATACATGTATTACTAACGTGTTTACAAGGCAATCATTATTCATTTGTTAATACCTATTCGCAATAGCCCAATTTGTATCCTGCTTGCTTGCTAACGCCATGATCTGGGTTTGATTCTTAGTAGTCTTAATTTCTCCACTTTGAGAATGCGAGGAGTGAGTGGGGTGCCTAGGCTAATCCTGGGCTTTCCCTCTCCCTCTTGACTGTTGGCCCACTAGACTCCTCTGAGATAGAGGGCGCAATGGGTGCCCACTTTTACCAATGTAAAAAAAATTATTTGTTAATTACTAAGTTGAAAGTATCGCAATAAGTATATCAGCATACGTTAAATTTGGAAAAACTTAGCATGCTCGTATAGGTTGAGCTGATAACACTTACGCATTGTGTAAATCCTTTTTCTCTACAATTTTTAACCTTTTATGGAATTATGCGTATGATACAATGTCTCGAGTAGGGTTGATCTAACTAGGAAGTCATTTTGTACTCGTAGGCATAGACAATGAATCTTAAAATCTCATAATTGATGATTAATTATAACTATTGAAAATTTAATTAGTTTAAGGCATACAATATATTAATTTATGCTAAAACAAGATACTTAAAAAGTATCTTGCGCCAAGACATATATCATCACCCATTAATCATATTGGTCTTGCGAGAAAAAAAATTATCATTTGCCAATCCTCTCTGGTTCCCTATTTCATAAATATGAGAAATTATTTTATATTTTTCATATGTTCTACTTCCTATTGTCCAAGATTGTTAGAATCAAGATCGTAGTTAGAATCGATGGAGGGTCCTTAGAGTTGGAATCGTAGAATTAGATCAAGGATCGTAAAATTCTAATATTTGTTTAGAATAGTACAAATTATTTTTGTAAGCTGAAAAATCTTAATAACATCCACGAAGATTGTAAAATTCAATTTAACTCTATTTTATAGGTAATTTTGATACAAAATATACATTGTTAAAATAATGTCTCGATTATAATAAGTACAAGAACTTGGTTAAATTTAAACACGATCGTGAATCGGACCGCAGGATCATAGAATCATATTACAATCCTACCATATGCTTTTTGAACTAAATTAGGGTCAAAAAATCCTAACAACTTTAAGATTCTAGTGGAAGTTGGATCGGTGGAGGGTTTTTGAATTGTGGAATCGTAAGATCGTAGAATCCGGATCGGGAGTTTAATAACTATGTTGTTGTCCCTATAAGAAGTACTTTAATATTCTTATTCAATTCAATCTTGATGTATTTTTAACTTATACTTGCATGAAAAATCACACACATTGCGTGTATTTGTAACGTATATTATAATTGAGTTGCTAACAATGTGAAAAGTTATGAGAATTTGGTTATTATATAGTTAAAGTATTAGTTCACAATAAATTTATCATTATTGCATATTAGATGATATTGGTGGCTCCTTTGGTTCCATGTAATCAAAGTGACAATACAATCAAAAAGGTAATGATGATTCCATTACTATGATTGGTTGTCATTAAGTGATTTAATCAAGATTGCATTATAATCACATTTACCTCAATCTATGCAAATAAAATTACTTGCCTTTTCCTAAACTATTGTGATTATATACTTTTAAATCAAAGTTTACTCTACGATAAACTATTATATTTGAGGACTTTCTCTCTCTTATCTCCATTGTCTCTTCTCTGCTTCCTGTCTCTTGGTACCCCACTATGTTTTTAATCGTTTGAAGCCCTCCTTCACCCCTTTCTCTCTCCTCTCCACATTAGATAAAGTTTAATCCAAACCATGATCATATTATTGTAACTGTATTGGTGTACATCCTAGACATCATCTCTCTCTCTCTCTCTCTCTCTCTCTCTCTCTCTCATCATCAGCATCATCATCATTATCATCATCATCGTCATCATCATCATCTCTCTCTATTTGCTAAACTTGTACAATATTACATTATTATAAATTATAGAAAATGAAGTGAAGTGAGTCTCATGTGAAGTATCATAATCCTGATGATAATATATTGAATGATAGTCATCAACAAAGCTGCAAACAATTAAAGTAACCCGCATAAAATGCAATTTAAATTGCGAGTACTTCATGCCATGTGTGAAATGAAATGTTATTGTAAATGAATTCATCTCGTTACAATTGTGAAAATTGTGTAATCAGATATTATAATATAATTGTTATCCCATTTCATTACATTGAAAATTGCATTACATGGTTGATTCCATTACATACTGATTATATTACTTCTAACCAAATGCTACATGAATGTATCATTATTGTCATTGTATAATGCTACAATCTTGTAGGAAAATGATCAATTCACAAATGTGATAGTTGCAATACTTATGATTCGAGAATACACTACTACTAATAATTATTACCACTACCATCATTGCATTAAGTTTAAATAAGTTCAATTCAGCACAAAGAGGTTAAGAGAACTTTAATTAAAATAAATTAGTTCAGATAAATCTGATAAAGATAAATTCAACAAAATAAGTTAGAAAACATTGAGACTAAATCAAATGGAAATTAATTTGTGAATAATTAGTGTTGAATTCTGATTGGTTTGCAGTATATCATTGTATTCATATGAAAGTTATCATGACATGAATAAACTTTTGAAAATAATGTGTATGTGATAATTCATATTTTATATGTAATTTTCTCCATTATTTTACCTACTTTCAAGTCTTTGAAATATATTTTTATGAGTAAAAAATGCATATTATGTGATTTTCAGGTAAAATAAAAATAGAAGAATTTGGGTGGAATTGATTAATTCTACTCAAACCTCTCACATGTGCAATGCCTAAAGTCCAAGCTCAAGCCCAAGGAAAAAAAAGAAGAAGAAATCATAAGAGGTGCAACCGTGTGGCCCTGTTCTGCCAGCCCAGCGCGTAGTTTACCCGTAGCCCAATGTCCCAATTCTGGCAACTCAGTCTACTAACCAGAACCCAGCCCAGCGTTGCTTTCTTCCTCTCCACCTCTCCCTCTGTCTGGGCCTTGCGTGCTTCAAGGCCCAGTCGTGCATGCCCAGCCCTTTCTCCTCTTGCCACTCTCTCCCTTCCCCTTGTTGCCGTTTGGGCCGACTCAGCACAACCCGCGGCCCAGTAGATCAGCCTCTCGAGCCCATTAGTTCTCTTTTCTCTTCTCTCCCACATTCTCTCCCCAGCAGCCCGAGTGGGCCTGTTTTCAGCAGCCCACTACCCAACTCCTCTTCTTCTTTTCCTCTCCCTCACAAATCAGTTGGGCCTAT
Source organism: Carnegiea gigantea (assembly GCA_029747015.1). Lineage (NCBI taxonomy): Eukaryota > Viridiplantae > Streptophyta > Magnoliopsida > Caryophyllales > Cactaceae > Carnegiea > Carnegiea gigantea. The sequence continues at coordinate 80,740 of JAKOGI010001684.1, forward strand.
CCTAGTAGCCCATCAGCATTCATCAAACTCCTCCTTTGCAGCCCACTCCTTTACCTAAATTTCCCACATGGCCAATTGTTAACCTAGTCAAAGCTAATTAAACTTGATTAATTTTAACTTAAGACTAGCCCTTTTTCATGCAATGTAATAGTCAAATTAATTGAAAATTAATTATTTTCATTAATTTTTGGCACTAAAAGAGGGGGAATTTTCCCTATAAAAAGGGGTCATGGGTTGGATTCATGGGACATTCACACACTGATCCATTCATCCAAGCACTCTACCTTCCATATTCTATTTTTCTTTACAAAGTTCAGAGTATTTTGTAAGGCAAAATCATTTGGGTTGAGGGGTTTAGAAGAAAATAAGCTTTGTTGACTATTTTTCTCTTTTCTTCTCATCTCATTTGTGAGTCAAATTTGAGAGTGTTTACTTCATTAGTTTGTAATTGAGTACAAAAGTTTGAACATAGGTAGTGAAATATACCAATTACCATGGTGTTTTCACTAACTATAGTCGGCTAAACTACTCATTTCTAGGATTAGGATGGATCCTTGATAATAATATTATTTTTGCTAATTTCTTTTGGGGTAATTTTTGTCTCTTTGATTGCATAATTTTGAGTGTAAACTTGATCTTAACCTACTTATACATTCTAATACTATTGTTTAATCATGTTGATTATAATAGTTTAATTTACTATCTCAAATGAATGTTAGACCTTGTAGGCTAATATGACATTATGCAAATGGCCTTAAAATTGTAATTATTAAAATTGAATAATTTATGCTAAAAATTAGATGAGTTATATCTAAAAAGAATAATTCATGCTAAGTCACTAGATAAATAATTTTATTTGATAATTATAATTCATCTTTTCAATTTATGACTTAATGCTTGTAGCTTAAGTTGTACAAAAGACAAATCAAATCCCCATTTTAATTAGCAATTTAATATTTGCTTTAAAGGTGAAATCTGAAATCCTAGAACATTCTTTCATCAGAATTCTCTCTACTTGACACTTTTACTCTTCTTTTTGCTTCTTTAATTATATTGATAATTACACTCCTCATTCAACTTATTCTTTATAGTTGGAATAGTTGAAATTAAAAATCAATATTGTTCCTTGTGGGATCGACACCCCTATATTTGCTTGTTTACAATTAACCTTGTGTACTTGCAGGTAAAAAGGATTTTAAAACAAAATATAAAATCCACGCCAAGTTTTTTGACGCCGTTGCCGGGGAACGAATAGTGATTTTTGATTTTTTTCTCTTCCTTTTATTTTAATTCCCCCTTCCCGCTAATCTAACAATTTTATTTATTTATTTATTTCTCTATCCCCATCCCTTTTATTTCAGTTAATTTTTTTCCCCAATCCCTTCTAATCTAACTATTTTATTTTTGTTATCCCCTATTCCCTTCTAATCTAACTATTTTTCCTATCCCTTCTAACCTAATCTAATCTAATCTAACTCTTTTATTTCTAATATTTTATTTATTGCATCTAATCTAACAATCCCCCTCCCTTTTATTCAATTTTTTTTCCTTTTATTTTTCCCCATCCCTTTTATTTCTGTTATTTTATTTTGCTTTATTTTCTTCAGTTTTTCCCCCTTCCCTTGGATCTTTTATTTGTTTATTTTTTTAATTCATTTTTTTCTCTTTTCTTTTCTTTTCTTATCTCTCTCTTCACTTTTCTTCTTTTATTTGGTGATTATTATTGTGGTGGTGATTTTATTCTATTCTTTCGGTTGTTTGTGGGTATATGCACTGTAAACGTTCTTTGTACTTAGATCTCATACCATATAATTCTGAAATTAAATGCTCTCTTCGAATGGTAAGAGCTAAGAAAAAGGAATCTAAGAAAAAGATGGCTGAAGAACAAACCCTAACACCTAAGCAACTTAAGGAGTATTTCACTCTCACCATATATGACTTACCTACAAGAACATGCATGCCCACTGTTACGGTGCCATTTGAGATTAAACATTCTCTTATCCAAATGTTACCGTCGTTTTATGGGCTAGAGTCTGAAAATCCTTTCAAGCACATTGATGCATTCTTAGAGATTTGTTCTACTGTATTTTTGAATAATATCTCTAATGATGCTCTTCGCTTGCAGTTTTTTCCTTTTTCTTTGAAAGATAAAGCTAAAACTTGGTTGGATACTAAGACAAGTATCACCACTTGGGATCAATTGCAAAAGGAATTCTTGAAAAAGTTTTTCTCTATTGGAAAACTGACTGCTTTAAAATGTGCTATAACCATTTTCTCACAGAATAAAAATGAGCAATTGCATGAAAGTTGGGAAAGGTATAAAGAGTTGTTGTGAAGTTGTCCTTACCACGAGGTACATATGTGGCAACTTGTCCAGAGTTTTTACTCTGGTTTAGATGAGCATAATAGACAAATGGTTGATGCATCATGTGGTGGTAGTTTCTTGTACAAAACGCTTGAAGAAGTTTGGGAATTGTTTGAACATTTGAGTGAAACTTCACATCTGCATACTACTTCCTCACATTCTGATTTGCCTAGGCAATTAGGAAGTAAAGGGGGGATTTATGAGATTTCACATTCAGTTGACCTTTCTAGTAAAGTTGATGCTTTAGTTAAGAAATTTGATCAATTATTGTGCATGAACAAAGTGTCTAATGCCCCTTTTATGCAAGATGTGTGTTCGATTTGTGCTAGTCCCATGCATGCTTCTGTTGACTGTTCGTGTATTAGTAAATCTGACTGTGTGCCTGAACAAGTAAATGCTGCTTGAGGATTTCCTCCTTCTAACAATCCGTATTCGAATACCTATAACCATGGTTGGAGGAATCATCCTAATTTTTCATGAAGGTCTCAAAATGTTAAGAATCCTCAGGCCCAGTCCAGTAGACCTACCCCTCCTGGTTTTCAAAACCAGAGATATACTTCCTCCTTCTTCCTATCTAGCTCCATCTGGAAGCTCTAAAATTGACAAGGTAATTTCTGTCCTTGGTACCTTAACTTCTGTTGTGTAAAATATTGATTCTAAAGTTCAAGGAATTGAGTCTAAAATGCATATTGTTGACTCCCATTCACAATCCATAGCTAAGTTAGAAACCCAACTTGGGCAACTAGCCATAGCTGTAGGTAAAAGAGAAGAAGGAAAACTTCCAAGTCATCCCATTCAGAACCGTAAAGACCAACAATTTGAACAATTAAAAGCTATAATGGTTCTTAGGAGTGGTAAAGAAGTAGATAACAAGGTGAGTGAGAAGGAACATGATAAAAAAGAAAGACTTAAGACCTTGGAGAGTGACCTCAAATCTGAAAAAGAGAATGACCCATCCCCTTCTCCTATTGTGTTTGACTCTTCTGTGACACATAAGCCAAGGGTTCCTTATCCTCAAGCTTTAGATGCACCATTTCCTTCTAGGAGAGATAAGTAAAGAGATGACATCCTAGAGACCTTTAAGCAAGTTAAGGTCAATCTTCCTCTCTTGAAAGCGATTAGCCACATCTCTGCTTATACTAAGTTCCTTAAAAACATGTACACTTTTAAAAGGAAATCTAAAGATGACAAGTCTAAAAAGGTTCTTCTAAGTGAAAAAGTGAGCTTGATTTTGAAATATGACACTCCACCTAAGTTCAAAGATTGTGGTATACCTACCATCTCATGTTATATTGACAATCATAAAATTGAAAGGGCACTTTTGGATTTGGCTTCTAGTGTTAATTTGATATCATGTTTTGTTTACTTAGAGTTAGAATTAGGTGAACTAAAACCTTCCAACTGTACCCTTCAGCTTGCTGATAGGTCAGTTAGGACTCCTAGGGGGCGGATAGATGATGTCTTGGTGCAAATTGATAAAGGATTTTTTCCTGTTGATTTTGTTGTGTTATACATGGACCCCAATCATGCTTCTAAGCAAATCCCTCTTATTTTAGGACGTCCCTTCCTAGCCACAGCTAATGCTATCATTAACTGTAGGTCGGGAGTGATGGATGTCTCGGTTATGAACATGAGGGTTAGGCTTAATATTTTCAAAGCTTCTGCTCAACCTATGTTTGAAGATGAATCTGAATGTTTCATTGTTGATGTAATTGATGAAATGATTGAAGAAGCTTTGCCTGCTATTCTGAGTAGTGATCCCTTAGGAACGTGTCTTTCCCGTGGGGATTTGAGATTGTGCGATTTAGGAAGTGCAATAGATGAGATGGATTCTACTCTTGATTTCACTCCTCATCTTAAGTCTTCCTCTTGGGTGTCTACTTATGAACCCCTTCCCCCTTTGGTTAGTTCTCCTATGCCACCTTCTATTGTGTCTCCACCTAAACTTGAGTTGAAACCCCTTCCTGATTCACTCAAGTATGTGTTTTTAGGCCCAAAAGAGACCCTACCTATTATTAGATCTTCTCTTTTATCTTGTGATCAAGAAGAAGAGTTGATTCGTATCTTATCTGATCATAAGGGTGCTATTGGGTGGTTAGTGGCTGATTTGAAAGGGATTAGTCCTACAATTTGTATGCACAGGATTCATTTAAAGGACGATGCTAAACCTGTTAGGCAAATGCAATGCAGACTAAACCCTCATATGAAAGAAGTTGTTCATAAAGAAGTAGTAAAGCTTTTAGATGCAGGCATTATCTACCCTATTTCTGATAGTCAATGGATCAGTCCAGTTCAAGTAGTCCCTAAGAAATCTGGTATAACTGTGGTTAAGAATAATGAAGGTGAATTGACTCCCACTAGACAAACCATAGGGTGGAGAGTGTGTATTGATTATAGAAAGCTGAATTTTATAACTAGAAAGGACCATTTTTCCCTTCCATGCATTGATCAAATTTTGAAAAAATTGGCTGGACAAAATTTTTATTGCTTTTTGGATGATTATTCTGGTTACAATGAAATACCTGTCTATCCTAAGGACCAAGAGAAAACGACATTTACATGCCCATTACATACCTTTGCCTATCAGAGGATGCATTTTGGGTTGTGTAATGCACCTTCCACATTCCAGAGATGTATGATGGCCATATTTACTAACTATATTGGTAATTTCACGGAGGTGTTTATGGATGATTTCTCTATTTTTGGTTCTTCCTTTGATATGTGCCTTGCTAATTTATCCACTATGCTAAAAAGATTTGAAGAAGTGAATCTTATTTTGAGTTAAGAAAAAAGTCACTTCATGGTCCAAGAAGGGATTATGTTAGGTCACAAAGTGTCTAAAAAAGGAATTAAGGTTGATAAAGCCAAGGTTGATTTGATTTCTAATCTACCTGTGCCTTCTTCTGTGAAACAAGTCAGATCTTTCCTTGGCCATGCAGGTTTCTATAAGAGGTTTATTAAGGATTTTAGTAAAGTGGCTCGCCCACTTACTAATCTCCTTACTAAAGATGCTTCTTTTGTGATTGATGAGTCTTATGTGAAAGCTTTTTAGAGGCTTCGATCTTCATTGGTGTCAGCCCTATTGTGCAGCCCCCTAATTTTTCTTTGCCATTTAAAATTATGTGTGATGCATCTGATTTTGCTATTGGGGTTGTTTTGGGTTAAAAGGTGAATAGAATGTCTCATGTCATTTACTATGCTAGTAGAACTCTTACTGATGCTCAAAAGAATTATTCAACTACTGAGAAAGAGTTGGTAGCTGTTGTATTTGCACTTGATAAATTCCGTCCATACCCTTTGTGTTCAAAAGTGATTGTGTTTACTGATCATTCTGCATTAAGACACTTGTTGGCTAAGAATGACACTAAACCAAGACTCATTAGATGGATTTTATTACTCCAAGAGTTTGAAATTGAAATAAAAGATAGAAAAGGTTCTGAAAATTCTGTTGCAGACCACTCGTCTAGAATCCTTACTAAGTGTACTGATGACTCAGTTGGATTTTCTGACCACTTTACTGATGAGCAACTATTTGCTGTGTCACATACCCCTCTCCCTTGGTTTGCTCACATTGTGAACTACCTTGCCACAGGTAAGATTCCTCCTCACTGGTCCAAACAAGAGAAAGATAGGTTCTTCTCACAGGTAAGATATTGCTATTGGGAAGACCCTTATCTTTTCAAACATTGCCCTAATCAAGTGGTACGTAGATGTGTCCCCGAAAGTAAAATTCATTGTATTCTCACCTTTTGTCACTCTTATGCTTGTGGTGGTCACTTTGGAGGTCGTAGGATAGCTACTAAAATCTTACAAAGTGGGTTCATCTGGCCCACTCTGTATAGAGATGCTCACCGATTCTGTCTTGCTTGTGAGTGTTGTCAATGTACGAGCGCCTAGACCATCGTGATATGATGCCCATTTCCCCGGTTCTGATTGTTGAAATATTTGATGTGTGGGGGCATTAATTCCATGGGTCCCTTTCCCCCATCTTTTGGCTTTGTATATATATTGGTTGCTATTGATTATGTGTCAAAATGGGTGGAAGCTCAGGCTACTAGGGCCAATGACCACAAGGTTGTGGTTAAGTTGGTAAAAGAGTGTATTTTCTGTCGATATGGTACCCCTAGAATTCTTATTAGTGGTGGAGGTAGTCATTTCTATCATCGATCTTTTGAGGCTTTGCTTAGAAAGTATTCTGTGACTCCTAAAGTAGCTACTCCATATCATCCTCAGACTAGTGGTCAAGTTGAAATGTCTAATCATGAGATCAAATCTATACTTGAGAAAACGGTTCGACCCGATAGGAAAGACTGGTCTTTGATATTGCATGATGCTCTTTGGGCCTATCGTACTGCTTTTAAGACTCTTATTGGGATGTCTCCTTACCGACTTCTTTTTTGTAAGGCTTGTCATTTGTTAGTTAAATTAGAACACCGTACTTTTTGGGCTATTAAAGCTTTTAATTTTGATATGAAACAAGTCGGTTCTAACCGTAGGTTTCAATTGAATGAATTAGATGAATTGCGTAATGAAGCCTATGAGAATGCTAAGATTTATAAAGTGTTAGAATGTATAAGGTTTTGATGATAACAAATCCAAGTGTTGTTGTTGCGCCAAACAGGCTTTCTAAACAGATTCTTACTGCTGTTCTCAAGTCTTAAAACTGCTTGACTAATGGATTATCAAGAGCAGGTACTCAAGTCAGCGATACAAGAACAGCCGTGAAGAACAGGTTCTGTGAAGTGTTTGAAGCACAGGATATAAGTGCAGCCGTGAGAAACAGATTCTGTGAAGTGTTTGCAGCAAACTCGTCTTTCTACAAGATGACTAGTAGTTACAACAAGATGTCTTGATTTAATTTGGTTTTATATTTTTAGACTCTTGTTAATATGCCAATCAGAAAGTCTTAACTTACCACTTACTTGAAACGGTTTTGTTTTTTTTGGAAAATATTTCGGATCACCCTTCGAAACAATTCTGGAAACAGGACGCTCAGGGTGTTTCCAGAATAAGCTGCGAAAAAAACAATTTTTCACGTTTTTATCTTTTGGATTTTGAGCAGCTTCTCCAAGATTTGCAAGAAAGATTTTTCTATGGAGTATCTTACCCCTTACCCTAAAAACGGTTATTAAAATCTAAGGGGATTTGCAAAATCTTTTGGAATAAAAAAAATATCCAATTTTTGGCAAGTGGATAAGGTTGTTGAGAAAAACATGGGCTAGTTGCTGAGAATCACCGCCTTATGCACACAGTTTAGGAAGTGTTTCCAGCTCATGTTTCCTCATCCCTTGTGGCTAAAGAATTCTATATTCTTTAGGGATTTTAGTTTCCAAAAATTTGAGGAATTGTTTTTCCAAGCACTATATAAAGTCGCTTCTTAGAACAATAGAAGCATCGGTTTTCAAAAAGAAAAATTCAGTGTTCATGAGCTTAAAAGTTTGAAAAGAAAACTGTGTCTAGTGAGTGAGTTATTTGAGCTTTCAAAGTTGGCATACTAGGATTTCATTGTACCCTATATTAGCTTAGTTGAGAAGCATTGTAATAGGGTGTTTTTCTTTATACTCTTCTTTCACAAAAGTGAGTAGAGTGTGTGTCCAAATCAAGGGGATTTTGGACGTGGGGTAACCTTGTCTTAGGGAAGACGGTTATGTGTGTTACAAGTTGTAACAAGGTGTGTTACTATTGTAACGTGTTTAGCCCGTTTAGTGAAGTGTGTAAATCCTACAGGAGGTAGGTCGTGGTTTTTTCACCTCAGTTGGGCTAGAGGTGTTTCCACGTAAAAAATCCTGTGTCCATTATTTCCGCACTTAATTTTGTTGAATTTTCGCTTCTGCACAACTCAGGAACAGTCTGTGCGAACAGGGTCTCAAGACTGTTTGCCAGCATATTGCGAAAATCGGACACCACAATTCACCCCCCTCTTGTGGTTGTGTACTCTCTAAATCAACAAGTGGTATCAGAGCAGGTTCTCCTTTGAAAGGCTAACACCTTTGAGAGATCCTTAAAGATGAGTACACCACAAGGCATGCTTGAAAGTCAATCCATAACTCGACCACCATACTTTAATGGCCAACACTATGGATGGTGGAAGAATAGAATGGAAAACTACATCCAAGCCGAGGATTATGAGTTGTGGATGCTCATCAAGAATGGACCACTCATCCCTAAGAAAATCACTGAAGATGGAAAGTCAATCCCCAAGGAGCCTAAGGAATTCAATGCTGAAGATTACAAGATGATGGAGAAGAATGCCAAGGCCAAGAAACTCCTATATTTCGGCCTAGATCCTAATGAATATACTCGCATATCTGAATGTGAGTCGGCTAAAGAAATCTAGGATGCTTTGCAAGTAGCTCACGAAGGGACCAATCAGGTAAAGCAATCCCGGATTGAATTGCTTATGAGAAAGTATGAGCTGTTTGAGATGGGTGATCGTGAAAGTGTGATGGACATGTACACTCGCTTCACTCACATAACGAATGAGCTGAAATCCCTAGGAAAATCCTTCACCACCGAAGAATTGGTGAGGAAGATTCTAAGAATTTTACCTCATTCTTGGGAAGCGAAAGTAACGGCCATCCAAGAAGCTAAGGACATGAAGAAGATCACCCTAGATGAGCTGATTGGCAACCTCCAAACATATAAACTTAGGAAAAATTCTCAACAGAAAGATGAGACAAAGAGAGATCGAGGTCTTGCACTAAAGGCCTTAGAAGATGATTCTGATTCTGATGAGGAGGAGATTGCTATGATCACTCAAAATTTCAAGAAGTTCTTCAAGAAAGTCAAAGAAAATAGCAAAAGGAGGGACTTCAGCAAGGCCAGAAACACCTCTCGGGAACAGTTCTCCGGGTGTTTCAAGTGTGGCAAACTGGACCACATTGTGAGAAACTGCCCACTGCACAAGGAAGAACAAGAACCCGAACACCCTAGAAAACAGGGGAGGAAACAGGGTGTAAGCAGCTCAGCGAAAAGGTTCTCAAAAGCTATGCTCGCGGCCTGGGGAGATTCAAGCGAGGATGAGGAAGGGTCTGAAGCTGGGGAAGCTGATGTAGCACTCATGGCAAGAAGTGACACTGATTCAGATGATGGATCAACAGACAGTCTGACTCAACTCAAGAACAAGGTACGGGTCTAAATAAATCAACTCTTGAGGAATTAGTGTACACTATAATGGATATATGTGCTGAATTAAAAAGGGATGTTCGAGATCTAGAACTTGAAAATGAAACCCTTAAATTGGAAAAATTTGAAGTTGATAAAGAGACTCTTGGCTTGCATGAAAACATCAATGTGCTTAAAGAAACTCTACTCATGAAAGAAGAGACTTGTTCCACTAAACTGACTGAGCTAGAAAAAGAATCCCTTGACTTAAAAGGTAAGGTCGAGTCTTTGCTGGAAGAAAATAAAAACTTTCTTGAGAAAATAAAACACTTGGAATCAGACCTTGCCACAAACAAGCTCTGGAACAGGTCCTCAAGGGCGTTTGAATGGTTAAACACTCATCATAGTCGAAATAGAAGAGGACTAGGTTTTGTTCCTAAGATGACCTACCCAGTGAATAAAAAATATGTGGGATTACCTAAAAATATTGTTTGCTTTCATTGTGGTAAAACGGGGCATTATCGATATGCTTGTCCTATAAGAAAGTATGCCATTGAAAAGAACACAGTTCATGTATAACAAATATGGGTTAGGAAAGATGAGATTTGTACGTCTAAAGGAATGGGACCCAAGTGGATCTGGGTTCCCAAAACTAACCCTTGATTTGTTTTGCAGGCTGAAGTGAGAGAGAACAACCCAGCAAACAATCCAGCAAACAGTGCAGGGAACAGTCTAGGGAACAAGCAGCTGTGGTATGTTGACAGTGGGTGTTCGAGGCATATGACTGGTGAAAGATCCAATTTTCTCTCACTTACAGTTTCAGAAGGAGGGAGTGTGGCATTTGGAAACGGCAAATCCGGGACAATTGTCAGTATAGGTAAGATAGGTGAGTCACTCTCCCATTCAATTGACAATGTTTATTTTGTGGATGGATTAAAACCCAACTTGCTAAGTGTGTCCCAACTGTGTGACAAAGACAACCTAGTAGTGTTCTCTCCAACACGTTGCTTGGTTGTAAATATGAACACAGGAGATGTTGTGTTGAGGGGGAAGCGACACAAAAATGTTTATAAAGTGTGTATTTCTACTCTTCCCCAAAATAATTTGACTTGTTTGAGTGCTTTAAATGATGATGTTATGCTTTGGCACAAAAGACTAGGTCATGCAAGTTACTCACTGTTGAACAAACTTGTAACCAAAGACTTAGTGGTTGGCTTACCTTCCATCAAATTCAATGATGACAAGGTATGTGATGCATGTGCCAAAGGCAAACAAGTCAGAAATTCATTTAAATCTAAAAGGTGTGTAAGCACTACTCGACCTCTTGAATTGATACATATGGATATATGTGGTCCAATGAGGATCATGAGCAGAGGTGGTAAGAGGTATGTGCTTGTGATAGTGGATGACTACTCTCGTTTCACTTGGACCCTGTTTTTGGCTTCTAAAGATGAAACTTTTAAAAAATTTCTTGCTTTCATTAAAAAGACTGAAAAGAGGGTAGGACACTCTTTGGTATGCCTAAGGTCTGACCATGGTACAGAATTTGAAAATTCGAGCTTTATTGATTATTGTAATGAGCATGGTGTTGATCATAATTTTTCAGCTCCAAGAACACCCCAACAGAACGGGGTGGTAGAACGCAAAAATCGCACTCTAGAGGACATGACTAGAACAATGCTTGTTGCTAGTGGTCTTCCTAGAAACTTTTGGGCTGAAGCTTTGAATACATCATGTTACATTATAAATAGATGCATGATTAGACCTATTCTTAACAAAACTCCTTATGAACTTTTCAAGGGAAGAAAACCTAATATTATGCATTTGAGAGTTTTTGGTTGTAAATGTTTTGTGCATAATAATGGAAAGGATGCCTTAGGGAAATTTGATCCAAGGAGTGATGAAGCAATATTCCTTGGTTACTCCTCGCATAGTAAGGCATACAAAGTGTTTAATAAGAGAACCTTGTGTGTTGAGGAAAGTGTGCATGTGCTTTTTGATGAAACTAACTCTCTAAGCGAGAATGATGCACAGGAAGAAGACTTCGAACTAGGTCTTGTTAGAAAAGACGTGCTACTTCAAGGTGAACAAGGTAAGGATGGGAGCAAGGTCTAAGGCTGTTCTTCAGGAAGGTAAGTAAGGTGTGAACCAAACAGGAGAAAACAGGGTGGAACCCTATTTGGGACAACACCAGCCGAATCCTTCAGGGATAAATCTAGGAACAAGCTCCCAAACAGGCTCGAGAACAGGCTCTGAACCTGTTTCACCGAGTATTCCAGCTAGGATGGAGAGCGAGTCTGTGAACCCACTTTCACCACGATCATGGAAATACCAAAGTTCACATCCTCTTGATCAAATTTTGTCTGATATTAATGCAGGAGTTCAAACTAGATCTAGACTCAAAAATTTCTGTGCTTTCTATGCTTTTCTCTCAAAAATTGAGCCTAAGAATATTAATGAAGCCCTTGCAGATTCAGATTGGGTGACAGCCATGCAAGAAGAACTCCATCAGTTCGAAAGGAACAAGGTATGGCACCTTGTGCCACGGCCAGAGGATAGAACAATCATTGGAACCAAGTGGGTGTTCCGTAACAAACTGGATGAGTGCGGAACAGTCACTAGGAACAAGGCCCGGCTGGTGGTTCAAGGCTACAACCAAGAAGAGGGAATTGATTATGAAGAAACCTTTGCACCTGTTGCAAGGATGGAGGCTATTCGAATCTTGATAGCATTTGCAGCCCATATGGAGATCAAGTTGTATCAAATGGATGTCAAAAGTGCATTTTTAAATGGGTACCTCAAAGAAGAAGTGTATGTCAAACAACCCCCGGTTTTGAAAGTGATGAATTTCCTAACCATGTTTTCAAACTTGACAAAGCACTTTATGGTTTGAAACAAGCCCCTAGAGCTTGGTATGAGCGGTTGTCAAGTTTTTTATTGGAAAATGATTTTACAAGAGGCAAGGTAGACAATACCTTGTTTCTAAAATCTAAGGGGGAACATTTGTTGATTGTCCAAGTATATGTCGATGACATCATATTTGGTGCAACTCATCATGATTTGTGCAATGAATTTTCAAAAATGATGAGGAGTGAGTTTGAAATGAGCATGATGGGTGAGCTTAATTTCTTTTTAGGCTTGCAAATCAAGCAAACTTCAAACGGCACCATGATCCATCAACAAAAGTATATCAAAGAGTTACTTAAGCGTTTTAGGATGGAGTCGGCCAAGCCCATTGATACTCCCATCTCTCCCTCAACCAGGTTGGTAATGGATGATGGTAGTTCCTCAGTTGAGGAGAAATCCTATAGGGGCATGATAGGGTCACTCCTATGCCTAACGGCTAGTAGACCTGACATTGTTTTCAGTGTTGGTCTATGTGCACGTTTTCAGTCTAACCCTAAAGAAACTCATCTTAAGGCTGTAAAAAGAATTTTAAGATACTTAAAACATACACCTGATCTAACCTTATGGTATCCTAGAGGTTGCAACTTTGATCTTGTTGGGTATGCTGATGCTGATTATGCAGGGTTGTTGGTTGATAGAAAAAGCACCTTAGGTATGGCTCACTTTCTTGGACCTTGTTTGGTATCTTGGGCAACCAAGAAACAACTCTCTGTTGCCTTGTCCACAGCAGAAGCTAAATACGTGGCAGCTGCATCCTGTTGTGCTCAGTTATTATGGATAAGGCAACAACTCAAGGATTTTTGTGTTGACATAGGATGCATTCCTATTTATTGTGACAATACAAGTGCAATTAACATTGCCAAAAATCCATGTCAACACAAAAGAACAAAATATATTGACATTCGTCATCATTTTCTAAGAGACAATGTTGAAAAAGGAGTGATCTCAATGAATTTTTGTGCCACTGAAAATCAAATTGCTGATATATTCACAAAGGCATTGAGTAGAGAACAATTTGAAAGGAATAGACTCGAACTAGGTTTAATTAAAATAACCTGACCATCCTGTTCTCTCTCCCTGTTGGCAAAATTTAAAATGCTATGGGTACAACATATTAAATTTTTGTTTGCAATCAACTTCTGTGCTATGTTTAGCATATGTGAGGTATGCAACCTGCTGACACTTGTTGAGGTCTAATGAGATTACCCTTATTGTCCCATGTTACCGAGCAAGTAACCTCAAGAACAAGCACCAGGAACAGGTACGCCTCTTGTTTGTCAAATGTGTGCAACAAATTAAGAATTGCCTAACATCTTCTCGAGGCGTGCGCGGCCTAATTTAATGCTAAAGCCCATTGCAAAACGGGAAAAATCTTTAAAAGATTTTGCACGCTTCTCTTTCTTTAAAATCTCTCTTCAAACTTGCTTTAAATCTCTCACTTCTACCACAATCCTTCGTGCTCTGAAATCCTGTTCAAGAAACCCTAATCTCTCTCATCTCTCTGAAAAAATGGCGTCCCCCATCAGCACTGAGAGCTCCTCGACCGTGACCCAGGGCAATAGGTCACCAAGCACAGCTTTGCAAACAGCCACAACCCTGTTTGCTCCTACACAATTTCTAACGGCTCTCATGGAAGGTAAAACTACTGAACCTCCTTGACCCATTGTCTATAAACCTTTTGGGTTTTTGAAGAGCATAGACCTTAGAACAGTGGATCTAAAATTGGAAGACATCCCCTACAAATTTGGATGGGATTTGATTTTGTTTGGTGAACTGGGCGCATGTCAAACCCAAGAACCTGTTGGGGCATCTGAAAGGGAAATTGGGGCTTTAGATGACCTCTTTCTGTTTGACCATGGCTTAGATGACATCAATTCGTTCGGGCTGTTTCCAGAGCAGGAAACAGGGGCCGAAACAGGGGCTGAGGTTTTTAGGGATGACCTAGGGGAGGATTTGTCAAAAGAAGAAGGGGGAAGTAGTGGTCAAATGGAGGAGTCTCCTGTCAAGCCTGCACAAGCCACACCGGTAACACAAACCGGTGAGAAACGCAAAAGGTACAAAATTGTGGCTAGGCGTACTAGAATGCCAAGAACACGACCACCATCAAGGCCTCAAAGCGGCCAGACTGAAGAACCCTCAAAAAATGAAACCCCTGTCAAACCAAAACCACAAATCCCCTCTTCGGCCAAACCCACAAACAGGCCAACTCGAAAATCAGCGCGAATTGCTTTCCAATCCACGCCTCGTCCTGCCAAACAGTCATTCCCTGTTGTTGAGGAAATTGATTCCTCCTCTGAGCCTTCATCAGATAGCGACACTGAGAACACCTCCTTCAAACAGGGCACTCCCGTGTTCTCAGAGTCCTCAGAGGATAAGCCTCTGCCTGCACCAAAATCAACCTTCACTTTACCCTCCAAACCATCACCCCTCAAAACTCCCAAGAGAAAAGCCTCCCTCAAAACACGCCTCCACACAAGACCCTCCTACTGTGCCCCAATCTAAGAGAGCCAAGAAGTCTACCCTGTCTGCCATTTCAGCCAAACTGACCCAATTGCTTCAGAGACGGGTCGTTAGGGGCAAAATTATCAAGGTAAAATATTTTGAGGAACAGGGTCTGGGGGTGTTTCTGCACAAGCTGCGTGCACAGGGGTGGTATAAGCTGTTTACAAACACCCAGTTGGGGTGTTCTATACATGAGCTGGCAGAGTTCTATGGCAACTGCACTGTCACCGAAGGAGTGGTGACAAGTATTGTTAGTGGGAAGCAGCTTC
Source organism: Carnegiea gigantea (assembly GCA_029747015.1). NCBI lineage: Eukaryota > Viridiplantae > Streptophyta > Magnoliopsida > Caryophyllales > Cactaceae > Carnegiea > Carnegiea gigantea. Next base: position 95,887 of record JAKOGI010001684.1, read on the forward strand.
GCTTTGATGCGAAGACATTAGGGGAAATTCTGGGGATTCCCTCCACGGGCTTTGATATATATGTGAGGGAAGACAAGACTATTCTAGGGACAGCCAGGTTGCTGGAGTTCTCCCAGAAATTTAGCCAGCAACCAAACCTGCAAACACCCAAGTCCGTGAAGAAAGGGGACATGACATCGCTCCATCAATTGATATTTTGGTTTATTATCAAGAATGTCATTCCTCGGGGCCAGGGTCGCAATCTTGCCGATATGGATCAGTGTCTTATGGACCTAATGGACAAGGAAGAGCAAATCAACCTTGCTGCCATCATGGTTCGACATATTGCAAGAATTGCAAACTCCTCCAGGGAACATGACTTGGGGTATGGTTTCTTCCTGACTAGTGTCTTTGAGCATTTTGGGGTGACATTGTAGAAGAAGGTGGGAGCTCAGTTCATCGATGAGATTGGGAGTAACAGCCTTATGGGGTGTGGATACACCTTGGTTGAGGGGTCTGCATCAGAACAGGGGACAAAAACACCCCGTCCTCCTGTTCCTGGCAGTTCCTCAATCAAACTTGAGGCTGCTCTGCAGGAAAACTCTCGACTCAGTGCTGAGCTTACTGCTGTGAAGGCTGCCCTGGACGAGGAAAAAGCTCTAAATGCTAAGCGCCATGAAGATCTCCTCGCCCTTCTCTCTTCTCTTTCAACAAAATTTTCTCCTGCTCCCTGATCACCCCCCATAAGCTGTTTCCATCGGTTGTTCTCCAAGGCTGTTCTCACTTCTCTTGGTTATCCTCTCTTGCCAGTTTGTACTATGTTGCACTCGTTTGGTGAATGACAGGTTATCTTGTTTTTTGATTGGCTTTGCCTTACTTTCTTTCTGTTGTGAATTGCTTGTATGTGACTAGGATGACCAATCTCATTACCATACCAACACACTTAAGTGTATCGCCGGTTGACTTTCCTCCATTACCCAAGTGGTGGTGATAGCAAACACCCCATGTTTGACTGTTCGCCCCTACTTTTTAATGATGCCAAAAGGGGGAAGATAGGTTGACCAATATTGTTTTAGTTTTGCCGTGGACGAGTTAAATTTCTTACACTTTTTCGATACTAACTGCTTCATGTGAATTGTCGGTCCCATAAATAATTGGCACTAATCACTTCAATTGTCCTTGAAAGTCAATATGGTCACTTGGTTTGTCATCGTCAAAAAGGGGGAATTTGTTAGAATGTATAAGGTTTTGATGATAACAAATCCAAGTGTTGTTGTTGTGCCAAACAGGCTTTCTAAACAGATTCTTACTGCTGTTCTCAAGTCTTAAAACTGCTTGACTAATGGATTATCAAGAACAGGTACTCAAGTCAGCGATACAAGAACAGCCGTGAAGAACAGGTTCTGCGAAGTGTTTGAAGCACAGGATATAAGTGCAGCCATGAGAAACAGATTCTGTGAAGTGTTTGCAGCAAATTCGTCTTTCTACAAGATGACTAGTGGTTACAACAAGATGTCTTGATTTAATTTGGTTTTATATTTTTAGACTCTTGTTAATATGCCAATCAGAAAGTCTTAACTTACCACTTACTTGAAACGGTTTTGCTTTTTTGGAAAATATTTCGGATCACCCTTCGAAACAATTCTGGAAACAGGACGCTCAGGGTGTTTCCAGAATAAGCTGCGAAAAAACAATTTTTCACGTTTTTATCTTTTGGATTTTGAGCAGCTTCTCCAAGATTTGCAAGAAAGATTTTTCTATGGAGTATCTTACCCCTTACCCTAAAAACGGTTATTAAAATCTAAGGGGATTTGCAAAATCTTTTGGAATAAAAAAAATATCCAATTTTTGGCAAGTGGATAAGGTTGTTGAGAAAAACATGGGTTAGTTGCTGAGAATCACCGCCTTATGCACACGGTTTAGGAAGTGTTTCCAGCTCATGTTTCCTCATCCCTTGTGGCTAAAGAATTCTATATTCTTTAGGGATTTTAGTTTCCTAAAATTTGAGGAAGTGTTTTTCCAAGCACTATATAAAATCGCTTCTTAGAACAATAGAAGCATCGGTTTTCAAAAAGAAAAATTCAGTGTTCATGAGATTAAAAGTTTGAAAAGAAAACCGTGTATAGTGAGTGAGTTATTTGAGCTTTCAAAGTTGGCATACTAGGATTTCATTGTACCCTATATTAGCTTAGTTGAGAAGCATTGTAATAGGGTATTTTTCTTTATACTCTTCTTTCACAAAAGTGAGTAGAGTGTGTGTCCAAATCAAGGGGATTTTGGACGTGGGGTAACTTGTCTTAGGGAAGACGGTTACGTGTGTTACAAGTTGTAACAAGGTGTGTTACTATTGTAACGTGTTTAGCCCGTTTAGTGAAGTGTGTAAATCCTACAGGAGGTAGGTCGTGGTTTTTTCACCTCAGTTGGGCTAGAGGTGTTTCCACGTAAAAATCCTGTGTCCATTATTTCCGCACTTAATTTTGTTGAATTTTCGCTTCTGCACAACTCAGAAACAGTCTGTGCGAACAGGGTCTCAAGACTGTTTGCCAGCATATTGCGAAAATCGGACACCACAATTCACCCCCCTTCTTGTGGTTGTGTACTCTCTAAATCAACATAAAGCCAAGCCAAAGCTTTTCATGATAAAATGATTTCTCGTAAATCTTTTGAACCTAATCAAAAGGTTTGGCTTTTTAACTCTAAGCTTAAGCTATTTCCTGGCAAGTTGAGATCTAGATGGGATGGTCCTTTTGTTGTCCAATAAGTGTTTCCCTCTAGGGCAGTTCAAATTATGGATCCCCAAGATGGTAGAGTTCTTATGGTAAATAGTCAACGTTTGAAACCTGTTGTGACTCATGGTATTGACCCTGGCTTGATTGAATCCATCAATCTAGTAGACCCTATCTACTATGATTAGTGGGTGGGACCTTGTTGGCTGAAGGCACAAAACTTAGCGCTTGTTGGGAGGCAACCCAATCTTTTTAGGAAAGTTTGAGTCTTTTATTTTATTTTATTTTCTTTTCTTTTTGGTGTGCTTGTGTTTTTGGGTGTGATTCTTCACTTAGTTTTTGGCTTTTGTGGTTGATGGTGGTTGTGAAGGTACTTTGCGAGTTTGACTTATTGGGCTTATATGGATATGATTTCCTCGTGCTGTCAGGTTGTGTTGCTCTTTTTCCCTCTTTCTTATTGTTTTCTACATTGAGCGCAATGTAAGGTTTAGGTGTGGGAGGAAGGCAAATTGAAAATTTTGAGAAAATTTAAACTTGAAAATCTTTGGGTGAATTTGATTTTGGGAAGAGCTTGAGTGCTACGATTATGTACGTTCTACTCTTATTATGTGTATTTGATTCATGTGATCTATGCTCATTAGAGATCATTTTTAGCTTTGACTAGTTGGAGGCCAAGATTTTTGCTGTGTTAATATCAATATGTAGTCGATTTTGAGTTTGAGATGTAACACAATTTTCAATGTCACATTGAGTATTTGATAAGCATTGAGTTCCCCTTTGACTTTTCAATCAATAATTAAAATAAATTGAATTATTCAAGTTCTGATTCCAGTACCAATGTTCAGGTTCTATCTTTATCCATATCTTTAATAGCCTGAATATGTACTAAGTGTTTCTCTGAGTGTCATCTTTACTCATATCTTTACCCACTCAAGAAAGTACATGGAATCGAGTAACTTCTGAAAAATTCAAAGCCTCAAAAAAAAAAAAGCGAAAAATAAAAAAAAATTCGAAAAAAAAGGGTTGATAAGGTGACTTGGCATTAGGGACTTGATTTTAAAGATGCTCTTGTGAATTGTGATGTTTGTTATGTGGGGTGAAATTTTGTGCTCACGGTTTACTACATTGTGTCATTATGCGCTTAATTTGCTTGAATTTTGGCCTATTGACTTAATTGGAATTAGAAGTATTTGACAATGAGTTGTGGATTGGTAGTGAATTGAAATATGTGGTGTGAAGTGGATATTCATAGTTGAATCACTTGATTTTCTTCCTTGATCTTATTCTACTTGATGATTTAAATGAATATATGCATTAATGATATTCTTTGCTCGAGGATTAGCAAAGTTTTGGTGCGGGGGAGTTGATAATTTATATTTTATATGTAATTTTCTCCTTTATTTTACCTACTTTCAAGTCTTTAAAATATATTTAAATGAATAAATAATGCATATTTTATGTGATTTTCAGGTAAAATAAAAACAGAAGAATTTGGGTGGAATTGATTAATTATACTCAAACCTCTCACATGTGCAATGCCTAAAGTCCAAACTCAAGCCCAAAGGAAAAAAAAAAGGAAAAAAAGAAGAAGAAATCACAAGAGGTGCAGCCGTGTGGCCCTGTTCTGCTAGCCCAGCGCGTAGCTTGCCCACGGCCCAACGTCCCAATTCTGGCAACCCAGTCTACTAACCAGAACCCAGCCCAGTGTTGCTTTCCTCCTCTCTACCTCTCCCTTCGTCTGGGCCTTGTGTGCTTCATAGCCCAGTCGCGCATGCCCAGCCCTTTCTCCTCCTGCCACTCTCTCCCTTCCCATTGTTGCCGTTTGGGCCGACTCGGCACAACCCGGGGCCCAGTAGATCAGCCTCCCGAGCCCATCAGTTCTCCTTTCTCTTCTCTCCCACATTCTCTCCCCAGCAGCCCGCGTGGGCCTGTTTTCAGCGGCCCACTACCTAGCTCCTCTTCTTCTCTTCCTCTTCCTCACAAATCAGTTAGGCCTATCCTAGTAGCCCATTAGCATTCATCAAACTCCTCCTTTGCAGCCCATTCCTTTCCCTAAATTTCCCATATGGCCAATTGTTAACCTAGTCAAAGCTAATTAAACTCAATTAATTTTAGCTTAAGACTAGCCCTTTTTCATGCAATGTAACAGCCAAATTAATTGAGAATTAATTATTTTTATTAATTTTTGGCATCAAAAGAGGGGGGATTTGCAGTATAGAAAGGGGTCATGGGTTGGATTCATTGGACATTCACACACTGATCCATTCATTCAAGCGTTCTACCTTCCATCTTCTATTTTTCTTTACAGAGTTGAGAGTATTTTGTAAGACAAAATAATTTGGGTTGAGGGGCTTGGAAGAAAATAAGCTTTGTTGGCTATTTTTCTCTTCTCTTCTCATCTCATTTTTAAGTCAAATTTGAGAGTGTTTACTTCATTAGTTTGTAATTGAGTACAAAAGTTTGGACATAGGTAGTGAAATATACCAATTATCATGATGTTTTTACTAACTATGGTAGGCTAAACTACTCATTTCTAGGATTAGGATGAATCCTTGATAACAATATTATTTTTGCAATTTCTTTTGGGGTAATTTTTGTCTCTTTGATTGTATAATTTCGAGTGTAAACTTGATCTTAACCTACTTATGCATTCTAATACTATTGTTTAATCATGTTGATTACAATAGTTTAATTTGCTATCTCAAATGAATATTAGACCTTGTAGGCTAATATGACATTATGCAAATGGCCTTAAAATTGTAATTGTTAAAATTGAATAATTTATGCTAGAAATTAGATGAGTTATATCTAAAAAGAATAATTCATACTATGCCACTAGATAAATAATTTTATTTGATAATTATAATTCATCTTTTCAATTTATAACTTAATACTTGTAACTTAAATTGCACAAGAGACAAATCAAATCCCCATTTGAATTAGCAATTCAATATTTGCTTCAAAGGTGAAATCCGAAATCCTAGAATATTCTTTCATCTGAATTCTCTCTATTTGACACTTTTACTCTTCTTTTTGCTTCTTTAATTATATCAATAATTATACTCCTCATTCAACTTATTCTTTATAGTTGGAATAGTTGAAATTAAAAATCAACATTGTTCCTCGTGGGATCGACACCCCTATACTCGCTTGTCTACAATTAACCTTGTGCACTTGCAAGTAAAAAAAATTTTAAAGCAAAATATAAAATCCACACCAGTATGATCTTATGTACTTTAATTTTGGGTTTGGTTCCTCTACTATTTACCCATAAACTGCAAAATCAAAGTGAATAGAATCAGTGACACATATAGTAAAATTGGGCAGTAGATGAAGACGAACTAGGCAAGAACTTTGCTTATTAAAAGCAAGAAAATTTTATTTCTGAAAAGCACTCAAGTTTGCTTCAAAATTTTAAAAAATCAACAAATTTTAAGAAAAGTGTAAAGATAATTAAACTTTTATATTAAGTACGAATAATTACTGAATTTTTAGTGTATCCAGGCCTTACTGATTAAAGAAAATTGTAATTATTTTTATTTTATGGTATAATATATTCCTAATTTTTTCAAATGCAAAAGAAGGGGATCGAAAAAAAATTAATTTATGAGGATAACTAACATAATACTTTAAAATAATTTAGAGTTAAAATTGTCATTAAAATAGGACAATTTTTAATATACAATGATCACAACCACACAAACAAACAAACAAACAAATAAACAAACAAACAAAATACATGTTAGAGTCTGCAGGTCTTGCAATATAAATAACATCTAGTCCACTAATTGTACCAAGAATTGTCTATACCTTTCTATAATTGTTATCAGTGTTAATTTGATATTATTCACTAAGTACTTTGGCTTAAGTTAACCACGAATTGTACTAAAGTATGTTGTTAATTGGAAACTGAATTTTTTGCCTACTCTATTTTGTCCTTTGAAAACTTGGGAATTATTTACACTTAAAAATAAAATAATTTATAATTTTTTTATTTAGAAGGGCATGGTATGCAATGTAAATTTTTCTGATCATATCGAATATCAGATTTCACTGATTTTTTATACCCTATTTAAAGTTTGCTGACTTTTAAAAATTTTGAAAGAAAATTGAGTGAATTTTTTAAACTTTTTTTCCTTATGAAAAAATCTTAAAAGGTGAAAAGGATAGGTTGTATTGAAATTTCAATAATGCCCTTAAAAGTATTGATCTAAGAGTAAAATCACCAAAAAAAAACCCTCATTTCATTATTGCTCACACTAATAATCCATATTATAAAAAGTTTCATGTGCTTGCAAATGTACTAAAATGCCTCTCCCCTTGTATAAAACGAGAGACATATGGAACTGGCAAATGGGTCATTTGAGTCGGGTACAGATTGGGTCATAGTTCGGTTCTGATCACTTTTGGGTCAACTATGTTTGTGTCAGGTTTAGGTTCAACTCAGGTGAAGTTCACTTTCAGGTCACTTTCGAGTCAACCATATTCGGGGCGGGTTCGGTTCGGTTCGGGTGAAGTTCGGATTCGGGTCACTTACGGATACCATGTTCATGTCGGCACGGGGTCGGTTCGGGTAGAGTTTGGGTCTGGTCTGTTTCAGGTTGTCTACAATAGCCCAGTTCGGATCGGATATGGGTTAAGTGTAATTTGGGTCGGGTGGGATTCAGTTCAATATTTTGGGTCAATATCGGATCAGATGTAAACCGAATCGAGTATAAATCAAGTTAGATTAATTTTGAATCATTGTATGTTTTCAATGTAACCATTTTTAGTCCTTTACTCTTAACTTGTATTTAAAAGATAAAAGCCATTTAATTAGACAAAGCTATTTATTCTAGATTTCTCTTTTAATTCATACGTTAATGATTAATTGATATATATATATATATATATATCTATATATATATATATATATATATCTATATATATATATATATATATATAATGGAAAAATTATATGGGGTTAGTTCTAAATTTACTAAGAAAGTTAGCAAATTACAAATACAAGTATACCTATATCAAATACACCGTGCAATTATCCAAAGAATTGTGTCGTTCTGTCAAGTTTTAATCATTTCAATTGAGTTCATGCGATGAAAAATAAGTGGACCAACCTAATGCAAATTATTTGTCAATGGTCTCATTTGTGAGCTCCAATAACAAAATATGCCTTGAAAAATGGAAAAAAAAAAAAAGAAAGAAAACAACAAAATTTTTATTTAGACCCCAGGGTTGGTTTATAACTTCACGTTTGTCATATTTGGAATTGGTCAATAGAAACAGGTTGGTTCAAGTCGACATTTTTTAGTAATCGAATCAATGTTCTTTGATAGTTCGTTAAGTGATTATACATAAAAATTCAAAGATTTGTCTTTGCGGAATTAACAACTTGATTTGCATTTGCTCAATGAGTCAAAATTAAAAAGCAACAGTAATATATGAGTATGTGTCAATTAGAATTACATTTATGTGATTGTGAATGCTTATTATCGAAATTGGAGACTTGGAATTTAATCGTCCAAAATTCAAATGAGCCACATTATTATGAGGCCATATGCAATGATACATTTTTGAAAATGATTTTGTAGAATTAAACATGTTATGAAGATGATTTAGAATCGTAGATCAGTAATGCTGAATTTTTTGACAGTAGTTACCGAATGATATTTTAAATTTATAAACATAACGTGACTTACATTAAGTCATTAAGTGAATCAAATAGTAAAATAAAATTGCTAGATCCTAAAAAGTTTTAATAAATTGTTAACTATATTTATCTTTTCTTAATTTCTATTGCGATAAAATATTTTTTCTCTTATATTTTTATTACATATCTATCAAATTTAAAACTTAAAACTATCAACTATTTTATTTTTTCCTCTTAAGTTTTTAATTGATTTTATTTGCAAAAAGTCCCTCTTAAGTTGTTTTTCTTTTCTCACCTAAACTCAACTAATTGAGTTTGGAAAATTCAAAATCCCTCCCCAAAAGAGAAAAGACTAAAACCCAAAAAAAAAAGTTACTACTTATTCAGGTAAAATTGAGTCGGGCAAGAATCGGATCGGTTTTAAGTTGGGTACAGTTCGATTCGGATTCGGGTTGTCCATTTTCAGTTCATTTCGTGTCGGGTCACTGCGGATCGGGTTTGAATTGGATCGAGTTATTTCAGGTGTGGGTCATTTCGAGTCATGCTACAATTCGGGTTTAGTTTAATTTTGGATTGGTTTACTTTAGGTGTTCGGGTCTAAATCGATTCATTCCATTTCAGGTGTCAGTTCGGGTATAGATCCTGATCATTCGATTTGGGTTTCAGGTCTCAGTTCAGTTTCACCAGATCTAGAGACATAAATGTTAAAGAGAGCGACCCAAATGACCAACACGCCCTTAATAGTAAACCTCTTTATTCCTTTAAGGTGGTAAACTTAACAAATTTGACATACATATATGAGATATTTCGGGTTTATCTTCTTAAATTAATAAAAGTTTGTCAATGCGATGATGTTTACAAATTTTATTTATATTTTTTTGACAAAGTCTATCATGAAGAAAATGTTTAATAACACATAGCTCCCTCCTCTCAAGATACTTATCCATTTTTTCTTTTATGAAAATCTCAAAATAAAATTGGTATTTATTCCTTTTCTTTAGAATTAATAGAAAATAGAGTATTAAATAATACACTTTTAAAAAAACGCATTCGTTAAATTGAAATAGAATAAAATTATAAGATGTAGAGAGTATATAATTCTTTATATATATATGTGTGTGTGTGTATATATATATCAACAGGTAAGGTAATTTCCACCAAATGAAAATTATGGCAATTACCGTAATTCCCGCAATATACACCATCTACTTGGCGTGATTTGTTATAAACGATTGATATTTTTAATTATTTATTGAAATTAAAATTACATTTTCTAAAATAACAAAAATTGAATGAAATAATTTGTGGATGTTATGTTTGGAATTTGGAGTAAAATAATTTCACACTTTCAATTATTAAAAAACCCCCTTAAAATAAATGAATTAATTAATTTTAAAACCCTTTCCCCTTCCCCTTCCATGGCTATACCCGTCTGAGTCATCGGCTGACTAAACGTCATCGGTTGTTTACTAACCGGCGGCCGGTGAGACTGAACCCATCCGATGCACATTTCGATTCGTTCACCCACCCCGTGTGAAAGTTCCCGACTTTTCCAAACATCGGAGACGGTGAATGCTTTGGTCGGCGACGAGTTTCAGATTCACCGATAGATGGGTCGGCGTCCACCAGTAGACGGGTCGACGTCCAATGGTATGGTCGATGTGCAGTGGGAGGTTCGTTTTGCTGCTATTCTATTAAGTGCTTATTAATATCATTCATCAAAGTGCAAGAATTGTCAGGAATGAAAATGGTTGCTTTGGTTAATTTGTTAATTGCCACAGTGTAGGTTTGACGTTCAAATCTCCCTGAGCTTGATTTGGTTTTTTTTTTTTTTTTTTTTGGTAGAGCGAATTTTAGGTGATTTTTTTGTCTCTTTACCTTTTACCCTAATCCATGAATTAGTATAAATATACTTTTGTCATAAAATATTAGACACAATTCATTAGTTCATCTAAATTGCATATTCGTCTCGTTATCACATGGATCCTTTTTCAAGCAAATGCAACCATCATATTGAATTGGAGGCACACAAAGCAAGTTGTTGAATTTTATTATTATGTTGAAAGTTTAATACTTTTTATTGTTCTATCTTCAAATTATTTTACTTTGTACTCTAGATTGTAATCGGTAAGTTTTAAAATAATGAATATATGGACTTGTGCATAATTAATTGGGCTCTTGAACGAAGATTTTATCTCTATATTTTCACAAATATTATAATAAATAGTGTGTAATTTTGTACTTGATTATATGGACTTGTATGTAATTAATTGGGTTCTTAAACAAATATTTTATCTTTATATTTTCACAAATGTTATGATAAATTGTATGCAATTTTTTGCTTGATTATATGGACTTATACATATTAAATTGGGTTCTTGAACAAAGATTTTATCCTTATGTTTTCACTAATATTTCTGAGAATTGTATGGATTTTTTTTGTTTGATTTTATCAATTTGTTTCTGATAAGTGGGCTCTTACAACACAAAGATTTTCTCTTTATGTTTTTACAAATGTTATAATTGTGTATCTAATTTTTTTTGTTTGATTAGAATAAATATATTTTGTCATAAGTCTTTCTTGGATTCACCTAATATGTTATTTTGGTCCTTTTTTTAACTTGTAGAAATCAAAGCAGAAGAATTCATGTGAGATGTATACGTGTGCATGCAATTGCTTGGAAAAATTTTAGAAAGTATTTACTGAATTGCAATCAATTAAAAATTTGTTACTATCTGTACATTCCATAGTCATAGATCATAGTATGAAAAAGGAGGGTACTGTAATAGATAAAATTTGCATGAGTAATATAGAAAAAATGTAATTTGAATCAAATAGAGATAACGATGTTGCCATTGTTACTCCTCCTCCTGTTCCAAATTTATTTGATAATCCTTTAGCAAAACTATCAAAACAACACTCAGAATCCCCTTTCATAAAGTTCACTAGCCAGGACTTTGACAACCCGGATGATAAAACTTGTAAGCAAAGGAGAGAACTTGCTAGTGAAGATGAAGACAACTCTCCAATTACCGGAATGACATTTCCTGCAGCTCTGAAAAACCTATGTTTTAATAAATCATGCTTTCCCGATGGGTTTGTCACCATAAGCGATAGCCCAACTACTATAAATGAAGTAAAACTAAGACCTAACCCACACAAAGCACTAAAATAGTCACCACGTAAAAAAAGAAGTGGACAAGTAAGGACATCACTTCGAGATGGCGACATAAAATAAGCAGGCGAGAAGTTGACATCGGAGAAGCATCATGTGTTGGATGAAGACGGTGTGATTAAATTTCAACGAAGAGACTTGCTCTCAGAAAATGAAGATACAACGGCACGCCACTTGTATTTAATATTCTTTGTCTAATTCGAGAAAAAATAATAACTTTAGTGTAGTTTTAATTTATATCCCTACTTATGATGTACAGCTTAGCAAGTCTTGTGGTGCAGATAACCTAAATGAAATATTATCCCAATGTGGACCCTTGCAAACTATTGTTTTGGATGATTTACGTTTAGATACTTTTACCAAAGACGAACACAAGCAATCATCATTGAAAAATGAAGACGCAATGGTATGACATCAAGTAGTTTTTAATATTTGTTTATCAATACATAATATTGTCAATTTTAATTGCTGTTGGTGATCTCCATCTCATATTGTATAGCTTAAGAAATCTGATAATCTATACAATCTACATGGGTCTAAAAGCAATGTTGGGAATCATGTAACTTCTAAGAATACTATACCAAAAGTGGTACGTGTATATGATTATATATTCATGCACGTAAGCAATATGCCTCTCTGTATGACATTTAATTCATTGATTCTTTATTTCATTTTTTTTTTCCAACTTATAGATTTAAATGATGACTTCCCTAATGATCATAACAATAATGTCTCGCATGGTTATCCGGATAAATATAAACTTTAATTATCTTATTTGATGGATGAAGAAGCAATAATATGCGACAAAGTTTTTAAGTGAAAAAAAGCATATGAAATTGCCTATGAAAATTCCAATGTTGGAGGATTTTTGAAAGCACATGACTTGTTAGCTTTGTATCCTGACAATGAGTTGACAAATTGGGTAAGTATAATTGTAACATTTTAGTTACTGAATATTCGTCAAAAAATATACATTATTTCAAATATTGATAACATAAATACAATTGTTTTTTTTTATTTAATAGTGTATAGATGCATTTATGTTTGATCTACATTTAAAAGCATGAAAGGAGGGAAGCAATAGGTTATATTTACCTAACATGTTTCAGGTAATAATGATTGGTATGATTTTTTTTTAATTTTGTACTTTCTTTATTTTTATTAATGTTGAAATATTATTGAATACACTAAATGATTCATTCCACAGTCCGTTGTCAAACTTCCAAATGACAATAGTATAACTATTGTTGATTATTATATTCCTGAAGATACAAGTTAGATTGAACATGTATGTTAATTGTTAATATTTATATATTATTACATTTGTTTTCCAATATAAAAACCCCAAGAGATGGTATAATTAATTTATCTGTACATATAGGTTTACATCCCCTTGTTGGACGCATGTCATTGGACATTGATTGTGCCTAACATAAAAGAAAAAAGATGGTATTTGTTGGATTCATTGCGGTCAGAGGTTGTCGAGGATGGAAGAATTAATTTGCATACGATGTGGTAAATAACTAATTTTCGAACATGTAATATATTGTGAAGTGACAAATGCCCATATCTTGTCAAAAATCTTTATACAATATGTGGTGCTATATTGTACAGCTACTAAATGGATCAAGGGCTTACCGAAATCATCCTCGCTTGAGCATATTATTCAGAGATTGTCATCATTTTGATTTGATTACACATCCACTCAAATGCAACCAAATTCATAAGTAAATTAAAGCAAATTACTCTCAAACTATCTTATGAGAGCAATATTGTATGTTTAAGAAGGTAATATTTATGTGTATGCTCTAGGTATGATTGTGGCGTGTTTGCTCTAAAGTTTGTTGAAGCAATGGATAACTCTGAATAGAGCCAAATTATATTCTCCGTTGGTATTAAATCATGCTACTAATATGTTTTTTGTTAAGTATAGAAAACGAATAATGGTTGATTATTATTTTATTTTATTGGTTTATATAGTCAGAAGAAATGCTAGTGGAGCGACTAAAGTATGTTGCTAAGTTGGTGGCAAGTGAATTCAATGAGGCGAAGTTTAAATCTACAATCCTGCAAAATTAGACTCTTATTAGAAGGGCTGTTTGGTTTGCAATGAGAAGTAAACATTTGTTTTGAATTGATTTACCTTATGTTTCATGTTATTTGACAAGTTATAATATTTTAATTTTATATAATTATTTCATAAAATACTGGACATTTTACAAGTTGTAAGGCACGCCCATGAATATGTTCTCAATATTTATTTAACTTCGAAAACAATTCTAAAAGTAAAGTGATAGATCTTTCTAATGATTAATTATTACCAATCTTCCTTTGGATACCAGTCTACAATAGTTGGATCTTTATCAAACTTCTCCACTTCTTCACTATACTCAACCTGCAAATTGAATTTCATAATTAGTAGGATTGATATTAGATTGAATTTGCATTAATATGATAATATTATTCAATACCTGTGACATTTCTCTACTAGTATAAATATGAGGCATATGCCTCATAAGCACATCACGCGTTGGATTTAGCCCATAAGTGTTTGCATTCTGTTGAAACTTGGTAGGTGAAGATTGTGGGCTATGAACATGAGTTTCAATTGAATTCAAATGTGTGAATGTTTTTCCCCACCAGATTGAAAATTGACATTTACAGGGCATGTGCGTTGTGTGTGCCCCATATTATGACAATGGCTGCAAGTTCTCTGCTTCTTCCCCTTTGATCCCCCTCTTGCAATTATGACTTTTGGATCCTTAATTCCTATAAGATGCGTCTTGCTTGCAGTTTCATCCTTTTCGATTAATTCTTTTCCCCTTTGATGTGTAGAGGCGTCTTCTTGCAGCATAATTTGCTGCTTCGCACCAACAGTCCATCGTTGTAGAATGCAACCATTTGGGATTTACTTCATATTCGCATATTTCATTACTGCAAACATGTGACGGCACGATAAGCCCATTGACTATAACTTCATACAACAACAATACATCATTTTGTAAGCATCATGCCTAATCACAATAAACCATATGTTCTCACATTCCACTGCTTTTACCTAATAAAAAATATGCTCTTCAGGTCCATCACCATTTTGTTGCTCACCTTTGGCAATATACATTGACTCACAGGTCATCTCCTTACACAGTCGGTAGAAGCATTCTCTTGTATAGATTTTCACTGCATGGGACTTAATGGTGGAAAAGATTCTGTCAATAAGTGGATAAGTATGAACTATAGCAAAGTCACCATATCCATCTTGAACTCAAAGCTCTATAATAGCTTGATCATATGACTCGACTAGCTTATATAACTTCTACTTTGCAGTCCTTGATGACTTAATATTTCTGTGCATTGATTCAGGTCTTTGTGTGCTTCTCATGCGTGGAAAAATAAAAAAAATTAAATCACTATGAATTGGGTCTATTGAGTGCGATAGGAAAAGCTTAAAATTTAGATTATCGACCTGCAAAGAAATATCCACGTAAGTATGCTTCTGCCCACTTCTCCTTATCATTGTACAAGTCCTTAGCCCACTTTTTATCCTGAACTCCATAATAAGACAGAAGTTCTTTCCAACCTTTTCTAAAATCATTTGGAGTTCGATACTTGTTGACGCACTTAATAAAGCTGCTACAAAATTTGACAACTCTATTGCCCTTAACATTTCTTATGAGATGCCACAAGCATAGTTTATGGCGTGCTTTAGGGAATACCACCTTAATAGCATTAGCCATTGTCTTGTCTCCATCTGTCAGAACAGTTAATGACTTTTATCCCTCCCCTACTTCGACTAACTATTCCAAAACCTAAATAAATGAAGATTCCTTCTCGTCAACTACCAATGCACTTCCAAAAGGCACTGTCTTTCGATTATGATTGACACCAACAAGCAACACAAATAGCTTATTGTAGGCATTGCATTTGTAAGTAGTATCAAAAACAAGGACTTGTTCAAAAGTTTTGTAGTCTATGCGTGAAGCTCTATCAAACCAAAATAATTTTTCTAAGCAGCCCTAACCATCCACAGTATACTTCAAGAAAAATGAGGGATCAACATGTTCTTTCCTCCTTAACTAACCCATAACAACCTCAGCATCACCATCACGTTCTTTTTCCTTTTAAAACTTTTTCACATGATTCTTTAAATCCTGCTTGAGAAAACCCAATTTGTGATAACTTCTGGCTCATTTCACCAAATTTCGCATGATGCAATGGAGAGGGATGCGAGCATTATGCATGTGTTCAATTTCAATTTGAGTCTCCTTTGGAATTATCCTATGACATCTAAATTTTTAAATGACAAAAATTTGCATTAGTAATAACATAATTAAATAAGCATATATAATAATTTAAAAACTGATGTTGTCTAACCTCAAGTATATGCATTGGCAAGGGGATGTGTATGTTCAACAACAAATCTTATCACAATCCAATGATCTGTTTCTCTAATCCACTTGAATTGGATTTCAGCTTTATGAACAAAACGCGTTTCATCCTTTACTTTTCACACTCTTTCAATATTGTCAACATATTTTGCAAGGCGTACACCCTCTGCAGAACATTTAAATGATGTCGAAGTTGGATATCGGTCTTTTCTGCTTTTTGGTATCCCATCCTTCCAAACTCTAAAACCTTGAACTTTAACATATTTTTTATAAAATTCATGGCCTAAGTCAAGAGTTTTGAATATAAATCTCCTCATGTCTTCCATAGTAAGATCTTAAAATTCTTCATCTGGTGTTACTTTATATCTTTCAAACTTACAATTATAATAAAATCATCATCTTTATCTGTATATTCTTCTTGTTCTTCTTTTTGAATGTGAATATCGCACTAAATAAATTGTAGACATTAATCAAAACAAAATCAAAAAACAAAGAAGAAACCCCATTGGATATTTGTAATTGTTAAGAAAAATCAAATCAACAAAAAATATCACATAGAATTTGATCATTTTTTAAGATCATGCAGTACTTAGATACACGTCTAAGAAAATTAATAATTGATACAATTAAAGATAAAATAAATACACATCATGTGTCGAAATATAAATCTAAAATAAGAATAACAAAATCAAATTAACCTACAAAATATGCCATCCAAACACACAAACACATAAAAACATAAACAAAAACAAAGTTAAATTATTTAAAGTTGATAATTTTAGAAGCATATAATATATGTTTCAATGAAATTCACATCTAAGGAAATTTCATTGCATGCAATATTGCCTTATACTAAAGGAATTGAAACAAATTTTTTTATAATAAATACAATTAAAGATAAAATAAATACACATTGTAATACAAAAAACTTACATTATTATTGTTACTAGTTGTATTGAACTCTGTCATTGGAGATTGCTCACAATAATATGAATGGAGAGGGTGGAGAGTTATGAAATAGCAATATGTATTATATGCACATGGGAGTTAGACCTGGCAAATGGGTCAATCGGATCGGGTACAGGTCGGGTTTTAGTTCGGTTCGGGTCAATTTCGGGTCAACTATGTTCGGGTCGGGTTCGGGTTTGGTTCGGATAAAGTTCGGGTTTGGGTCAATTTCGGTTCAACCATGTTCGGGTCCGGTTTGGGTTCGGTTCGGGTGGAGTTTGGGTCGGGTATGTTTCGGGTTGTGTACGGTAGCCCGGTTCGGATCGGGTATGGGTCGAGTCTAATTCGGGTCAGGCGGGATTCGATTCAATGTTCGGATGAATGTCGGGTTGGGTGTAAATCGGGTTAAGTATAAATTAAGTCGGGTTAACTTCGGGTCAACGTATATTTTTAATGTGCTCATTTCTAGACTCTAGTATTAAATTATATTTAAAAGATAAAATCCGTTTAATTGGACAAGCCCAATAGCGCATAAGCGTATTTATTATATGTTCTTCTTTTAAGTCATACGTTAGGTCGTTACTCGTTTGTGTTTAATCGTTTATACGTCCGTAACTCCGTTATATATATATATATATATATATATATATATATATATATATATATGTAGATATATATAGATATATATATATATATACTATATATATATATATATATATATATATATATATATATATATATATATATAAGTTTTAAAGCTTAAGTAAAATTAAAAGGAACTTTTGTAATTTAAAATTTTTATGAGCTTAGTTATACATTTACTATGAATGTTAATAACTAATAAGATACAAGTAAAACCCATCAATGGCCCAATATTTTATGCAGCATCCAATTATCTAAAGGATTGCGGGTTGCTAAGTCAAATTTCATAGTTTCAAGTATCTCATTTGGCGTTATACTATAATAAAACTAGTGAATCAACTGAGTGCCTATCATGATTCATGAGTCAATTGTCTTATTTGAAAGGCTCAACACCAAAATATATGTGCATACCTTGAAAAATGACTAATAAAAGAAAAAAATTATGTACTATGGTTATAGGTAGATTATGATTTGCTTGTTTATCGAACTTGTGCTAAATTGTGAATTTGCGATAGGATCTTTTCTTCTAGGCCTTAACAATAAAATTTACGGGATTAGGAGCAGTTTTGGTTGACTGGTTATGATTTATGGGTATGCTTCGGTTCGGGTCATATTCGAGTCGGGTATACCCGGGTTCGGATTTAATTCAGGTCAAATTGAGTCGGGTAGGAGTCGGGTCGGTTTTAAATCAGGTACGATTCGGGTCGGGTTCGGGTTGTCCATTTTCGGGTCACTTCGGTTCGGGTAACCTCGGTTCGGGTTTGAATTGGGTCGGATCATTACGGGTGTGGGTAATTTCAGGTCGCACTACAATTCGGGTTTCGTTCGGTTACGGATCGGTTTATTTCAGGTGTTCCAAATTGGTTCATCCTATTTCAGGTGTCGGTTCGGGTATGGATCCGGATCGTTCGGTTCGGGTTTCGGGTCTCGGGTCAGTTTTGCCAGGTCTAATGGGAGTGCATACTCCCATATCCACATAGGCACTACAAGTACACGCTGCTTTGGGCTTTTAAAAATAAATAAATGAAAAATAGAACTTAATTTCCTCACGCCCAATGAGTTCCATCATTCTATTGTGCTGCTTTCTTCTTTTTTCTCTCTCCTCTCTCCCCTCTCCCCGCTTCTGTCTCCTCTTCTTTATGTCTATTTCCTCATCTTCGCTATACATCATGAGAGGACTCAAGAATTTCACCTTGTTGGTTCACAATCACCAGTCAAAACTCAATTATATTTTCTTCCTTCCATCCTCTTAATAAACAATTCTGATGCTTCTACGTTTGATTTCTATGGTTAAATTCATGCTTCCAGTGGATGTAGGCTTTGTTTGATTTTTCTATGGTTATTGTTGGGTAAATAATTCATGCTTCTAGTGGATGCTGGCTTTCTTCTTCTTCTTTTTTTTTCAATTTCCAAGCATACCAAATGATACAATTTTTTACAATAACTATGTTGAGTTCGTTTAATGATATAAAGAGCTACCTTAACTTACCAAATGAACAAAATAAATTGTAGTGGTGAACAACCTTTTATCAGCCAATGAACAAGTTAAATATTTTAAAATGAATAGCTTGAATAAGTTGATAAACTAATTAAGGTTGTCTGTAAACAATCTTGAGCTAGCGATCCAAGTAACAATATTGACATCAACAAACTCATATTCTACAAAGAGCATGCCTAGCTAACATAATAAACAAAATGAAGTCTTATGGTGAATGACTGGTTTATCATCCAAAGAACAAGTTAAATATTTTAAAATGAGCAGACTGAATAAGTTAAAGTTTATTTGTAAACAATCTTGAGCGATTGAGTGATATAAACAACAATAATTTTGTGGTATCTCAAATTGATCTATTTAACGAGCAAATAATAAGCAAATAACCCACTCTTAAAGTGAACTTTATTGAAACAATAAATGAACAAATTGGTCAGTCTTAGTGAACAACTTACACAATAGAAGCAATGAATAGATATGTCACTCCTAGTATTGAACATTATTAAGACGGTAGAATGAACAAATTGGTAAGATTTGATGAATGATTTAAATTAACATTCTCAAAAAGGATGATAATTTTATAAATGAGTAAACCTAATTTGAATAACATAAATAATGGAAAACAACCTTGCTTGATTTTTTTCCTGAATGAAAATCTTGCTCTAATATTAATTGATTGATTTATAAACTAGTAATTTAGTTTTGGAAAAAAACATCAGATTGAAATAATTTAGTTTTGGAACAAAGCAACAGTAATGCATATTTGCAAGCGTGAATTATTGTTACAAAGAAAGGCCTGTCTTTTATTATTAGAAATGTGAAATCTTCAACTGGAGGGTTGGGGGGAAAACTGCTACAGCCAGCGGTTACCTGAAGGAAATTGTGACACTCGTTTAACTTAAGAAGATAAAAAAATAAATATGATGTGGCAAGCTGAATTGACAGTGATGTCAGCTTGGGAGCATAAACTCTCGGGGGTATACAATAAATTGCAATGAAATAGTGATAAATTAAACTTAGATGACAATTTAATTTATAGAAATTGTGGGAAGCTAATTGAAAGGGAGAAGTAGACAAAGCTTATAGAACCCCCACAAATAAGGAAATTAATTTTTTACTAAGAAAAGAATTCTTATTGTATAGAAACTCTTAGATTTTAAGGGAACAATATTTTCAAACTAATTTTGTTAAGGAAAGCATTCAATAATGTTATCTAATCCAAGCAGCTTTCCAAAATCATATGCTGTCGTGTCCGATTTGTCACAAAATGTTTAAGATGTGCTACTGAGAATTGAACTTGTGACCTCACTACTTTTGTGTAAGGAGACAAACCATTTGGCTGTCAGGCTTCAATTGAAGCACATTTTGTTGTGTCATATATAACTGTTATCCTGTCGATTAAACCTCACCACATTCTTGACCTTTCAACTCCCATCCCATTCAACGACACGCCGCCTAGTCCATCGTCGCGGCCTACAGCAACATTGGCCAAGAGTAGACGACCGCCCAGCCCATCGCCGCCGCCGACAGCAGCACCGGCCGAGATCAGACGACCGCCCAGCCCTTCGCCGATATTCGTTACCTTCCAACTCCCATTCCGGCGAAAGTTTATCTTTTGGGTCTTTTTAGGTGCGTTGGTTTGGGGGCAGGGAGAGGTCGCCGAAAATATCACCAGCCAAATATAACTTGGCCGGCGTCAACTTCAACAGTATCTCGTCGGAAAATGTGGAGCTAATGGCCGGAAACAATGGAAGGTGGTTTGAGATTCATGAATCAAATAATTTAATTATTTTTTTAATGTTTCTTAGATCTTTCATTAATTAAAAATATAATTTTTCACAATCCAAACATGTCCTTAGAAAATAATTTTCTAATTAATTATCATAAGTTTAATAATTTAAAAATGTTAAATTCAATGCCATTTAAAAAAAAAAGGATTAACGGTAGAGATCAAATATCGGCACATGTACGGTTAAGATTGTGGGAATTACCGTAACTCCCATAATTACCGTTTTGCAAAAATTGCTATGCCCGCATATATATATATATATATGTACACACTAGGCATATCTATCCTATATACAACAGATTGTTACACAAGTTTTTAGAATCTGCCGTCCACGAGAGTGTGCGTAACACGTGATTCTCGCGTGGATATTTTCACATTAGGAAGGGACCCTCTTATGTGGCTCATAATCGTCGTTACAGTTCACTGGCGAAAAAAAAAAAAGAAAAAAACATTTTTCCATTTCGTCCACTTTTGGCATTTGGCATCCCGGTGAAATGATTTATTTTAGGTATGTTCTTTTTATAGGTTAATTACGGTAGATAAAAAGATGAAGTAGGTTGAGATTGGCTAAAGTAAGTTGAGGTACGTTGAAGTAGGTTGAAGTGGATTGAAACTTTTTTATGTGATAAATTAAACTTAGTTAAAATAGTAAAAGTGAGTTGAAGTAGATTGAAATAGGTTGAAGTAGGTTGAAGTGAATTAAAGTTAGTATTTTAAAATTAATTCATGAAAAAACAGACCTATGGTGTTTTCATATTTGCCTTTTTGGGCCTACACTAGTGGGCTCTATTTTGGCGTCATTATGCCAAGAAAAACCAGTAGTCGTGATTAGCGGGTCATTTGGGTCGGTGTGGCTGGCTGTGTTTGAGTCGGTTATACTTTGTGTCAAATGACATCTCTCTTCGGATGATTTCAATCAGGAACTTTTAGGTTCCAGTTGATTTTGGATTAATAGATATTGACCTAACAAATTTACTTTACAAATGGAAACGACTTCATTGAAAAATTTTAAGTCAGATACGATTTACTTTGAGACAATTTAAGGTTCGAGACTACTTTTTCAATAAATCTCTTTTAAAACTTGAGTTGAATATAGGTTTGGATCGTTCTATTCAAATATCAAATTTCGAGTTAGTTTTACTAAATCTATAAAACTCAACCAGTATATGTTTTGATGCTACGGACTTTAGTTGGAAACAAATTTCGCTTAATATTTTTTGGGACCATCTAACTAAGGGCCTGTTCATTATAGGCTATAGCATATTAAACATATTGCTTATTCTAATCTGCTCCGATCTCTTCCAACATGCTCTAATTTGCTAAGTGTTAATCAAATATACTCCAACATATTTCAATCTGCTCCAACATACTCCAACTTGCTCCAATCTATTTCATTCAATTTCCAACCTACTTGAAATCGCTCTCAATTGTTCAAACCCTCTGTAACTGAGTCCAAACCGCTAGAAAAAAATATAAACCTTTTGCTATGAATGACAAATTATCCTTGATTGATGTATGTAAAAATAATAATATTCTTTTAAAAAATTACTAACTATAAATTAAGAAAAAGGAGAACAACATCGTCACAACTTTGAAACTATTATTAACAAATAAATTATTGATGATAAATTATTATCGACAATAACAAATTAAACTCAACCGATGTGAGATTTTCCTTATTATCCTTAACTTTGAAGCCATACAGGTTTCTGCCACTCTTTGTTACGGCCAAAATTCAGAGAATGTTTGGAGTGTTAAAGAACACTTGGAAGATATCGAAGTATTTCAATTAGCAGAAAATGACAAATTAATATAATTATATTGTTACGCGTGCTACACAACTTCAGCTGAATGCATGAAAGGGGATACCAATTTTGTCAAGATGACCAAATGTTATAATAATTCCTAATGTTGGGTTGTATGATAAGTAAAACAAACAAGTAATGAATGAACATAAGGATATAACAGCTAATATGATTTCATCATCGATAAACAACATAACCATTAAATTTTTATATGTAACTTTTCGTTGTAACGAAAGGCATTTACCTGATTGTAAATGGTTATTTTATATATATATATATATATATATATATATATATATGATGTATGAAAATATTATTAATTTGCATAATGCTGCTTGCAATCATGTTCCCTTTTCTGTTGCATAATTTTTTGAATGTATATTAATGTTACAAAAGATAAAATGTTATTGCACAAAACCATTAAAAATTGCTTCAAAATGGTTTAGAACATTCCAAACAGCTCAAATCTACTCCAATTTGCTCCAATTTACTTTAATCTACTATAGTCTCCTAATTAATAGTCGAATTTACTCAAATCTACTCCGATCTGCTTACTCCTATCCTAGTATGCTCACAATGAACAAGCCCTAAATTGAAATAGAAAGATGATATTGGGTATTAAAGATGACCACTATTCATAAATTTTGCAAAATCACTTCAGCAGGTACAATCTTTTACAAGTATAAAAAGCTACACGCGTAACATTCTTTTTTTTCCCAAGCGATATCCTGTTATGCATCATCTTTGTATTCATTGGTTATACTCAAGATTACAATTGACTTTTTGAATAAGCAACATTTTTGGACAAGTATATAATACTTTGAAAGTATTATTAAATAATTTATTGAGCTATTAAATATTAAAATTAAAATGTATTATGTCTCTAGTTAAATGGAGTATCAAAGAAAAAAATGCATATTAAACATAATAACATAAATTATAATAAATAAAATTATTCATGAAAGCAATATCAATCAACTCAACTAAAAAACATGATTGATAAGTAAAGATAAAATCATGATTGATAAGTAAAAATATAACACAAAACCGTTGTATTTAACTCACTGGAATTAGTGCAAACAACTGTAAACGTCTGGTCGAAAGTGTAAGATTTCTAACCATTAATTGTTTAGTGTCATAGTATAAGATTTCCAACCATTGATTGTTTGTAGTGCATAAGAAAAAAATGAAAACTAATGAATGCTACA
This sequence comes from Carnegiea gigantea, assembly GCA_029747015.1. NCBI lineage: Eukaryota > Viridiplantae > Streptophyta > Magnoliopsida > Caryophyllales > Cactaceae > Carnegiea > Carnegiea gigantea. The sequence goes on from JAKOGI010001684.1 coordinate 119,687, forward strand.
TGTTTGAACAAAAAAATATAGGATAATTGTTCAAGTGTAAATAATAATGATACATGAATGGATTGTGGAAAATAGCATTTAGCTTGTGGGATGGTAATTCTTCTTTAGCGTGTGTCAACAACAAAAATGACAAACATAATTAGTGAGTAGACATTAACATACAAAATGAGGCGCATAAGTTTCTTTTGTTGCTTAGAAAAATAACTATTATTGTAATCCCTCAAGAGGGAATTTTTCATTCTAGTCAAATGTAGCACAAAGGTAATTCTTATCTTTAGCAACACGATTATGGACTAACCACTACTTACTGGTGTTAGAACTCCACACATAAAGTAGCCATCAAAATATGGAGAAAAGAAATTTGCAGTCTAAGTGATCCCTCCTGAAAGTTAATTTCAATCACAAAGAGAATATTTTCAGTGACAGAACATACTAAAGCTGCATTCATTCACAAATGTAGGCATAGCAAATTTGGGCTTCAGTCTTGAATGGAAGCTTGCATGCTCATCAAAAATAATTTTGTTCTCTGCATTACCTACACAATGCTCTTATTAAGGCTTACTGGCTACAACACTACAACCTAGTACAACCCCTACCCTACACTCATAGCCTTCATAGTGTCCATCAAACTGCACACGGCCAATCCCTTCATCACTGATCACCATTAAACCGATACCTCTGAAAAAAAAAAAAAAAAGAATCTCAAAAATCCAGGTAAATCTTGTGACATTTATTAATAGCCTTTTTTGTAATGGTCTTAACGTCCTCTCTTTTAAATCAGCCAATCTTGTCCATAAGTATTGCAATTGAGTAGTGTAAATGTCACTAAATTTAAAGGTTAAATTATTGGAGTTGTTGCTGTTAACTAAGTTCAGAATCCTTGTATGGTACTCCTTCCGATTAAATAATGTGTTAAAGAAAATTGATAAAATTTTTTTGTTACATGACACTTCTTAAGTGTCTTGCCTCGACTGAAAAATTATAATATCATTTATTAAATTAAAAAAAAGTGGAATAATTGAAAGTGGAATGGTGTTGTTACTTATAGCTTGTGTGAAATCACCTTTCCATCTATTAATTTCCATTATTATAAAATTACGCATATGAAATTACTTATCGATGCAATCGATGAATACAAAAGCTCATAATTCATAATTAAATGTAACTATTGAAAATTTGGTGATTTTCAATAATATAACTTGTCAATTTTAACTAAAATAAGGGACTTAATAAATATTTAATAATAAAATATATATCACTACCCTATATTAAATTACACATAAAAAGCGGAGTAGAATGATATATTTCTCTTTGAACAAGGAAGTGTTAGATATTGACAAACTTTTTTTATAAATTAATTTTGTATCACCCATGAATATCAATATTATTCTAATTAGTTTATAACTTCTTTGGGTCCTGTGCATTTGTTCTTCTAAAATGATAAGCACGTAAGTTCTAGGTCATAAGCCTAATTTACATGTTCTGGGGCCCTCAGCGTGTGATTGGATTAGGCAAAGTCGTACAAATATCTAAGCTACCCATGGCAATCAATTTTGCAGCTTCCTCGTGTTCATAGGAGTTTAGAATGGTGTAGATAACTTTAACGAAAATGCAGCAATGGATACAAGAAAGGCGTAGATAACTTTAACGAAAATGCAGCAATGGATACAAGAAAGGCAGATAGCTGTTATATCATATAAATTATACAATTGAATTTCAGCTCATTAAAAATATTATATATATCACGAAAATATATTAGCATATATTTAATTTTACTCACTAAAAATATTCTATAATTTAGTAAATATTTTAATGAATTGAGACAAATTTTTAGTGAGTTAGTAGATATTATTAATGAGCAGACTGATGCAAAGCAACGCATTTATATAGCCAAATTTTGGTAAGTAAAAATACCTATAGCTCACTTAAATATATTATTATACAAAAAGAAATATTCTATTGTATATTCAAAACTCACTAAATTATATTTTAGTTATCTATACTTTTTTTTTTGTAGTGAGCTGTGATATTTATTTAGTGAGTTAAAATAGACATTTACTAAGTTATGAAATATATTTGGTGATCAATATGATTTAATAGGTAGCACTAATTTTTCATAATAAAAAAGGGTGAGCGCACATATAATACACAATATTAATGAGCAGCGCACATTCTTATTCATATTTTGCGGTATTTTTTAGTAAGCAGCTTCGTAACTTTTGGTAAGCTATGTTATATATTTAGTAAGAAACACTTTACATTGATCTTATAATGTGATGTAATATATCTTTTGGTTGACTAAAATATAAGATTTTTTAAGGACACAAGAATAACATTGAAAAGTTAAAGACATTTGTACTATCTGTTTAATTTTAGTGAGTTATGATATTTATTCAATGAGTTATGATAAAGATTTAGTGAATTATAAAATATATTGGACAATTAGTATGATTTAATAAACAATACTAACTATACCTAATCAAAATGAGTGACCAAACAATGTCTGCGTTGTAAGCAGTAGTGAATGCTTGTTCTACAATGGAGGCTAGGGCATAATGTTCATCCTTCCTTTTCCGTGCTCTCCTTTCTATTGTAGATTTCACCAAGTATACAAACGGAATATATCCAGGTATCAGACACTCGATCAAATGCGCATGCACCTACCCAGCTTTCTTTGCTGAGGTCATGATACTAAAAAAGACCGTAAGTGGTTAGCTCACTTAAATATATTATTATACAAAAAGAAATATTTTATTGTATATCTGAAACTTACTAAATTATATTTTAGTTCTCTGTATTCTTCTTTTTTTTTTGATAGTGAGCTATGATGTTTATTTAGTGAGTTGAAATAGTCATTTAGTGAGTTATGAAATATATTTGGTGATCAATATGATTTAGTAAGTAGTACTAATTTTTCATAATAAAAAAGGGTAAGCACACATATAATACACAACATTAATGAGCACATGCATATTCTTATTCATATTTTGCAAATTTTTTTTTTTTTTAGTGAGCTGCATCGTGGCTTTTGGTGAGCTATATTGTATATTTAGTGAGCAACACTTTATATTAATCTCTTAATGTGATATAATATATCTTTTGCTTAACTAAAATATAAGATTTTTTAAAGAAACAAGAATAATATACTCGAAAAGTTTAAGATACTTGTGCTATCTTTTTAATTTTAGTGAGCTATAATATTTATTTAGTGAACTATGATAAATATTTAGTGAGCGATAAAGTATATTGGATAATCAGTATGATTCAGTAAGCAACACTAAATATTCCTAATCAAAATGAGTGACCAAATAATGTTAGCGCTATACGCAGTAGTAAATACTCATTCTGCGATGGAGGATAGGGTACAGTATCTATCCTTCCTTTTCCATACTCTCCTTTCTATTGCAGATTTCACCAAGTATACAAATGGAACATATCCAGGTATCAAACTCTCGATCAAATGCGACTGCACCTATCCCAGCTTTCTTCAGTGAGGTCATGATACTAAAAAAGACCATAAGCAATGAGTTGAGATTAAAAGACAGAACTTCCTCCTTTGGTTGAGGGAAAGATAGAAATATCCAATCATACATAACTAGTAGGAAAAGAAACAACAATTAGATGTCAAACGTAAATATAAAATAAGGCATTCTGTTTATATTTTGAGGTATGATATTCCCTTTGTGTGTTGCTTTTGGTGAGTTATAGTATATGTTTAGTGGAAAATATGTTATATTTATGTTTTAATCTATTATAGTATATTTTTTGATTAAGTCAAACATAAGATTCTTTAAATTTACAAGAATGATATATTTGAAAAGTTTCAATCGCTTATAGTTTGACTTTTTAGTGAGTTATTTTTATTATGTTTTGATGAGATATAAAATATATTTAGTGACCAAATACTTGAAAAATTTATATTTCAGTGATTTGTACTATGTTTTTTTTTTTTTTTTTAGTGTGTGTGTGTGTATTGCATTTGGCTAGATTTGAACTCATGACATGAGGAAAGCCCGTGATTGTAACGCCCTAACTTAATCACCTTCTAAATGCCTTTATTAATAAGCATTATGCATAAACGGAATGCGCTATCATGTTAAAACATTCCGCCGTCCCATAGGGGCAAGGTTGCAGATAAAAATATAGCATCGATCAGATAAGTAACATCTGCCAGTTGCAATAGTTGCACCAAATAAGGTCTAAGATTGTTATTAAGTATTTCAAAGTGGGTATCTGTAAAACCCCTGAAATTGGCTTTTGTAACGATAGTAGTTGTTGCAGTTTAGTGAAGTTTTTAGGACGAAACTTTTTTAAGTGAGGTAGTATGTAAGACTCCAGGAATTTAGTATGGGGAAACATGTGACGTGGACCGACCCTCATAATCCAAGTCAATATAAAAGATTTCTCCTCCATGATTTCTTCTCAAAATTTTACTTATTCCATTAATGCATTGATTGAAAATTTCATTTGCGTTATCTTTCCTTTGATTATTTGCTATTCAATTTCTCACTTGTTTACTTCCCTAAACTTAAATATTTGTTTAGCCAAATATTTATTTATCCAAACATTTAATTACCCAATTATTTATTTACTCAACAAATTATATACCCGATTACAGTAAATTTTTAATGGACCATCAATAGGTCAATTTCCTTTAAAGTTAACCCTTGATCCAAGATCTTCTTTCCAATTTTCAAGATTTGTTTTCAAAATTTCCCCCCTCCTTCTCACCCTAGCATCCGGCCTAACCCTTTTTCCCTCCTCCTTGTAATTTTTTTTCCCTCTCTAATTTCCCTAGCATTCACGCCACCCCCTCTCAAACCCATGGTCTCTCTCTCCCCCCTCTCTCAGCCACGCATCTCCCCCACTGTGGACAGCTGCAGCCACCGCCTGCTATTGCCGGCAACTCCAGCCACCGACGCACTTCCCTTCTCCCTTCTCTTGGCGTTGGTAAGTGGCACCCCATGCACTCAATCTTCCACGTTTATATTTCAAGTGTATAAAGATTGAAGGAGAAATTGTAATACAAGATTTATAATTGTCTTTCTTTTTTTTTAAAGATTTGAATCATCAAGGTGTTTCGATCCAATCACGTTCCTCTCAAAAACCGAACCAAGGTGGCGTGCTAGCATGTTTGATTTCGTTCGATTAAAAGTTAAAAAAAAAATTCTTGACTTGGCTTGGATCTGGGGGAGGCGTGGGATTGTTGGAATCATGAGGGATAGTCATTGATTAGTCGTGTGGAGGTCAACGCCTAAAGTGGGACTCATGTTAGAGTTAAATGTAGGGCAGAATGTCACTGGTTAAGGGATAGTTTTTGCCTTGATTTAAAAAATTCGAGCACGGAATTGTACAGATCAAAAAATCTGAAATATTGATGGTAGATATATTGGGATGTGTTGAGTAATCTAGTCTTCAAATCACCGAAATTGGAGTAGTATAGAGGGATGTATGACCTAAATCCGAAGGGTTGTCCACATTTGGGTAGCGAGTAACATCATAGACTAATTGTTAAAAACAACCTAGTACTGGTCAGATTCTAAGAAAATACCAAACATAAGAGTGGTAGAGGACGAACTGACCTTTCCAGAATCGGCAAGAACACAGATTTTAGACATCGGGAGCCAGAGATATAGGCTCTGGAAGTTTAGCCCAGATTCTTAACAAACTTGGATTCAAGTTGGGCTGCGGTTGAGGACTCCTAAAAGCACCTTGTTATGATTTTTCGCAAGCGTAAGGTTTTATCGTTGTACGAATTACGGGTGTCGATTCTCAGGGATGGTCGTGAAATTAGATTACTAGCTATGAAAGTGAACTACTTAGGCATCATTCAAAGTAATTAAACAATAAGCTCACAAAACTATTTATGATCAAAGACACGAATCGGAGTCAAAACAGGATCACTGGAATCATCCCAGTGCTGCATTGAATCAAAGCTTGCAAGTTTTCAAAACCAGAATCTGAAATTCCAATTAACTTAACTCCGAAAATAAGCGAATCAAGCAAAAGAAACCAAGAATCAACGCAGCAGGGGAGGGGGAAGCCACAGAACCGAAACTGAGCAAAAACAACGAAAATCAAAACTGCAAATTTTACTCCAAGCCAACAATCCAAACTCCAAAGGAACTCGTTCAGCAATCGAAACCAAATCAGTAAAATTGAACTGGAACCTTAAATTATTAACATCTGAAATAAAAGAACTGAAACTGAGATTTGAACATGAATATAAACCCTAAAATTGAACTAAGAACAGGAAGTGAGAATCGAAAATTAAAACCTAAAATACCTAGCCTAAAACCTAAATTTCCTAGCTCCCGATGCCACGACCTCCAGTTATGCTCAACGCGCAGTTCATTCTCAGCCATTGATGATGCAGAGGATTCGAAGGGGTGGCCGAGATGGGTAACGATCACCTTTAATGGAAGATTGAAGGAGGAAAGAAAGGTCGAGATTGAGGGGAAGGTCAAGTGCCATGCGTGTGCTAGAATGAGATGAAGAAGGAGAGAGAAGCAGAGGGGGAAAGGGAGCAGGGGATTTTGGTCTTCACTGGAGAAATAAGGGGGAGAGAAAGAAGAGGATTAAATGGGGAGGGAAGGCCGGCTCACATGCCGTGCACATGACTGGGCTAGATTTTATTTATTTTTTTTTCTCCTTTCAGTTGTTGTTTGGTTCGGGTTTGAATCTAGTTGGCCCAACTCTTCTCTTTTCAGCATTGCGTCATTTTTTCCTTGCTTTATTCCCGAATTAATCAATACCTACAAAATCAAATAAAATCAAATGAAAACCTAAAAATAACAATTATTTCGAGCATGAATTAGGTAGAAAGGTACTGTAAAAATAACACATTTTTGGTGTCAACAAATACCCCCACACCAAAGTTTTGCTCGTCCTCGAGTAAAATAAAACTAAACAATCTAGATAAGAAAATAAAAGCCTAACTCACTTTCGTAGGAATCACAGTTGCACTTAACATGTGCAATAAGCCCTTAAACCCCTAGGTCACCCCTAGTGGACGAGTAAAGTCTCGTGAGGGTTTGCAGAAGATTTATCTACAAAATCTATAAAAGAAAACGTAAACAGAAACTTGAAAAGCTTTTTGGGTTTTCTTTTTCCAAAAAAAAAAAAATAACATGTACAAAATTGGGGAAAGATATATGCATATTCTAATCAACTAAATCACCCACATAGTAAAAATCTTAGCATGCATATAAATACAATGTACTCATCAAGACTCTATACCTCATGAATGACAGCAAAGCCCTAATGTTTCACCCCACTATACATTGAGACTTTGGATCCATCTCAGTGCTTGTGTGCATGTGTATCATCATCCTAGGGCTCAGGTTTACCAAAATCAAACTCAATCCCACTTGACTGACACAAATTACATTATTGACTTATCAACATAGGAAGCAAGTTTTCCCAGTTGTAGTATTGCCTCAAAGGGTAACACCCAGTAGCGCATGCCTCAAAGGGTTACTTGTCATTCCAAATTTCATTTTATTTTCTTTTTTCTATTCTTTCTTTTTTTCAGTTTTTTTCTTCTTTCTTTTCCTTTTTTTTTCATTTTTTTCTTTTTTTTTCCAAAGTAATTGTGTCCAAAACAAGTGGGAGAGCCGATCATGAAAAACTAAGACCTTGAGACAATGAAGATGAAATAAATAGGGATTGAATCACACAGCGATAATGAACAAATGGGGATAGAATTAGGGCTTAGAATGGCCCACGGAAGATAGAGACCTAACAAGCACATCATGCATATATACAAGCTCAAAATCAAAGTACAGGGAATTTAAGCTAATAAGAATAGTACAAAACTTCGCCAAAGACAAAACAAAAACCTTGTTGGATTTTAGCAATTTTCGTTTTTTTTTTCCCAAAATTTTCGAAAATTTTTTTCAAAATTTCTGAAAAATTTCGAATTTGAAAAATGGCCGAAAAATGGGCACTTCACCCCCACACCAAAACTCCACAATGTCCTCATTGTGGGAACTAAGGCGCCAAAAAGCAACACCAAAAATCGAGACAAAACACAAATATATACAAACTCACGGAACAAAACCAAAGAAAATCAAAGAAAATCAAAGAAAATCAAATACTCACAAAACAAAGTACAAAACAATCCTAGATATCCACAAATAGACACAAAACTGCATACAACCAAGAGTGATCACAGCTAACACGGTTCAACAAATCCCAAATTTCTCCTCAAGATTGATCACCCATCACAACCACAATCCTAAATATCCACAACTAAAAGAAAGAAAAGAGACAAAAAAGAAGAGGGAAGAGAAGGGAGTGGAACGATCATACCAGGTCAGGTGCTGAATTGCACCTAAGCTATAGCCTCTCTCAGATGAGGATGATGGAGCATCAGCCACTCCATCACAAACAGATAAGCTGCTATGCAAATCAAATCCCATTAAAGCACGAAATAGCTTATCATATAAACCAGACCAACTCTCAAGAAAATAGAAATAGTCAAAAGTCAAGAGTTGGAACCAGAAAGCATACATCCACCATATCAACGCAGCACAAGTAGCCAGGGAAGAGGTCATCGGCCTAGAAATGTGATCGTCCTAATTGAACGGCCTAGGAAAAACAGTGGGTCCTAAATCCACAAGTCCCTTAAGTTCAATACGCATAGGCGGCTGGTCAAAATTGGCAATCATGGGTATAAAGGACTCAGACTCAACAACTTCAAACTTGTGAGACTCAGAAAGGAGGTTAGCTTGGATGGAGTCAAAAGAAAAGGATTCATAGTCAACACACAAGTCCACATCCAAACCCACAGGGACATGAAAAGAGAATGAATCATATCTGTTGATTATATTTAGTTTTGATGATAACAAATCCAAGTGTAAAAATTTGTCCAAGTAATGTTGCTCCGAACACGATCTCCAAACAGGCCTAACTGGTGTTTGTGATCTTTATTGTATTAACTGGTTTGCTACATGTGAGAACAAGTCTTCTAGACAGGTTTTACTTGGTGATTCCATATTAAGTCAAGAACACCATCTCGACAGTTGATTGTAAAGCGTGTTCCTGAACTCTAGCAATGCAAAGAACAACCCCAGCAAACAAGGTGGCCTTGGTGTTCACAGCAGCTCTACAAATCTCGGACAAGATGACTGGTTCAAAACAAGAAATCTTGGGTATATAGGTTTTATTTAATTAGACTCTTGTTAATATGCCAATATTGAAAACATCATTTTAAACACCTCTTGAATCGGTATTTGCGCTAAAGTACTTCAGAACACCAGTTGCGAACAACCTTGCAAACAGGGTGCCTAGGGTGTTTCTGAACTGCAGTGGCCATACCCGATTATTTTTGAAAATTCATTTTGGTTGGCCAAGATCTCCAGAATACTTTCTTTGAATTTCAAAATTGCTATTTTTCTGGAGAGGATAGTTCTTGAAAATATTATGGAGATTTGCGAAAATAGGTTTGGGAGATTTGCCAAATCAAAAGATTCCTATGACTATATTTTCGGATTTGGTAAAAGCTGAAAATCTCTTTAAACCTCTTCACGGCTATGGGAAGATAAGGGTTATCTTTTAAGATAACAAAATCCCTTATATTTTGGGATAAATTCATCATTAGCCGTTGGAGAATATATTTTGTTTGCAAATCATTTTCCATACTTAGCTGATTCTTTGGTTTTTGACCGTTGGACCTTGTGTTTAAAAACCGCAGCTTTTCTCTCCCATAGAAGAAGCCAAGAAGCAGAAGCCAAGAAGCAGATAGAAAAAACTCAGACTGAAAAAGAGAAGCAACACAGCTTTCTGAAAAATCTGGAAAAAATCAGGAAACTCGGTTTTCACATTAAAATTCTTGAGCTTCATTCTGAAAAGCAAAACCGTGACAAGCTGTGTTTGATTTGAGTTTTCAAACCATTGGCATAATAGGATCTTCATTGTACCTTACATCTGCTTAGTGAGAAGCACCCCCTGTAAGGTGTTTGTAACCCTGATCTTGGATCAGAAAAGTGAGTGAGTGTGTCCTAGTCGTGTGGACTTGGACGTGTCTAATCTTACGAAGGTTGGACGTGGTGTAACCTGTCTTTGGGAAGAAGGTTACGTGGTTGCAAGTTGTAACAAGGTGTGTTACATTTGTAACGTGTGAAGCCCGTTAGTGAAAGTGGTTAAATCCTACACGAGGTAGGTCGTGGTTTTTCACACCTCAGTTGGGCTAGAGGTGTTTTCCACGTAAAAATTGTGTGTGCTTTATTTTCCGCATTTATCTTGGTGATTTTCGCATCTGCAATATTTGAGAACGCCCCGTGCAAACAAGCTATCAGGGTGTTTGTCATTTGAGAACAACCTCTGTGAGGGTGTTTGTTATTTACAACGCGAAAATCAGACACCACAATTCAACCCCCCTCTTGTGGTTGTATACTCACGAACTCAACAAGTGGTATCAGAGCAGGTTCTCTTACAAAAGGTTAACACCTTGAGAGATTCTGAAGATGAGTACCCCACAAGGAATTCTTGAAGGGCAATCCATTACTCGTCCACCCTATTTCAACGGCCAACATTATAGTTGGTGGAAGAATAGGATGGAGAACTATATTCAGGCAGAAGATTATGAATTATGGATGCTCATCAAGAACGGGCCCCTTGTTCCCACCAAGGTGCTTGAAGATGGTAAGAAGGTTCCCAAGGAATCCATAGAGTTTGATGCCGAGGACTACAAGAAAATGGAGAAAAATGCCAAGGCCAAAAAGCTTCTATATTTTGGCCTAGGACCCGATGAATACACTCGCATCTCTGAGTGTGAATCAGCCCAAGCTATCTGGAATGCTCTGCAAGTTGCTCATGAAGGTACGAGTCAAGTTAAACAATCTAGAATTGAGCTACTTATGCGACAATATGAGTTGTTTGATATGGGTGATCATGAAACTGTGATGGACATGTATACACGGTTCACCCACATCACGAACGAGTTAAAATCCCTGGGAAGATCTTTCACCACTGAAGAGTTGGTGAGGAAAATCCTCAGAATTTTACCTCGCACGTGGGAGGCCAAAGTAACAGCCATCCAAGAGGCTAAAGACATGAACCAGATCACCCTCGATGAGTTGATTGGTAATCTCCAGACCTATGAACTCCGAAAGAACTCACAGTAAAGAGAGGAGCAAAAGAAGGATCGTGGGCTTGCCTTGAAAGTACATGAGGACACTGACTCTGACCTTAAAGATGAAGAAATTGCCCTAATGTCCAGAAAATTCAAGAAATTCTTCAAAAAGGTCAAGGAAAACAACAAAAGAAAAGACTTCAGGAAGTCCAGAAACACCTCCAAAGAACAGCTCACAGGGTGTTTCAAGTGCGGCAAACCAGATCACTTAGTCAAAAATTGCCCTTTGCTTCGAGAAGATCAGACGCCCGAACACCCTCGAAAACAGGTTCGAAAACACCCTGTAAACAATCTGGGCAAGCGATTCTCGAAAGCTATGCTGGCTGCTTGGGGAGATTCCTCTGAGGATGAAGGAGAATCTGAAGCTGAAGAAGGGGTCGTAGCACTTATGGCACAAAGTGATTCAGATTCAGATGATGAATCAACAATCAGCCTCTCAGATCTCAAGAGCAAGGTACATGGTCTTAACAAAGCTACTTTAGAAGAACTTCTATATAATTTGATAGACACTTGTGCTGATCTAAAAAGAGAAGTTCGTGACCTAGAACTTGAAAATGAAATTCTTAAAAATGAAAACCTCGGTTTACATGAGAATATTAACTTGCTCAAAGAAAACCTCTTTATAAAAGAAGGAGATTATTCTCGAATGGAGGAAAAACTCTTTGAGGTAGAAGGAATGGTTGAGTCCTTGCTCAGGGAGAACAAAGGTTTGCATGCTGATATAGAAAAACTGGAAAACGAGCTTACCACAACCAAGCGCTGGAACGAGTCCTCACAAGCCCTTGATTGGTTAAACACTCACCACAGTCGAAACAAAAAGGGACTTGGGTATAAGCCTAAACGAACAGTCTACCCAATTCACAGAAAGTATGTGGGATTACCTGAAAACATTGTTTGCTTTCATTGTGGCAAAACGGGTCATTATAGATACACTTGCCCTTTAAGAAAACATGCCAATGAAAAGAATGAAAGGTATGTGAAACAAATCTGGATTAGAAAAGATGAGCTTTACATGTCTAAAAGAATGGGACCCAAGTGGATCTGGGTTCCCAAAACTAACCCGTGATTTGTTTTGCAGGCTGAAGTGAGAGAGAACAACCTTACGAACAACCCCACTAACACCCTTGGAAACAGGCAGTTGTGGTTTGTTGATAGTGGGTGTTCACGGCACATGACTGGTGAAAGATCAAACTTTCTCTCACTTACAGCTCTGAATGGTGGGAGTGTAGCATTTGGAAACAGCAAGTCTGGGACAATTGTCGGTAAAGGTAATATTGGTAAAACTCTCTCCCACTCAATTGATAATGTGCACTTAGTTGATGGGTTAAAGCACAATTTGCTAAGTGTGTCCTAACTGTGTGACAAGAACAACCTAGTACTGTTTTCAAAAACACGTTGCTTAGTTGTGAATGACGACACAGGAGATGTTGTGTTGAGGGGGAAGCGATGTCAAAATGTTTATAAAGTTTGTATTTCCACTCTTCCCCAAAATAATCTGACTTGTTTAAATGCATTAAATGATGATATAATGCTATGGCACAAGAGACTAGGTCATGCAAGCTTATCCTTGTTAAACAAACTTGTTTCAAAAGACCTAGTTATTGGACTACCTTCCATCAAATTTAATGATGACAAGGTATGTGAAGCTTGTGTAAAAGGCAAACAAGTCAGATCTTCTTTTAAATCGAAAAAATGTGTAAGCACTACTCGACCTCTAGAATTATTACACATTGATTTGTGTGGTCCCATGAGGGTAACCAGTAGAGGTGGGAAAAAGTATGTGCTTGTTGTAGTGGATGATTACTCTCGATTTACTTGGACCTTGTTTTTGGCATCCAAAGATGAAACCTTTGAGAATTTTATTGCCTTTCTCAAAAAGGTTGAAAAGAGAGTAGGACACTCTTTAATTAGCTTGAGATCTGATCATGGAACTGAGTTTGAAAATGCAAGTTTTATTAACTATTGTAATGAACATGGTGTTGATCATAACTTCTCAGCCCCAAGAACACCCCAACAAAATGGGGTGGTTGAGCGCAAAAATCGAACCCTGGAAGACATGACCAGAACAATGCTTATAGCTAGTGGTCTTCCTAGGTATTTCTGGGCAGAAGCATTGAACACCTCATGTTACATTATAAATAGATGCATGATCAGACCCATTTTGAGCAAAACTCCTTATGAACTTTTCAAGGGCAGAAAACCCAATATTACGCACCTAAGGACATTTGGTTGTAGGTGTTTTGTGCATAATAATGGGAAGGATGCCTTAGGAAAATTTGACCCTAGGAGTGATGAGGCAATATTCCTTGGCTATTCTTCTCACAGCAAGGCATACAAAGTCTTTAACAAAAGAACCTTGTGTGTTGAGGAAAGTGTGCATGTGCTTTTTAATGAATCTAACGTGTTGAGTGAGAATGATGCACAGGAAGATGAACTTGAATTAGGTCTTGTTCGAAAAGAAGTGTTGCTCCAAGATAAACGAGGTAAGAACACCATGGAGAAAACAACTCCTGAAGGTGTTCCTCAGAACAGCAGGCAAGGTGAACACCAAACAGGGGAAAACACCGCTGAACCCTGTTCGGAACTGTGTTCTTCAGGAATAGACTTACAAACATGTGCAGAAACAGGCTCGGGAGATGATCGTAAGCATTATGTTACGACTAGAGTAGAGCATGGGTCTGTGGATCCTCTTACTCCACGACCATGGAAGCACCATAGTTCGCACCCTCTTGATCAAATCTTATCAGATATTAATACTGGAGTGCAAACTAGATCTAAACTAAAGAATTTTTGTGCTTTCTATGCTTTTCTTTCTAACATTGAGCCAAAAAGTGTGAATGAAGCTCTTGCAGATTCAGATTGGATCACGGCTATGCAAGAAGAGCTTCATCAATTTGAGAGAAACAAAGTATGGCACCTTGTACCTAAACCTGCAGAGAGAACAATCATTGGAACCAAGTGGGTGTTCCGAAACAAACTGGATGAGTCAGGAACAGTCACTAGGAGCAAGGCACGGCTGGTTGTACAAGGATACAATCAAGAAGAAGGGATCGACTATGAAGAAACCTTTGCACCAGTTGCTAGAATTGAGGCTATTCGAATCTTAATAGCCTTTGCAGCTCATATGGAAATCAAGCTATATCAAATGGATGTTAAAAGTGCATTCCTAAATGGATACCTTAAAGAAGAGGTGTATGTCAAACAACCCCCTGGTTTTGAAAATGGTGATTTTCCAAATCATGTTTTTAAACTTGACAAGGCACTTTATGGTTTAAAACAAGCTCCAAGAGCTTGGTATGATCGGTTGTCAAGTTTTTTACTTGAAAATGATTTTAGAAGAGGCAAGGTAGACAATACCTTGTTTCTAAAATCTAAGGGGGAACATTTTTTGATTGTCCAAATATATGTTGATGACATTATATTTGGTGCAACTCATCATGATTTATGCAATGAATTTTCAAATATGATGAGGAGTGAGTTTGAGATGAGCATGATGGGTGAGCTTAATTTTTTCTTAGGCTTACAAATCAAGCAAACTCCAAACGGCACCATGATCCATCAGCAAAAGTATATCAAGGAGTTACTTAAGCGTTTTGGGATAGAGTCAGCCAAACCCATAGACACTCCTATTTCTCCTTCAACCAAGTTGGTTATGGATGATGGGAGTCCCTCAGTTGAGGAGAAACTCTATAGGGGTATGATTGGGTCACTCTTATACCTAACCGCTAGTAGACCTGATATTGTTTTTAGTGTTGGTTTATGTGCCCGTTTTCAGTCTAACCCTAAGGAAACTCATCTTAAGGCTGTTAAACGGATACTAAGGTATTTGAAACATACACCCAATTTAGCTTTATGGTATCCTAAAGGTTGCAATTTTGATCTTGTTGGATATGCTGACGCTGACTATGCTGGATTCCTAGTTGATAGAAAGAGTACCTCAGGTATGGCTCACTTTCTTGGACCTTGTTTGGTATCTTGGGCTACCAAGAAGCAACATTCAGTTGCCATGTCCACAGCAGAAGCTGAATATGTTGCAGCAGCTTCATGTTGTGCTCAACTGTTGTGGATAAGGCAACAGCTTAAGGACTTTTGTGTTGACATTGGATGCATTCCTATTTTTTGTGATAACACAAGTGCAATTAACATTGCCAAAAATCCATGTCAACATAAAAGAACAAAGCATATTGACATTCGACATCATTTCTTGAGAGATAATGTTGAAAAGGGTTTAATCTCTATGAATTTTTGCTCAACGGAAAATCAAATTGCTGATATATTCACTAAGGCACTCGCTAGAGATCATTTTGAAAGAAATAGACTGGAACTAGGGTTGGTGAGAACACCCTAAGATACATGTTTCCAGAAAATGAACTGGGTTTGGTAAGATCAACCTTTACACCCTGTTCTCTCCCCCTGTTTACAAATTTTATTAATAACGGATGTGATTGCATACACTCGAATTGCGTGCATTTTTTTTGTCTCTTATCTACTTAGTACAGCATAAGGGGATGTACTGGAGCCGTCTTAATGCCATTCAGTCGAATCAGATCAGACGGCAAAGAACAGGCATAATACAGAGAACAGGTACGTCCCTTGGTTGCTCGGTGTGTTTTCTTTCCTTCCCAATGCACAAGATGTTAATGCTCCTACCCGTTGCAAATCAAGAAATCTTCTCAAAGATTCGGCTGCTCTCTCTCTCTCTCTCTCTCTCTCTATATGCCCTGCTCTCAGTACTATCGTTCATCTCGCACTCAAGCAAAAACCGAACATCCTGCAAACACCTTAAACCCTAATCTCTCTCTTCTAGCAACAATGGCTTCCAACAACTCTTCTCAATCAAAAGCCCTCGTTCTTGCAGCCTCAATCCCTGCTCCCCCTCGCCCAATTCTTTACAAGCCTTTCAAGTTCCTGAATCGCTTGTCCCTAAAATCAGTGGGAATGGGGATGGATGATATTCCCTTTGAATGTGGAAGGGAATTGGTGTTCCTCGTAGGGGCAATTGCTTGTCCCATTTTAGTTGAGTCAGAGGGAACAAAGTCGGGGTCTCAAGAACAATTCTTGGAAACCCCTGAAGGGTTTAATTTTGAGCCCTGTTCTTCTGGGTTGTTCTCTGACACCGCGACAGAAACAGGGGCTGCCTCTGTCGAAGGTGTGTTTGTGGAGGATCTGCATGTCGACTTCCAAGGGAAGTCGAATGAGTCGTCAGAGGAGAGTCTAGAGAAGAATTCTCTCCCTGAGGCTGAAATCTCCACTCCAGACTTTCAAACTGGAGAGAAAAGGAAGAGGGTGAAAATCGTGGCTAGGCGTAGCAGAACGCCAAGAACAAGGCCACAACCAAGGTCTCAACCCTCTCAAACTCCCTCTTCTCCTCAATCCTCTAAGCCCTCTCGAAAATCTGCAAGGCTAGCGTTTCAATCCTCTCATCGTCCCTCCAAACCCTCTGCTCCTATCATCGAGGAGATTTCTTCTTCTTCTGAAGGGTTCTCGAGTTCTGACTCTGAGAACATCACCTTCAAACAGGGGACACCGGTGTTTTCCGAGTCCTCTAAAGAACAAATTCCTCCAAAACCAACCAATAAACCTGCTGTGAAGCCCTCTCCTGCCAAAACACCCCTCAAGCGAAAGCCCAGAACAGTCCCCCTACCAGAAACTACCACCTCTGTTCCTGTCCTTAAACGCCTAAAGCAGTTCACTCCCTCTCCTATGTCTGACAAACATGCGCAGTTGTTGAAGCGCAATGTCGTCAGGGGAAAGGTGGTGAATGTAAGCTTTTTCGAGGAACAGGGTCTGGGGGTGTTCTTGAACAAGCTTCGAGCCCAAGGCTGGCTTGAGTTGTTTGCAAACACCCAGCAAGGGTGTTCTGTGCCTGAGTTGGCTGAGTTCTATGCCAACTGCTCTGTCACAAATGGGGTGGTGACAAGTGCTGTTAATGAGTGCCATTTCTCCTTTGATGCAGCCACCCTTGGTGCCATTCTGGGCATCCATTCTCGTGGATTTGCTGTGTATGTGAGGGAAGACAAAACTGCTCTGGAAACAGCCAGACTCTTAGAGGTGTCCAAACGCCTTAGTCAAAAACAGGGCCTGAGAACACCCCTCTCGGTTAAGAAGGGTGAAATGACCTCCCTGCACCAACTACTGTTTATGTTCACCATCAAGAACATAATACCGTGAGGTCAAGGGCGAAACTCAGCAGATGCCTTCGATCAATGTCTGGTGGACCTACTGGATCGGGAGGAACCAGTAAACCTCCCTGCAATCATGATTCGCCACATAGAGCGAATTGCGAACACCACCCGGGCACATGATCTTGGCTATGGGTTTCTGTTGACAAGGGTGCTTGAGCACTTTGGGATAGTGCTCACACGAAGAGTGGCGGCCCAAATCATTGATGAGATTGGGATTGACACTCTGCTAGGGTGTGGCTATGAGGTTGGCGAAGGGTCAGTCTCCAAACAGGGTCGTCGACCACCTCGACCACCTGTTTCTGGGCAACCTTCCGTCAAGGTTGAGGCTGTTCTTGAAGACAATGCTCGCCTCAAGGATGAGCTCTCAGCTGTCAAGGCTGCTCTTGCTGAGGAACGAGCTCTCTCGGCCAAACGCCATGAAGATTTGCTTGCACTTCTCTCCACTCTTGCCCCTAGCATCCCTCCTCTGCAAATGAAACCACCCCCTGCTCCCTGATTCTCTAGGCTGTTCTCTTGTTTCCTCTCATCTCAGTTTTTTGGCATTGTAATGTTTTTAATGCAATATCCCTTTATTAATGCTACTTGCACCTTATGCTCTATATTGCTTTTCTTGCATTACTCCTGTTGCTCATGCTTTTTAATGATGCCAAAAGGGGGAATAAGACCATATGGACAGATATGACCTAGCACCTAGAGGATCCCTATCCTAGCAGATCCCTATCAGCATTATCAACGTTGTTAAGCGCGTTTAAATTTTGTCAATATGGTCACTTGGTTTGTCATCATCAAAAAGGGGGAATTTGTTGATTATATTTAGTTTTGATGATAACAAATCCAAGTGTAAAAATTTGTCCAAGTAATGTTGCTCCGAACACGATCTCCAAACAGGCCTAATTGGTGTTTGTGATCTTTATTGTATTAACTGGTTTGCTACATGTGAGAACAAGTCTTCTAGACAGGTTTTACTTGGTGATTCCATATTAAGTCAAGAACACCATCTCGACAGTTGATTGTAAAGCGTGTTCCTGAACTCTAGCAATGCAAAGAACAACCCCAGCAAACAAGGTGGCCTTGGTGTTCACAGCAGCTCTACAAATCTCGGACAAGATGACTGGTTCAAAACAAGAAGTCTTGGGTATATAGGTTTTATTTAATTAGACTCTTGTTAATATGCCAATATTGAAAACATCATTTTAAACACCTCTTGAATCGGTATTTGCGCTAAAGTACTTCAGAACACCAGTTGCGAACAACCCTGCAAACAGGGTGCCTAGGGTGTTTCTGAACTGCAGTGGCCATACCCGATTATTTTTGAAAATTCATTTTGGTTGGCCAAGATCTCCAGAATACTTTCTTTGAATTTCAAAATTGCTATTTTTCTGGAGAGGATAGTTCTTGAAAATATTATGGAGATTTGCGAAAATAGGTTTGGGAGATTTGCCAAATCAAAAGATTCCTATGACTATATTTTCGGATTTGGTAAAAGCTGAAAATCTCTTTAAACCTCTTCACGGCTATGGGAAGATAAGGGTTATCTTTTAAGATAACAAAATCCCTTATATTTTGGGATAAATTCATCATTAGCCGTTGGAGAATATATTTTGTTTGCAAATCATTTTCCATACTTAGCTGATTCTTTGGTTTTTGACCGTTGGACCTTGTGTTTAAAAACCGCAGCTTTTCTCTCCCATAGAAGAAGCCAAGAAGCAAGAAGCAGATAGAAAAAACTCAGACTGAAAAAGAGAAGCAACACAGCTTTCTGAAAAATCTGAAAAAAATCAGGAAACTCGGTTTTCACATTAAAATTCTTGAGCTTCATTCTGAAAAGCAAAACCGTGACAAGCTGTGTTTGATTTGAGTTTTCAAACCATTGGCATAATAGGATCTTCATTGTACCTTACATCTGCTTAGTGAGAAGCACCCCCTGTAAGGTGTTTGTAACCCTGATCTTGGATCAGAAAAGTGAGTGAGTGTGTCCTAGTCGTGTGGACTTGGACGTGTCTAATCTTGCGAAGGTTGGACGTGGTGTAACCTGTCTTTGGGAAGAAGGTTACGTGGTTGCAAGTTGTAACAAGGTGTGTTACATTTGTAACGTGTGAAGCCCGTTAGTGAAAGTGGTTAAATCCTACACGAGGTAGGTCGTGGTTTTTCACACCTCAGTTGGGCTAGAGGTGTTTTCCATGTAAAAATTGTGTGTGCTTTATTTTCCACATTTATCTTGGTGATTTTCGCATCTGCAATATTTGAGAACACCCCGTGCAAACAAGCTATCAGGGTGTTTGTCATTTGAGAACAACCTCTGTGAGGGTGTTTGTTATTTACAACGCGAAAATCAGACACCACAATTCACCCCCCCTCTTGTGGTTGTATACTCACGAACTCAACAATATCAACAGGGAATGAGTCATGAGGTATTGGAGGGTCAAAAGAGAGTGATTCATATTCAATACAAAAACCCTCATCAAAACTTTCATTGACATCAAACCCACATGAAAACATTTCATACTCTATAAAAAGAATATCAGCATTAAATTCTAAAATAGTGGGCACAATTTCCTCCTCACATGACTCCTGGACAGCAATATCATCTAACTCATCATGATACTCAACTACAGATGGGATGCTCATATCTAACTCACCAGGTTTCTCAGGTTCCTGACCCTCAGACTCGGAAGAGTCATTAAAAGGGGTGGGTGGGTCGGCGTAATTGAGGACATCATGAGTGATATCCTCTTGTGAGTTAGTGTGGGGTGCAAGGTTAGGAGATAGAGACAGAGGAAGTTCACTCTCCCGTTCTAGGCTGGGCAAAGGTTGGACATCATATAAGTTAGGCCTAGATTGAGAAGAGGGCTCAAAGTCATTATAAAAACTAACTGTAAGTTTAGGAGATCCGATACTAGAGTCGGACTCATCACAACTATCCCTGCTACGACTCATGTAGTGAGAATATTCAGTGAGTCTCACTTTCATAGCATCTACCACTTTGTCAGTCAATTCATGAATTCGCATTTCCAGATTTGCACAAGTAGCATCAATATAATCACTACATGGACAAGTACAAGCATCATAAGTAGAAGATTCACAATATGCATACAAAATAGGAGGAACAGAAGCATGAAAGGGGGCATAGGAATCCATAAAGTGACCTCGGGTGTAAGGATTAGCAAGAAAGGCATACTCAACATGAGTTGGGCATTTTAAAGTCTCCCTATCTTGTTCAAACTCATAAGTATCCCAAACTAATTTTTCAAAGAAATTCCAATCCTCGTCCTGAGTTCTAGACAATAATCCTAGTAAACCACCTGGGCACATAGACTCAACAATACCCCTAAATTTAGAATTTAGACCCAAAGTTATGACCTCACAAATTTCCCATTTCTCAAAATTTTGATTCACATGAGCACGATAATCATTAAGCCTAGACAAATAACGCCAGAAAGGTTCATGCTCAGTTTGTGGGAAATTAAACACTGGCATTCTTGAAAACACTTTTTTTTTTGGCAATTTCTTTTCAGTTTTTTTTAAAGACTTTTGTTTTTTTTTGGGAATTTTCTAATTTTTTTTGACACTATTAACAAACTAGGCACTAAAACAAAAAAAAAAAAAACAGGAGACTCAAATAATTAAACAAAATAAACTAACAAAAATAAAATGATTTTACCAAAAGAAAAGAAAAACACAATAGACTCCCTTAAGAATTGTCCTAACAATGAAAGCCATAGAGGAGCACAAACACAAAGCTTGTACACCATTTTATTTTATTTTTTAATTTATTTTCCCTTTTTTTGAGCTTATTTGTGGTTTTTATTTTTGGGGAAACCTCAAACAAAACCAAGGAGTGAGTTAAAGCTAAAAACAATACACAAACAGAATATGATCAAATCGAAAACAAAAAACACAACGACAAACAAACTAAACAAAAATTAGAAAATAAAGAACACCTAAACAACCCAATTCTAAAAAGAAACTTAAAATAGAAAATAAGACTCCCAAATTCAGAACTAAATATACAGCAAATTCCACACTGTCACAAGGGACATAAATATAATTTTTCTCAAATTTTTTCTATCCCCGAACAGTGCAGAAAAATGCAAACAGAAAATTAAGCCCAAAATTCACAGAAAAACCTAACAGCTCCAAAAATTCCAAAAACATTCACACACACTCTAAAAATCATGCTGAATCTAGGAAAAATAGCAAAATAGCAAAAATCACACCAAAAGTTGCCCAGAAAATTCGAGTAGAATGCGAAAATTGGTGAAAAATCTACACTTTAAATATTTTCGGATCAGTTTAACCTTGAATTTTTTTCACTGCACATAAACCAAACTGATTAGTGCTATTTTTTTTTTCAACAATGAAAGCACCTAAAAATTAAAATTAAACTAATCATGACACAAACAAAAATTGAAGTCAAAATATAAACTAAATTCAATAATAAAACTAAACTAAACTATTAAAACAAAAATTACGACTCAACTAAAACGACTCTAATGACTCTAATAATTAAACTACGACTCGATGTACCAAATTTCATAACGCCATCCCTGGTAACGGCGCCAGAAACTTGTTATAATTTTCTGCAAGCGTAAGGCTTTATGGTTGTACGAATTACGTGTGTCAATCCTCAGGGATGGTCGTGAAATTAGATTACTAGCTATGAAAGTGAACTACTCAGGCATCATTCAAAGTAATTAAACAATAAGCTTACAAAACTATTGATGATCAAAGACACGAATCTGAGCCAAAACAGGATCACTGGAATCATCCCAACATTGCATTGAATCAAAGCTTGCAAGTTTTCAAAACCAGAATCTGAAATTCCAATTAACTCAACTCCGAACATAAGCGAATCAAGCAAAAAAAACCAGGAATCAACACAGCAGGGGAGGGGGAAGCCACGGAATCGAAACTGAGCAAAAACAACGAAAATCAGAACGGGAAATTTTACTCCAAGCCAACAATCCAAACTCCAAAGGAACTCGTTCAGCAATCGAAACCAAATCACTAAAATCGAATTGGAACCCTAAATTATTAACAACTGAAATTAAAGAACTGAAACTGAGATTTGAACATGAATATAAACCCTAAAATTGAACTAAGAACAGGA
Source organism: Carnegiea gigantea (assembly GCA_029747015.1). Lineage (NCBI taxonomy): Eukaryota > Viridiplantae > Streptophyta > Magnoliopsida > Caryophyllales > Cactaceae > Carnegiea > Carnegiea gigantea. The sequence continues at coordinate 142,119 of JAKOGI010001684.1, forward strand.
AGTGAGAATCAAAAATTAAAACGTAAAATACCTAGCCTAAAACCTAAATTTCCTAGCTCCCGATGCCACGACCTCCAGTTATGCTCAACGCGCAGTTCATTCTCAGCCATTGATGATGCAGAGGATTCGAAGGGGCGGTCGAGATGGGTAACGATCGCCTTTAATGGAAGATTGAAGGAGGAAAGAGAGGCTGAGATTGACGGGAAGGTCAAGCGCCATGCGTGTGCTAGAATGAGATGAAGAAGGAGAGAGAAGCAGAGGGGGAAAGGGAGCAGGGGATTTCGGTCTTCACTGGAGAAATAAGGGGGAGAGAAAGAAGAGGATTAAATGGGGAGGGAAGGCTGGGTCACGTGCCATGCACATGACTGGGCTAGGTTTTATTTATTTATTTTTTTTCTCCTTTCAGTTGTTGTTTGGTTCGGGTTCGAATCTAGCTGGCCCAACGCTTATTTTTTCAGCATTGCGTCATTTTTTCCTTGCTTTATTCCCGTATTATTCAATATCTACAAAATCAAATAAAATCAAATAAAAACCTAAAAATAACAATTATTTCGAGCATAAATTAGGTAGAAAGGTACTGTAAAAATAACACATTTTTGGTGTCAACAAATACCCCCACACCAAAGTTTTGCTCGTCCTCGGGTGAAATAAAACTAAACAATCTAGAAAAGAAAATAAAAGCCTAACTCCCTTTCGCAAGAATCACGGTTGCACTTAGCATGTGCAACAAACCCTTTAAACCCCTAGGTCACCCCTAGTAGGCGAGTAAGGTCTCGTGAGGGTTTGCAAAAGATATACCCACAAAATCTATAAAAGAAAACGTAAACAGAAACTTGAAAAGCTTTTTGGGTTTTCTTTTTTAAAAAAAAAAATAATAACATGTACAAAATTGGGGAAAGATATATGCACATTCTAATCAACTAAATCACCCACATAGTAAAGATCTTAGCATGCATATAAATACAATGTACTCATCAAGACTCTCTACCTTATGAATGACAGCAAAGCCCTAATGTTTCACCCCACTATACATCGAGACTTTGGATTCATCTCAGTGCTTGTGTGCATGTGTATCATCATCCTAGGGCTCAGGTTTACCAAAATCAAACTCAATCCCACTTGACTGACACAAATTACATTATTGACTTATCAACATAGGAAGCAAGTTTTCCCAGTAGCAGTATTGCCTCAAAGGGTAACACCCAGTAGCGCATGCCTCAAAGGGCTACTTGTCATTCCAAATTTCATTTTATTTTCTTTTTTCTATTCTTTCTTTTTTCAGTTTTTTTCTTCTTTCTTTTCCCTTTTTTTTCATTTTTTTCTTTTTTTTCCCAAAGTAATTGTGTGTAAAACAAGTGGGAGAGCCGATCATGAAAAACTAAGACCTTAAGACAATGAGGATGAAATAAATAGGGATTGAATCACACAGCGATAATGAACAAATGGGGATAGAATTAGGGCTTAGAATGGCACACGGAAGATAGAGACCTAACAAGCACATCATGCATATATACAAGCTCAAATCAAAGTACAAGGAATTTAAGCTAATCAGAATGGTACAGAACTTCCCCAAAGACAAAACAAAAATCTTTTTGGATTTTAGCAATTTTCGTTTTTTTTTTCCCAAGATTTTCAAAAATTTTTTTCAAAATTTTTTTCAAAATTTCGAATTCGAAAAATGGTTGAAAAATGGGCACCTCACCCCCACACCAAAACTCCACAATGTCCTCATTGTGGGAAATAAGGCGCCAAAAAGCAACATCGAAAATCGAGGCAAAACACAAATATATACAAACTCACGGAACAAAACCAAAGAAAATCAAAGAAAATCAAAAACTTACAAAACAAAGTACAAAACAATCCTAGATATCCACAAAGAGACACAAAGCTGAATACAACCAAGAGTGATCACAGCTAACACGGCTCAACAAATCCCAAATTTCTCCTCAAGATTGATCACCCATCACAACCACAATCCTAAATATCCACAACTAAAAGAAAGAAAAGAAACAAAAAAGAAGAGGGAAGAGAAGGGAGTGAAACGATCATACTAGGTCAGGTGCTGAATTGCACCTAAGCTATAGCCTCTCTCAGATGAGGATGATGGAGCATCAGCCACTCCATCACAAACAGATAAGCAGCTATGCAAATCAAATCCCATTAAAGCACGTAATAGCTTATCATATAAATAAGACCAACTCTCAAGAAAATGGAAATAGTCAAAAGTCAAGAGTTGGAACAAGAAAGCATACATCCACCATGTCAATGCAGCACAAGTAAGGGCTCATTTCAACTTATCAAACTGGTGGGCCCACACACAAAACAGGCAGACATATGTAAAAGTAGTCAAGGAAGAGGTCATCGGCCTAGAAATGTGATCGTCCTGAATGAACGGCCCAGGCAAAACAGTGGGTCCTAAATCCACAAGTCCCTTAAGTTCAATACGCATAGGCGGCTGGTCAAAATTGGCAACCATGGGTATAAAGGACTCAGACTCAACAACTTCAAACTTGTGAGACTCAAAAAGGAGGTTAGCTTGGATGGAGTCAAAAGAAAAGGATTCATAGTCAACACACAAGTCCACATCCAAAGCCACGGGGACATCAAAAGAGAATGAATCATATTCAACAAGGAATGAGTCATGAGATATTAGAGGGTCAAAAGAGAATGATTCATATTCAATACAAAAACCCTCATCAAAACTTTCATTGACATCAAATCCACATGAAAAAGTTTCATACTCTACAAAAAGAACATCAGCATTAAATTCTAAAATAGTGGGCACACTTTCCTCCTCACATGACTCCTGGACAGCAATATCATCAAACTCATCATGATGCTCAACTACAGATGGGATGCTCATGTCTAACTCATCAGGTTTCTCAGGTTCCTGACCCTCAGACTTAGAATAGTCATTAAAAGGGGTGGGTGGGTCGGCGTAAATGAGGACATCATCAGTGATATCCTCTTGTGACTTAGTGTGGGGTGCAAGGTTAGGGGATAGAGACAGAGGAAGTTCACTCTCCCGTTCTAGGCTGGGCAAAGGCAGGACATCATGTAAGTTAGGCCTAGATTGAGAAGAGGGTTCAAAGTCATCATAAAAACTAACTGCAGGTTTAGGAGATCCGATACTAGAGTCGGACTCATTACAACTCTCCCTGCTACGACTCATGTAGTGAGAATATTCAGTAAGTCTCACTTTCATAGTATCTACCACTTTCTCAGTCAATTCATGAATTCGCATTTCCAGATTTGCACAAGTAGCATCAACATAATCACTACATGGACAAGTACAAGCATCATAAGTAGAAGATTCACAATATGCATACAAAATAGGAGGAACAGAAGCATGAAAGGGGGCATAGGAATCCATAAAGTGACCTCGGGGGTAAGGATTAGCAAGAAAGGCATACTCAACATGAGTTGGGTATTTTAAAGTCCCCCTATCTTGTTTAAACTCATAAGTATCCCAAGCTAATTTTTCAAAGAAATCCCAAATCTCGTCCTGAGTTCTAGACAATAACCCTAGTAAACTACCTGGGCACATAGACTCAACAATACCCCTAAATTCAGAATTTAGACCCAAAGCTATGACCTCACAAATTTTCCATTTCTCAAAATTTTGATTCACATGAGCACGATAATCATTAAGCCTAGACAAATAACGCCAGAAAGGTTCATGCTCAGTTTGTGGGAAATTAAACACTGGCATTCTTGAAAACACTTTTTTTTTTGGCAATTTCTTTTCAGTTTTTTTTAAAGACTTTTGTTTTTTTTTTTTTGGAATTTTCTAATTTTTTTTTGACACTATTAACAAACTAGGCACTAAAACAAAAAAAAAAAAAAAACAAGAGACTCAAATAATTAAACAAAATAAACTAACAAAAATAAAACGATTTTACCAAAAGAAAAGAAAAACACAATAGACTCCCGTAAGAATTGTCCTAACAATGAAAGCCATAGAGGAGCACAAACACAAAGCTTGTACACCATTTTATTTTATTTTTTAAATTTATTTTCTCTTTTTTTTGAGCTTATTTGTGGGGTTTTTTTTGGGGGGAAACCTCAAACAAAACCAAGGAGTGAGTCAAAGCTAAAAACAATACATAAACAAAATATGATCAAATTGAAAACAAAAAACACAACGACAAACAAACTAAACAAAAATTAGAAAATAAAGCACACCTAAGCAACCCAATTCTAAAAAGAAAATTAAAACAGAAAATAAGACTCCGAAAATTAGGACTAAATATATAGCAAATTCTACACTATAACAAGGGACATAAATATAATTTTTCTCGAATTTTTTCTATCCCCGAACAGTGCAGAAAAATGCAAATAGAAAATTAAGTCCAAAATTCACAGAAAAATCTAAACAGCACCAAAAATTCCAGAAAAAATTCACACACACTCTAAAAGTCATGCTGAATCTAGGACAAATATCAAAATAGCAAAAATCACACCATGTTTGCCCAGAAAATTCAAACAGAATGCAAAAATTGGTGAAAAATCTGCACTTTAAATATTTCCGGATCAGTTTAACCTTGAATTTTTTTCACTGCACATAAACCAAACTGATTAGTACTGTTTTTTTTTTCAACAATGAAAGCATCTAAAAATTAAAATTAAACTAATCATGACACAAACAAAAATCGAAATCAAAATATAAACTAAATTCAATAATAAAACTAAACTAAACTATTAAAACAAAAATTTCGACTCAACTAAACGACTCTAACGACTCTAATAATTAAACTACGACTCGATGTAACCAAATTTCACAACGCCATCCCCGGCAATGGCGCCAAAAACTTGTTATGATTTTCTGCAAGCGTAAGGTTTTATCGTTGTACGAATTACGGGTGTCGATCCTCAGGGATGGTCGTGAAATTAGATTACTAGCTATGAAAGTGAACTACTCAGGCATCATTCAAAGTAATTAAACAATAAGCTTACAAAACTATTGATGGTCAAAGACACGAATCTGAGCCAAAACAGGATCACTGGAATCATCCCAACGCTGCATTGAATCAAAGCTTGCAAGTTTTCAAAACCAAAATCTGAAATTCCAATTAACTCAACTCCGAACATAAGCGAATCAAGCAAAAGAAACCAGGAATCAACACAGCAGGGGAGGGGCAAGCCACGGAACCGAAACTGTGCAAAAACAACGAAAATCAGAACTGCAAATTTTACTCCAAGCCAACAATCCAAACTCCAAAGGAACTCGTTCAGCAATCGAAACCAAATCAGTAAAATCGAACTGGAACCCTAAATTATTAACATCTGAAATTAAAGAACTGAAACTGAGATTTGAACATGAATATAAACCCTAAAATTGAACTAAGAACAGGAAGTGAGAATCGAAAATTAAAACATAAAATACCTAGCCTAAAACCTAAATTTCCTAGCTCCCGATGCCACGACCTCCATTTATGCTCAACGCGCAGTTCATTCTCAACCATTGATGATGCAGGGGATTCGAAGGGGCGGCCGAGATGGGTAACGATCACCTTTAATGGAAGATTGAAGGAGGAAAGAGAGGCCGAGGTTGAGGGGAAGGTCAAGCGCCATGCGTGTGCTAGAATGAGATGAAGAAGGAGAGAGAAGCAGAGGGGGAAAGGGAGCAGGGGATTTCGGTCTTCACTGAAGAAATAAGGGGGAGAGAAAGAAAAGGATTAAATGGGGAGGGAAGGCCGGGTCACGTGCCGTGCACATGACTGGGCTAGGTTTTATTTTTTTTTTCCTTCCTTCAGTTGTTGTTTGGTTCGGGTTCTAATCTAGCTGGCCCAGCTCTTCTTTTTTCAGCATTGCGTCATTTTTTCCTTGCTTTATTTTCGAATTATTCAATACCTACAAAATCAAATAAAATCAAATAAAACCTAAAAATAACAATTATTTCGAGCATAAATTAGGTAGAAAGGTACTATAAAAATAACACATTTTTGGCATCAACACACCTAAAAGTTTTAGAAAAGTTATGATAAGTAGGAAATGGGCTGCAATTGTGGTTCATAAGAATTTGGACTAAGTGTGAGTGCTATTTGATCAAGCTGTTGTTTATTAGACCCAATTAAGTAACCGAGCCCGTAATTGTACGGATTACAGGTAACAATGATGCCCTAACCCTTCCCCAAAGTCGTTTGAAAAAAATGTGTGTTGAACATGGTAAGGGTTCTATTTGAATGCTGTTTTATGTGAAGTTATGGAGTTTACTATTTGAATGTGGATTGGTATAATTGTGGCGCATGGGTTGGATTATCTTGCTATGCTAGTGAGCATGGGCAATTGAACTGGTTGTGTTCTAAATAGAAACGTATTCCGACCTTGGGGTTCGAATTGAGTCAGAATAAAATGTGTATGTTGGTTTAACTTATAAATGTAAGAAAGAAAAAGGGATAAGCACGAGTGTGTAAATAAATGGTTGTGTATGTGAGGTTGTGAGCTATGCTATGATATTGAAGGTCATTAGCCTTCTCCAAGTCAAAGTGCATGCATGTGAACGGCCATGTGCGCTATTGGGACGTGGGCTAGGTTATCGGTAACCGTTAATGTGGATAGTAGGCCAGGGTTTGGTTAAGCGGTAACCATCCAGGTCGACGGTAGGCCAGGTTGAGGTTAAGCGGTTGTGCGAAACCCAAGCACAGGTCATGAGACCCAGTGGGGTCGCTCACCCTTAAAAAAATGAAAACTATGAAAGAGATTGATATAACTGGATGCTTCTACTATGAGTGTGTAAGTGTAGTTTGTTTGTCTCCCTCCCCCTAAAATGTTTTAAAAATAAATTTGTGTACGTGTCTGACTGCTAGAGGCGATTATTATTGAGTTTATTTCATTTTGTAAAATGTTTTGTTTTCAGGTGAAGTGCATAAGTATGGGAATGGGGACATAAAGTTAGAGTGAGGCTCCGTCGTTTAAACTATAGTTGGAATAATAGTTGTTTTGAGGAAGAACTTGTATTGGATTTTGTTAAGTTTAGTAGTTGCTTAAACTGTGGTTGAAACCTTTTTATTAAGATATTATTGAAGAATATTTTACCTTAAAGTTTGATCGATACTCAGCCTGGTGTTTCCACGAAGGAAACACGGCGGCAACATCCCTATTAGGTTTTATGCTGCCACATAGGTTAATATTAGTAATAAAGAACGGAATTAGAAATTCAGAATGTTACAGCATCACACCATGATTTAATCACATCCATAAAGGATTTACATTTCATTGAGATTGCACACGTGCTCAAAATATAAGTCGTTTTTCAAATCCTTAAAATGACTAATTAGGGTAGAGGATTAGCAATCACTACTCTGGCCCACTTTTCCCGGACCCTGAACCTCTGTAGCTTCCTGCTTCACTTTAAATTGCTTGTCCTTCCCTAAAATAGTTTGGAAAACACAAACAGAGGGAAAAAAAAAATTGAGCTATAGCTCAATATGTTACCCTTATACAGTCAATAACTATTTGTAATGAGTCAGTGAGCGCATGTGCAATTTTAAAACTATGCTTGTTAAACATCCTTTGAAGAACACAGCATTTAACGTTGACTATGAAATTAATTGTTTTTCGACCTGGATGGGAACAAAACATATGAAAAGTAGCCATGGCATCAATGAACAATGAACTATGAATTTTACGTTTACCAGGAAGGGCCCAAATTGTGAATTCTGCTAGTGGAAACTGTGAATAATGAATATTAAATATTGAACGTTGAACATTGCATTGAACGATGAACAATGAAATGGGTCGTTAAGGTTCCAGCAGTCGAGTAAAGCTTAGTAATATTAGAAAATATAAATATAGACGTCTTTGAAGGGTATAAGTAATAACGTACCTTTGGCATTTATTTATACTTTTCTCTTTTTGTTTCTCTTTTGAGGTGTCTTTCTTGGAAATAGATTTAGTGGCGCTCTGTATTAACTAAGAAAATTGACGCTCATGAGTCTTAAATCTTTCCAATCATACTCTTAGACTTTGTAGCAGAAAGGAGGTATTTTATTTTTCTCGTAAATCCTTTCTCGTTCAATGAATGGCTTATAGAAATATGATTTGACAATATTCCTTTTAGGACCGTGGTTCATTTAGTCCTCCTCAAGGCTCATTAGCCCCTTAACCTCATAGCTTACATTTCTTGGCTTAGAACCAAAAGTAATACACACAATGTATTACCACACTTTACAGAACCAACACCTTTAACTAGCGTAGTGTTATTTCGAGGTTGAATCTCAATCCAACCCTTTTTTTTCCAAAAAGGCATCACTTGATTCCAACGTTCTGAACATAACTAACAGACTTATCTCCGACAATATTTCTATTAGAATTTCTCACGACTATAATTGACTCATTAAAAACCATATATCTATTGGGTAAAGTGGTTGCTCAGTATTTAATAACTTCAACCATAAAACTAATTGCGCAAATTGCATCTTAATTTGCCACATAGTCCCTATGACTACTTTAATTTTCTTCACACTTTCAATTATATCACACAACCCTTTTATTTAGCAATAAAAACCATTAATAATCATTTATATTTACATTACTTGAACATACTATGACTTTGCTTGAACAATTAAACATCATCTAGACCACTGCTCTCTTATGCACATTTCTTCTACCAAAATTTCTTAGAATCATACTTTCACATACATATTATAACTATTAGTAATTACTTTTTAATTCTTTCGATACATGAATTCATTTTATTCACTCTCGACAATCACATAATCAAAATGCAACAATTCATCCCAACATTCACATGAATAATTATGAACATATGAGGTTGAATATAGCGGAAGAATAAAATTTAATTATCTTCCAGGAGACTAGAAGTGCAGATGGGTGCAACCAAGAGGTCTAAAGAGGAGGAGACGGTAGGGCCAAGCTGAATTGGTGGCTTGGGGCAGCGTTGAAGTCAGGTGGCGAGGGCCGAAGATTACTACTGGTCAGGGAGTGTCACACGTGGGAGAGAGAAGGAGGACGGTTGGCTCTCTTGGGTGGCTTATTTTCAAAACTCACATGCCAATTAAATAGCCACTGCACCTAGATTAGTAAGGCTCTTTTTATTATTTTTCTCTTTTTTCTTTGTTTGGATAACTATATTATCACATCATAGTTAATGCGAGCTTATCTCAAAATCTTTTCCTTTTTTTCTTTGTTTGGGTAATTGCATCGTCATGTCAATCATTAAATGCAAGCTTATCTCCATCTTTTCCCTTTCCACGTGGCCCGAGATTGGCCATAAATTTGGTCGGTCGTGATTTGATAATTTTCTTTCTTTTCTTAGCTATTAAGAAATCGTTATGGTTCGGTAAACTGCCAACGTCGCTCGGGTACAGACGCATATGTATAATAAATTGTATACTTTTGCATAATTATATGAGACTTTATATGGTCTGGAGAAAGTTTCGCATTAAACTAATTTTTCAATGAAACGTTGCTTTGTTTATCAATAGAAAAATACACGGCTCATAACTCTGATTAGTCATAATCATGTGACTAATGCAACCAATTAAACATGATTAAGTGATAGGATGTTACAGCGATTCTCCTAACCCCTTAGCCAGCTATCATTCTTCTATTTGTCCTATACAATAAACTAATTAAACAGGCCAAAAATCGTAGTCAACTTTTGGAAACTGGGTAGCGTGCTTTTATGCAGATTACCCAAAACTCATGTGAATTGGTCCCGGACGTACCCATAAATTGTCCACCCAATTGGACAAAATAATTTCGGATACAAGTGCGCGGGTTAATGAAATTGGCAACCTCATCTTACCATTTGCATGGAAGGAAAGTTGTTGATTTTATGTTAAGTCTTGATTACAAGGTAAAATGAGAAGTACGGTAGTTATAGATCATGTTTGATAATATTAGCTATTGAATTAGTAGATAGTTGTTTAGGTAATGGATAGTTGTTTAGTTGGTAAATAGCTGTTACGATTTGATTGTTAGCAGATGCTTGTGTTAACTCGTTGTTTAAAAAAATGCATTCAATAAAATTAGTTGTTTAGTTAGTTGATAAATATAAAAAGACAAAAAAGAGCATGTATGGTTTTCATGGTTGTAGCTTGACTAGTACTACTACTACTACTGTTGTTATTGTTGTCGTTGCTGTTATTGTTGTTGTTGTTATTATTATTATTATTATTATTATTATTATTATTATTATGGGTAATGTTGTCACTATCAAGAAATATATTGTAATTGACAAGAATAAATTGAAAGCATAAAAAATATAAAAACCCTTAACTATCAAATAAAAAATATAAAGTGATCAAATATATACATATATGTATATATTAAAACAAGACAAACCACCTACATTTTTGACACATGTCACTCCCACAAAATTTATAAGATAATTAATATTTTTTAAAAAAAGTACAAGTTAATCAATTAGGTATGAAAGATTTTCTTCTTCAAATAAGGATTTTATAAAGTTGAATACAATTTGAAAGATTTCCTTACAGAAAAAGAGGGACAATGTTTATATTATGTTATTAACACCACTACCAATATTACCAAAAATAAAGCATTGCATTATAATAAAATAAATGCACCAACTACGGATAATTTATTGTCAGCATTTGGTTTCCAATAAATCAATTTTATATCTTATTTTCTTTAAAGACACAATTATTATTATCAAAAAATAAAAAAAAATATTTGAATTTTGTTATTATTTTTTTTATATCTTTGAACATAAATACAAATAAAATAATATTTTTCTCTCAAAAAAAATAAATATAAATATAAGTATTGAATATTAAAGATTATAAATACAATGAGATAATAGTTGCGGATCTTGTATATATAATACAATACCACAACAAATTATGACCAAAAGGTACAAAATCGCTTTCAATATTTAGACCATCAACGTTCAAGTGAATATCCCAACGTAACATATGTGACAAACTCCTAGCCTAAATCCATATCTAATTTTTTTTTTTTTTAACTATAGTAGTTGCTACTTAATTAAGAACACGTTTTTGGCCATTATGAAAATAATGTCATAAATACTTTGATCTTTATTAAATATGTTCTAATTAGTTTTTAATAAAAAATATTAAATGTTACAACTACGTTATTAACTTTTTAAAATCAAATTTAAATAACTTTTTGGACTATCATGTTTTCAAAATTATTATAGAAGTACAATATTACAATTCGTACTAGAAATATTTACTAATTTAATTATAGTATATTTTAACACATAAAGAATTTTTTACATAATAGATTCTCATGACTTGCATCCCTTAATAACTATTTTGCCTAAAAATTACCAATAATTTTACAAAAAATCTAAGAAAATTATGTATGAAGTTGTTGCTAAATGACTTATTATAATTTTTATAAACAATTACTACAATTGAAAATATATTAGATTTTACATACATCGTATAGGTATAGAAATAACAGTATATTAATTGAAAAGATCGGCTAGATCTGCCTTTCATGGGAAAGTTACGCGACAAAAGGAAAGCAAGCAAGTTGACATTCTCGACCACCAAATTCGAACAGTTGGGCATCAAACGTAAAGGGCTATAACGTTTTCCAAATGCTAGTCACGACGCTATTTATTATTGTTAAATGTTAATTCATCGAATAGTTAAAATTAAAACAATTAGAGTTATGGCCTAATCAAAATACCGAACTCTACTTGAAATGTTATTATGGAATAGCATCATAAGCCTAGCCAATGGTGTTCTTTATTTAGAGGATGAGGTGTTGTGTGTGTTTTTAAAAAAATTAGTTTGTACTTTGACTATTAACCTACTGTCTTAGTTAAAGATGGCACAGGATTGGATTCATATTGGATGTTGAAATGTATTAATCCAAGTTTGATTAACTTTCAGATCCAAAAATAGGATCCGAATCTAATCTGATGGAGTGGAGGGAACTTCCCAATTTGCTTTGACTTGGATCAGATTGGAGTCGAACTTAATCTATTCTAAATTTATTTCTTTTTCCCCCATAATAATTTTATATTAGTTTTTCATCCCAACTTATTCTATCCACCTATCAATACAATAACATATGTATTCTTATTACCTCGACCGAATGTTTTAACATAATGCTAAACGAGGGGAGATTGACAAATGACAAGAAGGCAAATCAAGCGGATAGCCTAGTTGGCAATGGAGTGATACTAAGACTCTAAAGGATATGCGTGAGATAGAGAGAGAAAGAGAGAGAGATAGAGAGAGAGTCGACTAAGCAACTAAGCGCTTGTTTGTTTCAACGTTTAAAGAACGTTTGGTAACCACTAACTGCTTCCAAATGCTAGTAACCACTAACCGCTAGTGGTAAACGCTAATAACAGCTAATGAAGCCTACCTAACCATTATTTATTATCTCTAAATGTTAATCATAATCGTTGTTAACCGCTGGTAGCCGCTAACAGCTATTCATAACAATGAACACTAGTAACTACTAGTAAACCGCTGATTCTAAACGCTGAAATGAATATATCCTAATGAGGTGGATGTTAGAGACTTAAGATACAAATTAAAGGATAGACTTTAAATGTGTAAAATTTTAAACTTGAATTTTAATTATTTAATGAAATTGTCATATCAGATTGAAAAATCATATTAGATATTATCTTTCGCCCAAATCTGAATCCGAATTCGACTCGGACTCACATTGTTTTTTTTTGAATTCAAAATCAAATATTTTTTTCTCAGATACGAGTTAGATTATTTTACATCAGATTGGATCAGATATGCCTTGCTTGAACTCAAATGTGATTGTCATCCCTAGTCTCAATAATAATCGGAAAAATGCTTAACTTACATTTTTATTCAAAGTTATGAATAGAGTGGGGATGAATGAAATACAATGGGAGAAAGATAGAATTATTAATATCAAAGTGTGGGAAGAAGTAGGATGAAGTGAGAAAGAGTAGGAAGAAATTGAAAGGAGTAGAAATGAATGGTATTTATTTTGAAGGAATGAGTACAAGTGAAAATAACTGAAAGGGAGTAAAAATGAGCAGAGATCACAAACATACCCATGAAAAAAACAAGGCCTTAGCTGAAAAAGGTGTTGCCATTTTTTTGACGAAAGCTCACAAAGGACACACCCAGGCTTTGTTTTTTTTTCTGTGATAACAAGGATTTAACTTACAGTTCAGAGCTCCTTAGAGCTCTTTACATCTTCTTACATCTCTTTATATCTTTTTGCATCTTCGTAAATCTACCTATATATTTTTTTTATAACATTCAACTTATCGTCTATTTTTTTCTTATATTTATAGAAATATGTATATATATTTTTTTATATACTACCAATATGAAAAATCTTATAGCCTTTTTTTTGAATAAAATATTTTTATAAACATAAAAACAGAATTTAACGATGTGAATTAATATTTGAACTTCAACATAAAACGTAAATGCCATTATAGAAAAAATAAGTCAATATGTTTTAAAATTATAATACAAAAAATTGCATTTATGTTTGAGTTTCGACGTAAATCATGTATAAAAATAGTCAAATTGAAGGTGACAAAAGCATTTTAGATATTTCATCCAAAAGTTCACCCATGACAACTTGGTTGCTATCATCATACAATTGAACGTTGGATTAAATTTAATTCCATAATTTTAATTCAAATAGGTTTTTATTTTTGGGGTTCTATTCAAATTTGTTGAGAAAAATTGCTAATTTTTAAATTTTCTTATAGGGAGGTGAAACTAATGTTAATACCAAAAAATACCTCAAGTTTGGAACATATTTAGTTCTGTATATTTTTCGGCTTGAATTTATCTTATTGATATTTAATTGATTTGTTTAAAGGTTTACTTTCAATAATTATGTTGTTTCAATATTGTTTTTTATTAACCTAAATGATAATTGTAGAAAAATAAATTTTTTCCTGTAATGTTAAAATATAATTCTTTTAGTAATGTTATGAAATTTATTTCATAAATATTAGTGATACATGTAATTTATTTTCATGAAATATTTTTTTTTTCCATAATTCATGCAATAAAGATCAATAATTATACATACATATTTAAAAATTATTCTATACAATTTTTTAAAAATTCAACATCTCCTTACATCTATTTTTATAAATCCTTATATCTTCTTACAATTTCTTACAACTGCTTATATTTTTTTACAGTTTATAATTACATTTTATGGTAAAAAGAAACAGGCTCCCAATCTTCCCAATTATATGTCTGATATGATAAACTATTGTATGATGTGGAAGAGCCCACGAGTAGAAGTTTATCTTAGAAAATTTATCACGACTTACCACAATTAACAGTATGATTACTTGTGAATGGTGTTAGCATACTAATATCTTAACATAGATTCCATAATGTAATCAAAGTCTAATTATTTAGATTAGAATAGGATAATTCCATTCTTGCTGACCAAGCTAGGGTTTGCATGGATAGCGTGATGTATACAAACATTGTCCTTACCTCCTTGTGCAAGACACAGAGAAGAAATATACAACAGAGGCACACGGCTGTGTGACACCCAAATCCTCAAACTTTGTTTTCTAAGCTTTTATCATGGTATCAGAGCAACTTTTATCATAAACACATTGGTTTGATCTGTCTACCATACACCTAAATCATGACTAAAGATGGAGTGACAAAGAGGTATGTGATAGAACCCCACTCCCCATACTACCTTCATGCTTCCGATGGGCCAGGGATTTTGATCATTACCGAAATAGTTGACGGTGAAAATTACGATCTCTAGGAGAATGCAGTACGAACTACATTAAAAGCAAAAAATAAACTCGGATTCATTGATGGGACCTTAACCAAACCAGAGAAAAAGGAAGGAGATTTCACTGAGTACCATGCCGGGGACATGGTAAATTCAATGATACACTTATGGCTCCTGAATGTGATAGAAAAGAAATTACAACCGAGCATTGTATATGCCAAGACAGCCAGAGCAATGTGGGAAGACCTACAGAAAAGGTATGGAGTAGCAAGTGCCCCTAAGATTTACCAACTAAAAGCTAAACTTCCTGAATGCAGGCAAGAAGGAATAAGTGTGGTTGAATTCTATTCTAAGCTAAGGGGCCTTTGGAGTGAGCTTGAAAATCATGTCAAGCTCCCTTATAGTAACTATAGTGGTTACAAGTGTGGCGGCTATAAGTGCAATATAGTATCCAGAACCATGGCAATGTTCAAAGCAGATAAATTATACTAGTTTCTCCTCGGCCTGAATGATGATCTCTACTCAGAAATTCATGATCAGATACTTGCCATGGAGCCACTTCCATCCTTGGAGAAGATTGTCAACATAGTGACTCAAAAGGAGCAGCACAAGAGGCTTATGATGGGACGTGATGATCGAGTCCAGACCACTTGTGCATTTGCAGCGCTTGGAAGAGCGGAAAAACCAACATGCAACCACTGTGGAAAGTATGAACACGATGAGGCCAGGTGTTTCGCGCTAATCGGATACCCTGTTGGCTAGAGTTCCCGTGGAAGAGGACGTGGTGGACGTACAAATCGCAGGGGATGCAGCAGACGAATGGGTGCAGGCAGAGGAAGAGGAGGTGGATGAGAACAGGCCTGCACAGACAGCAGCTTCGGGCCAGTCAGAAGGAAACACAACAGCGGAGTCCGGCCCTATCTCAATCCCAGGATTAATGAGTAAGCAAGTGCAAAGATTAATGTCACTTATCGACACACCGAAAAACAGGTATGAAAAATTATCAAGTGGGCTCCCATGGATGATAGACAGTGGTGCTTCACAGCATATGATAGGTGATGTAAGTTTGATAAAGGACCTTGAGCCTATAAAACCTATTGTGATAGACCTTCCTAATGTAGATCACGTGTTGGCTGTTAAGCAAGGAAAAGTGAAATTGGGAGATGTGAATCTCAGTAAAGTATTATATGTGCCCGAACTCACTTGCAATCTCATCTCAGTTGCAAAGGTTAGCAAAGAATTGAATTGTGCAGTGACTTTCTTTGATGATTTTTGTGTATTGTAGGACCATACTTCGAGGATGCTGATTGGAGTGAGTGAACAACCAGATGGGGTTTATTATTACAGAGGGGCACTGAAGGAAAAACAACTCAATGCAGCAAAAACCGGCAACCTTTGGCGTAGATGACTAAAGCATCCAAGAAGTGAAGCCATGGATAGTTGGATTAAAAGTATGGGTTTTTCTAATTTTCCTAGTAAGAGTCTAGAAATTTGTGATGCTTGTTTACGAGCCAAACAGATTAGGAACCAGTTTGCTAATAGTGAGAATAAAGCCAAACATTCATTTGAATTGATACACTGTGATATATGGGGACCATATAAACACCTGCTTCATGTGGTGCACGTTATTTTTTAACTTTGATTGATGATGGTAGTCATGCGGTGTGGTTGTATTTAATGAAAGAAAAGAATGAAGTGGGACATTTTCTAAAAGCCTTTGTTTCCATGGCCAAAACTCAATTTGGGAAAAATGTTAAGGTGTTTAGAACTGATAATGGGCTAGAATTCAAATCAGGACCCATGAAAAGTTTTTATGCAGAAAAAAGAATATTGGATCAAACAAGCCGTGTAGAAACCCCTCAGTAGAATGGGAGAGTGGAGCGAAAACATAGGCATATTTTGAATGTAGTAAGGGCACTACGTTTTCAAGCCAATCTCCCATTGTGTTTCTAGGGTGAGTTCATCCTTACTACAGCATACCTGATAAATCGAACACCTACAAAACTTCTTCAGAGCAAGACTCCCTATGAAGTACTTTTTCATAGGAGGCCTAGTTTTGACCATCTTAGAGTTTTTGGAACTTTGTGCTTTGCCTAAAATTACAATGGAAGAGACAAATTTGCATCTCGAAGTAGGAGGTGTGTTTTTATGGGTTATCCTTATGGTAAGAAAGCATGGCGACTTTATGATCTTGAAGAACATGAATTCTTTGAAAGTAGAGATGTTGTTTTCTATGAGGAGATCTTTCCTTTTTATAAGTGAAGTGAAATTAACAACACTTCTGAAGAATTAGAAATCTCACCACAGCGACCAAATTTCATCTTTGAGGAAGGATGGGTTAGCAAGAAAAATGATGAAATATCATAAGATGTCCCAACTAAACTGGATTAGCACATAGCAAGGGGGAGCAATATAGCTCTCGACACAATGGACCAAGAGAGAAGTGGTCACGATGCAGATAGAAGAGGACCCAGCCTAGCTGGACTTGAAAGCCTTGATGCTTCAGAACAAAGCCCAGAAGACAGGAGGAATCTAGCAACACAGTAACTATCGGGGTAGCAGTGGGCCCAAATGACACAAGCCTAGGATGCCGGTTCAAACAGTGAGGCGGGCCACAAATCACCAGCACAAACCAAGCCCAAACGAGCCTAAAGAAACCGTAAGCCACTAGCCTATTTGGATAGCTACACATGCTACATTGCCTAGTATAAAAACGCCGTCTCGGTTGATTCACCACCTTCAAAAGGCACCTCAGGTACATGGTATCCTCTACATAATTATGTCACTTGTACTAAATTTTTCCCTACTCACCGAAAATTTTTAGCTAATCTTGCAAGAGCTATAGAACCAAAATTCTATCGTGAGACAGTGCAAAATCCCAACTGGAGGAAAGCTATGGATGAGGAGATCCAAGCTTTGGAAAATAATGACACATGGTCACTCGAAGATCTTCCACCAAGAAAGTGACCTATTTCCTGTAACTGGGTCTATTGGATCACATACAATTCCGATGGCACAATTCAACGCTACAAAGCATGACTGGTCATATGAGGAGATCTTCAGATCGAATGGTTTGATTACAATGAGACAATTGCACCAATGGCAAAAACGACGAGTGTGAGATGTTTTCTAATGGTAGTGGTTGAAAAAAGATGGGAACTTCACCAACTAGATGTCAACAACGCATTCTTGCATGGTGACCTCGAAGAAGAATTTACATGAAGCTACCTCTAGGATTCAACAGCATAGGAGAAAACAAGGTGTGCAGGCTTAAAAAGTCCCTTTATGGACTTCGACAGGCTCCTCGTCAATGGCTTGCAAAATTGTCATCTAAGCTATGTGAGTACGGATTCATTCGCTCATACACTGACTACTCCTTATTCACTAATCGCAAAGGAAGTATCTTTCTGGCCTTATTAGTTTATGTTGATGACATAATACTGGCGGGTAATGATTCCGAAGCTTGCAAGCAGTTTAAAGAATATCTTCACACATGTTTTAGCATCAAGGACCTTGGGCCATTGAAGTATTTTCTCGGGATTGAAATAGCCCGTAGGCTGGAAGGTTTGTTCCTTTGTCAGAGGAAATATGCATTGGAAATCATAGATGAATGTGGACTCTTAGGAGTAAAGCCTGCAGCCTTTCCCATGGAAGAAAATCATAAGCTGGCATTGCCAACTGGAAGACTACTTGCCGATCCAACCAGATACAGAAGACTTATCGGTCGTCGGATATACCTCACTATTACTAGGCCAGACTTAACTTACGCAGTTCACATCCTATCACGATTCATGTAAGCACCTCGACAAGCGCACATGGAGGCAGCTAGATGAGTGGTTCGATACCTGAAAAGCACTGTAGGACAAGGAATTCTTCTAAAGGGAACCAAGGATCTACAAGTCCTCACCTATTGTGACTCGAATTGGGGGTCGTGTCCCATCTCTAGAAAGTCTCTCACTGGGTACTTTGTGCTGGTAGGACGCTCACTATTCTCCTGGAAAACTAAAAAGCAGGCTACCACATCACGATCCTCAGCAGAAGCTGAATACAGATCTATGGCATTCACTACCAGTGAACTGATCTGGATCCTATCTTTTCTTGTGTCACTTAGAGTGTTCTCTACTGCACCAATGCAGCTATATTGTGATAGTCAAGCAGCTCTTCATATTGCCAACAACCCAGTCTTCCATGAGCGAACGAAACACGTCGAGATTGACTGCCACTTCGTTCGACAAAAACTAGAAGCTGGGCTTCTCAGGCCCTCTCATGTTAGTACCTAACAGCCACCCACTGATCTCTTCACCAAAGCTCTTGGAAAGACCTAATTTGAGTACTTGAAGGGCAAGTTGGGCATTCTTGGCCTCCATGTACCAACTTGAGGGGAGTGTTAGCATACTAATATCTTAACATGGTTTCCATATTGTAATCAAAGTCTGATTATTGCTTTTCTATTTAGATTAGAATAGGATAATTCCATTCTCGCTGACCAAGCTAGGGTTTGCATGGATAGCGTGATGCATATAAATGTTGTCCTTACCTCCTTGTGCAAGACATAGAGAAGAAATATACAACAGGGGCACACGGTTGTGTGGCACCCAAATTCTCAAACTTTGTTTTCTAAGGTTTTATCAAATGGTGACACACTGGGTACGATTGAAATGAGAACGTGGAAAATTATCCCAATGGAAGTCACACCAATGATGAAGTTGACATTGACAGGTGGAAGCAAAAGCAGTGTTTGTAAACAAAATCATGCAGCGTCGAAGGGTTCCCAATTATCCCACACCAGCCCCAGCTAATCAAAATATAGGCCAACTAATTGACATAGACAGTATAGAGCAGGAGCCGGAGCAGGTATGGCTTCCAACTTCATTTCTAAGGTAAACACATGACCCTCCGTTCTCACTCTCTCTGTCTCTCTGTCTCTCAGGTGATGAAATATTTTGCCTGATCCCCGATACTCTGATGCTCCAAAATAATCCCAATTTTGCGAATTCAGATTGACGCAATTTGTTTCTTTTAGAAGGGGAAAATTTTAGCTTTTGTTTGATTCTTAAAAAATTTGATTGAAAGAAAAGTTGAAAAAAAAATGTAAAGGAAAAAAAGGGAGAAAGTGAGTTTTTTTTCCTCTTATTTAGATTGAGGAAAAAATATAAGAATTTAGATGAAAAATTTAAATGTTGCTAAATTACTTGAATTATATTGGTATCATCTGAGTACTGCGATGTTGGATGAAGTTGAAAATTCTTTGGGGAAGTTTTTCCAAACTTTCATCACAATCTTATAAGGAAAATTTTATCACTTGTTTCTAACCTATTTTTCACCTAATTTTCCTCAATATTTTTTGTCTTTGTAATGTTCTTTAAACTAAACACAAGAAAAAAAAGTTAGCTTCTCAAATTTTTTTCTTTCTATCAAAATTTTCAAGGTCTAAATGAAACCTTTTTTAAGGTCCAAACAGAAATGTAATGACTTGAAGAGAACAAGACACCTTCCTTACTTTCCCCCTCTCTCGCTCTCTTTTTTTTGGGGGCAGGGGGTGTTATCAGAAGAGAGAGAGGAAACCAAGGGTGAGAAATGACTTATCCTTAGTTTCATCAATTTGATTCGCCTGCACACACAACACAAACAAACAACTTAATGGCCTACATTGGAGTACCCTTGTTCTGAAAATGATTGTACCTAGATTCTTTGAAGGGAAATCCGTGGAGATGCTGGAAAAGGAAATTCATGTGTTAAAATGAAAGATACTATTCCAAGTGGAAAATCATAATTGCCTTTTCAGATTAACATGTCTGGGCTACTCTCCAATAATTCTCCGATGAAACTAAAACCCAAATGCACTGACCAATACCAGACTGAAAATGATGCTCTCACCACACAGAAGATGCTATTGCGAATGATACACTTATTCTGTCCCACAAGCACCATCTAAGTTACTTTCTACACGTCAAACTTTGCTATTTATTCTATTAATTAATGCACCAAATATATATTGAATCACGATGTTAAATACTTCTAATTGTATTGTAATGCTCTTTCAGGCTCAACCTCGCCACCTCCCCCCCCAAAAAAATCTATCATCAGATTACTTGTAGAAATTCATTTCATAACAGTCATCATTAAAGTTTTTATTTATTAAAATTAAAAGAGTTCGTTGTTGGCAAAAAACTCAAAGGAAGTTCATTTTAGGGACAAAATAGAAGTAATAATATAACATTGCATAGCCTACTAAATGCCTTCGACGTTCTACTGACTGTTGATCCTACATCTGCTGCTTTGGTTGAAGAACAAGAAGAAACCCCTTGACCATTCAATACTGATATGCTGCAAGATCTACATTTCTGAATCTCGCAACCACACGGCCCTGGACTCAGTAGAAAGGGTTGCTAAGCTTAACCCAGAAACTGTGATAGTGACCAAGTTCCCAGACAGAGTTTATAACAGAGTCAACTTCACCTTTGTGTCGTACGTTATGCACAATAGCACAGGGAGTCCCATATACAGCCCTCTCATGCAAACTGTGGTTGACATGGCTGAAGCTGCTTCTCAAGCAATCTATCTTGAGCATCAATCAGGGGCACACCCCTGCCTTGGGGTTGATGACATTCTCTTTAATCCATTGGCTCAAGCTTCCCTTGATGAAGCAGCTTGGCCTACTAGAGCTGTTGCTAAGGAAATTGGTAACCAGTTTCAAGGTAATATCACACATTCATTCATTCATTTGAGTAAATTTATGGAATTGTATAGTTCATCTGATTTTCTTACTTATTAACAACTACTTCATGCCATTCAGAATTAGAGAATCATACAGGTTTCCAGCACTACGAAAAACTAGCCATGTTGCATTAGCATATTCCAGATGACAATTAGCTTATATCCAAAATATGAAACTAAGATAATCCAATTTTGATCCTTCTGCATTCTTTGACGAACGAAGATCTAGCAACGATGAATGTTATGCCAACTGGCGTAAGTGCATAACTCAAGTGAAGCCAACCTGAGATCCGCCTGACCAATATTTTGATTTCCTTCTCCGTAGGAGTGAGCCCTCCTACTTGCTTGTATAGGTAAGATTGCTTGTATTGGGATTTCCCTGGACTTTGTTTATGTTGGAGAATTAGGATTACCTGCTAATGTGAAAGTTCGGTCCCCGGATCTTACACTTGCTTGATTGCTACCCATGAATTGGTGGCTACTAGAGTCACTAGTGAGCCACACTCGAAACTCAAAACCTTAGAGATGGCAATGTTGAGAGGGAATGCAGAAAGATTTAGAGGGACTGTTTACTATTAGATCTAACTTGCTGTGTTTCCGTGTATAATCCACATACACACACCCCCCTTTTATAGTTACATAATCCTATAACTGATTCAGGATTAAATGGCAGATTAATGCACAATTAATCCCCTTGTAATTGCCAGATTAATGGGGTAATTTAATTACATTAATCTTGTGTGGCCGTTACCGGTCAACAGCTCCCCCTCGGTCACACAGACCTCATATCTCTCTTTCAACATATTTTCTCATGATTCATACTGGGAATGGAGCGTGCGACCAAAGCTGAACACATCAGTGTTATACCAAGTCACCATCTAATTGACATAACACTTCTAAGAAAAGTTAATACCTCGAATCATTCAAGAACATCATTAATGGCATACACTATCCTTTTATGCCTGATATATCAATTGATTATATACTAAATATAATCACTTGGGCTTGATATGGTGATGGAAATGATTCTTCCTTAGACAAATTAAATAGTCCATCTTAGCATAGCTGTTTTCCTAACGTGCTCCGCTGGACCGTGTACATCTTGGCCCTTGGATAACACATTAAGGTAGCGACATCATACTTAGACTTCATATTATAACTCTAAGTCCAAGAGTATTACCAATGAGGGTTACGCGGTGACAAGGTCTGGGAACTCACTTGTCACCCATCACATAGGTCGACATTTAGCACACATAGTATGAGGGTGTGTCATGGCATAGCCCCAACTAAGTTGGGCATGCCACTCTTCTATGCCATGCGAATCATAAGCCTGACTTTTACTTAAAAAACCAACCTGAGTTACTAGATTAACGTACACAATGTTAATCACAATACTCAAGATTCGGCTATAAGGCTTCAATGTGAAAACTCATTTCATATCCGACTCCCTCGAGTCTCATCTTAGTCTCACTAAGGCGACTATATTCACACCTGGTATAAGTAATCAATATTGCACACCTAGTGCCAATATGATTCGGTCTCATCCTGCCCACTACTCAAGCGTCAGGGCGATTGCCTGTGTAACAAGGCCAATCTAAAGCCTGGTGACATTATAATGTGCCTTAAAATGTAGTCACATGGTCATGAATATCTGAAAAGAAACATCATTCTTTATTTTATAAATATACAATACAAGAGTACACATGTCCATTTTACACTTAGATACATCCAAAAACTAAATCCTATGCAGACCTAAGCTCATCACATGAGCTTTAAAAGTGTCTCTTGGAATAGGCTTAGTTAATGGATCAGCTATTATCCTACTTGTAGATATATACTTAATGGCAACTTCTTTCTCTTTTATGGCATTTCGAACAAAATGATAATGCCTCTTGATGTGCTTGGTCTTTCTATAGAACTTGGGATCCTTAATAAACTGGATTGCAGCAGTACTGTCACATAACAACCCTACAGGATCGTCAAATCCAGGAGTGAGATTGAGATCCTGGAGAAAATTCCTCAACCATATTGCCTCTTGAGTGGCGAGGCAATAAGCAACATACTCTGCTTCCATAGTAGAAAGTGCTATGCAGTCTTGTTTCTTATTGCACTTAGATATGGCTTCCCCGCCTAGGGTGAACACATACCCTGAGGTCGATCTGGACTCATCCAGATCACCACCCCAATCAGCATCGTATATCCTCTCAGCTTAAGATCCCCTCCTTGGCAGCAAAGTACAAGATCACTTGCACCACATAGGTACTGAAAGATTCTCTTGACGGCTTGCCAGTGAGCAGACCCTGGGTTGCTTTAGTAACGACTTACCAAGCCAATTGCAAAGCAAATGTCTGACCGTGTACATAACATGGCATACATTAAGCTGCCCACTGCACTTGCATAAGGAACGTTACTCATTCTCTCCTTTTCTTTGTCTGTCTTAGGGTACTGATTGAGACTTAAGGTTAGACCCTTTTTAACTGGAGTATCCACGGGTTTAGAATAATGCATTCGAAATCGTTCCAAGATTTTATTAATGTATGCTTCTTGACTCAGACCAAGAAGCTTCTTAGAACGGTTCCGAGTCAGTTCAACACCTAGGACATACCTAGCCTCACCCATGTCCTTCATCTCGAAGATGAAGGATAACCTTTGCTTAGTGTTTTGGATCATCTCCATGTTGTTTCCAGCCAACAGTATGTTGTCGACATATAAAGTGAGAAACATAATCCCCTTTGCAATTTTCTTGACATATGCACAATGATCTTCAGATACCATGTTCAAGCCAAAAGAAATAATGGCTTCATGGAATCTAAAATACCCCGCTCTGGACGACTGTTTGAGACCATAGATGGATCTTTTAAGACGACAAACTTTGTCCTCTTAACTTTTGATACAAAACCAATAGGTTGATCCATGTAGATCTCTTCTTCAAGATTGCCATTAAGGAATGCAGTCTTTACGTCCATCTGGAATAACTCTAAATCCAGGTGGGCAACCAAGGCTAGAAGCAGGCGAACAGAGGCAATTCTCACCGGAGGAGAAAAGGTCTCTTCATAGTCTACCCTCTCAGTTTGGGTAAACCCCTTCACTACTAAACGGGCATTAAACTTATCGATTGTTCCATCAGCCCGACGTTTTGTCTTGAAAACCCACTTGTTTCCAATCGATTTACATTGGGGAGGAAGATCAACAAGTTCCCAAACCTTGTTTCTCGTCATAGAGTCCATTTCATCTCTCATGGCTTCCACCCACTCTTTGGGGTTTGGTGAATCAATAGCCTCTTCGAAAGAGATTGGCTCCTCAATCTCTAAAGGAGTGCACAAGAATATCTCCTCTTCGATTTGAAAATATCGCCGATGGATTCTTCCGCGTTTACTCCTCCGGAGTTGAGGACCAGTGCTTGTTTGTCCCACAGAGGAACTCCTCCCCTTATCTCTAAGAGGTATGGAATCCTCAACAGGTGGAGAATCACTCCTATCATCCTGAACAAACGGACTAACCGCAGGTTCATGAACAGGAGAGCAAGGACGAACCTCATTTTCAGTGGGATTGTGAGGACGAACCTCAGTATTAGGTTGATTCTCTTGATTAACCAACAACTGCTCATCTTGCCTGCTATCCTCGGTGGTGCAGTGAGTACTAAAATCCTCCCCCTCACCGAGAGATAGTTGGTCATCTAGCGGTAACCCATACAATGCTAGATTACTCTTGATTTCACCAATGCTTGGGAACTCATCCTCAAGAACCTCCACATTACATGAATCGACCTCTGTCATGCCACCATTAGGGTGCTCACCATCCATAACGTATCCTTTAGAATGTTTGGGATATCGTACGAAGACCATTTTGGTGGGCCTTAAACTAAGTTTCCCATGTTTGTGAGTTGGGTTGTGTACACAAGCAGCCGAACCCCATGGGTGTAAATGGTCTAAGGAGGGCTTTCTGCCATGCCATAACTCATATGGAGTAGCGGATACGCTCTTACTTGGCACACGGTTAAGGATGTAAGCTGCCGTAGGCAAGGCACCCCCCAAAAACTAATTGGGAGATTGGTGTATGCCATCATTGACCTGACCATGTCAAGCAGGAATCGTGAGTTGTCTGTGTATACCTTTTTCCTCACAAAATGCTTTGAACATATGCAAGAGGTATTCACGACCATGATCAGTTAGAAAAGTCTTTACTCTCCGATCTAACTGGGTTTCAACCTCAGGTACAAAGCGTTTGAGCACATCAAGTGCTTCATAGCGATGTGATAATAGGTACACATACCCATATCTTGAACAATCATCTATGAAAGTAAAGAAATAGAAAGCCCCATGACGTGCTTTCACATTCATGGGTCCACAAATGTCAGAGTGAATAAGCTCTAGAGGACTTGACGCCCTTGAAGCCTTACCAAAAGGTTTCGCGGTCGCCTTGCCAGCTAGACATGACTCGCATCTAGGCAACTTAACCTTAGTGAGTTGGTCTAAAAGACCTTCTTTAGCTAGCCGACTCATCCTGCCTTGGCCAATGTAGCCAAGTCTAGCATGCCATTTAATAGATTCTAAATTGGAATCAAAATGTGAGACAAAGACTGAATTAGAATGATCATAGCATTCATCTAAATCGAGTACAAGAAAATCGTTCCTTAAAGTAGCGTGGCCAAACACATTGCCACTATACATAATGTTCAAACCATCATGACAAGAAGAAAAACCAAAGCCGGATTTCATTAAAGAAACTAAAGACAAAAGACAAGTTCGCACCCCAGTTGCGTAGAGAGCATCAAACAGGAGCAACTTATTCCCTCCTTTTAACGTAAGCTGGTACGTTCCAACACCTAGAACGTCTTCTTCACTGCAGTTTCCCAGCACGACTGATTGTGAACCCACCGAATAGCGGTGAAAGTCCACGAAGTCAGCTCTGTCCCGAACTATATGTTTGCTTGCTCCCGTATCTACAATCTAATTAGGAAAGGATTTAGCAACTAATGCATGGGAACATACATATAATTCAGGAGCGTATGTGGAGAAAGGTACCTTCTTTGGTTCAGGACAATCCCGAGCGCAGCGACCTTTGTTGCCACAGTTATAGCACTCCACACGCGCTATTTTGGTCTCTCCATTGCCTTTCACCTTTGGTTTCTTCACCAATCCTGCCTTTGGGCTACCTTTCTAAGGGGGGCGTGAACCTCTCTTGAACTACCGACCTCTAGTGTTCTTGTTGCCTTTAGGCCGATTGCCCTTGGAGACAAGAGCCACGTTGGGAGTCCCGAACATTTTCAGGTGCTCTTCCTCTATTTTGAGGTGACTTTGTATCTGACCAAAGGTTTTCAAATGGTCAGAATGAGGTAAAACCATCTTGACCTGTTCCCAATGTGGAGGTTCATCAGGGAGAGCCCGAATCACATTCAGGGCTTGCTTCCCCTCAGAAATATCTTTACCAGCAATTTTGAGATCACAAATTATGCCACTCATAATTCGTAAATGCTCAACTACTGTACGACTGGAATCCATTTTGTGCTGCATCCATTTTAATTGCAAGGTACGTAATCTTATTTCAGATGTTTGTCCAAAACGGATTTTGAGTTGATCCCACATGTTCTTAGCCGTGCGATAAACCTCAAATTCGCCAATTAGATCGTCATACATGTAATACAACATTGTAAAGCATACTCTACGATCCTTGTTGGCCCAGTCATGGTAGGCCTATAAGCTTTCTCGATACTACACAGTAGTAGTATCAATAGGCTTTCCATCTTTATCTTTGTGAGATGGTGGGAACTTAGCTACCTTCAAGTATTCTAACAGGTCTTTCCCTTCCAGAAGATACTGAATCTTCCGTTTCCACATGTCATAGTTAGACCCGTCTAACTTCTGACTTGTGGATAGTTCAGTGATAATCGCATTGTTAACTGCCATGTCTACAAGGATTAAAAGATGGACGTCAGACACATTTCTCTAAGCAATTAAATTATTAAAAATTTCATCATTCATGTTATATGATCGAAAATTTCACTAAGTTCATAATCATCTCATATAATCATGAATTAGAAATTTAAATAATTTAATTACCAATTTTCCATAAGAGCTCGATCATATGGACGTTATTAAAACCATTAAACAAATTAACGTTTACACAAATATCACACAGATATTTTACCATGTCAAACTAATTCATATTGGTAATAATGACTTGCATATGAAACAAATTCATATATCATTATTAACCAACTCATATATTATTTGAAATATAAAATAAATCTGGTAATTCAATAGGGCATGTGGTTAACATTAAACACATTAATATTAACAAATCTATATTTCGACAAAGAAATATACCATATTTATTTAAAAAATATAAAACTAATTTATATTTCCTTTAGCATATGATATTAAACATATTAATATAACTATACCAATTTTAGATTCAAAACTAATTTGAATATGGTACCATGTCTCTTAAGTAAAACATCATGCCCACAAAAAAAATGTGTACAGCCCAGAAAAGAAGAAAAAAAAGAATGGCCCAAAACCGAGACGTGTCTCGGTGATTTCAGAAAATGCCCTTTTTTTTAAAAAATGAGTGAAATTAAGGCATGAATCAGTCATTTAGGTGCAATCTTTTCCTTTCCAAAGAAAGGACTCGGCTTGCTTGAAAAGAAAAAAAACAGAAGCTTCCCCTTACCCCCACAACCCTCAACTCAACCCTCGGCCCTCTTTTTGTCTAGGTATTCTACCTCTCTCTATCTCTAATCTGCTGCCTCTGGTTTGCTTCAACTCTTCGAGGGTTTTGTTGGTCATTCTCGGCACTTAGCCGAGACCATCACTGTTGAGCTCTGTGCTTGACCGAACCACGGCAGCCATGGCTGCCTTCGTTCATCTACACCGGCCCTTAAACAACTGATTATAACCCAAAGGATGGTAAAAACCACCACCCTTGCTGCCTTCTAATAAACTCCTCGGGCTTTATCTACTCACTTTGTGACAAAAACACCACCGCCATAGTGTAAATCGGCCAGTGACGAAGCGCCTGAGGCCGATCGTTTACTTTACACGCCACCCCTGCGGAGGCGCGTGACATACACGCGCAGCCCGTAGTTGTGTTTTGTCAGAGGTAAGTAGATTAGCGGAGGAAAGGGGCATAGAAGGAAGAAAAACGAATAGATTCGTTTTCGTCGGCGGGGCGTGTCTCACACGCGCCACCCCTCCCGGTGGCGCTGATGGGTTCAGGTAAGTTCCGACCTCCCTCCTCCCCCTATTTTTTTTTTTTTAAATGATTTGGTTTGTGGAGTTCGTATGTCTATGAGAGAGAACCGTGAGGCATGGGTTTGGATCTGGGGAGGGGTGGTCGAGGCCGAGGGTTGAAACAGGTCTAGGGTTGGGGTCTCGGTTATCTCATCATGCATAAATCAAAAAACATGACTTTAGCTTGAATCTTAATGTTCACAATTTTCATGAGCATAAAAAAACACACAGTTTTTGCAAATATCTGAGCTTGAAAAAGTATAACAGAGTATCTCATATTTTTGCATAATCGAAATATGTCTATTTCAATTCACACAGAATTTTTTTTTTTTGGGGGGGATTATAGCCGAGACATATCAAATTGTCATAAGTGACATTTTTGCATCTGGGCAGGAACATATTAACAAAATAGCAATTTGCATAAACACACAGTTTAGCATTATAATCATGTAGTCCAGATGTATTGTATTCATGCTAAATCACGTTTAATCAGAATGTATCCATTCGGGGCTAGCATCATGCAAGCTAGGCTCTGATACCACTGTTGAAGAATTAGGATTACCTGGTAATGCGGAAGTTTGGTCCCCGGATCTTACACTTGCTTGATTGCTACCCACGAATTGGTGGCTACTAGAGTCACCAGTGAGCCACACTCCAAACCCGAAACCTTAGAGATGGCAAGGTTGAGAGGGAATGCAGAGAGATTTAGAGGGATTGTTTACTATTAGATTTAAGTTGCTGTGTTTCTGTGTATAATCCACATAGACACACCCCCCTTTTATAGTTACATAATCCTATAACTAATTCAGGATTAAACGGCAAATTAATACACAATTAATCCCCTTGTAACTGCCAGATTAATGGGGCAATTTAATTACATTAATCTTGTGTGACCGTTACCGGTCAACAGTTTATATAGGATTCAGATTGAGTATTGTTAGTATTGCCTTCTCCACAATTAATTGACAGTAATCATGAAAATAGCTGAACTTGAAATGACCCTTGATGTAACTTTTTTAAATTGAATATTCTAGCAGCCCATTTTGACTTGATGTGAATATAATCTACTTGAGCATATAGTTCCAGGTAGCTAGTCATACTACCATGTAATGTACTTAGCATTTGATACTATGTGTGCTTTCCATTTATAGTTTTCTAGCATAACCAAATTTGCATCTACATTTCTGAACCTCTATGCCACAGTGCCGATTTTCCTGTATGTGGCAGCATACCCAACAGGGAAGGCTTTAGACACAATCAGAAGGGAGCTAGGGTACTTCCACCCTAACTTTGTGGGCAACCAATGGGCAGGATGGAATTGTCCAGAGACCCTAGCAGAGAATCCGGATGAAGGGCCATGCCAGATGCCCGATCAAGGGGCATTTGTATGATTGGCGCCAGATCATGGGCAACATTCTACAGCATTCCTACGTTGTCTACTGACATATCAGCAGCACGGAGGATTGCCAAAAGGGTTAGTGGTAGGGTTGGTGGCCTGCCTACTGTTCAAACTCTTGGACTTGCTCATGGCGAGGAGACAACCGAAATAGCCTGCATGTACTATAATTTTAAGCCAAAGGGTCATTGTCCATAGGGTCTCACAGTGACAAGAGATAGGGAAGTCAATTGTCACTCCGTGTATGGGTCGTCTTTTAAGCACACAGTATGAGATGTGTGTCATGACACAGCTTTCACTTAACTAAGCTCGTCACTTTATACGCCATACGAATTGCCAGTCTATATTTTACCCAAAAATCTAACCTAAGCCACTAGGTTAGCAAACTAAATGCTAATTTTGACACTCAAGATTTGACTTTTAAGGCTTCCATATGAAACCATATTTCATATTTAACTCTCTTGAGTCTCATTTTAGACTCACTGCGGTGACTATTCGATCTTATTCATATACATCCAGTATGAGTAATCAATATTGCACACCTAGTGCTAATATAATTAAGTCTCATCCTACCTGCTACTCAAGCGTCAAGGTGATTGCTTGTGTGATTAGGCTAATCAGAAGCATGTTGCATTTCAACGTGCCTAGCAAATAACAATAAATCATGAATCATAGGGAAATAAACTTCATTCTTTATTACATAAATGCTCATTACAAGAAGAATGTATCTGTCACACCCTGCAAAGTCCTAAACTCAATGCATGAGCTATGAAAGCATATCTAGGAATTGGCTTAGTTAACGGATCAACAATCATCTTGTTGGTAAATATATACTTGATGGCAACTTCCTGTCTTTATGGCGTTTCGCACGAAGTGATAACACCTCTTGATGTACTTGGTCTTCCGATGGAACTTCAGTTCCTTAGCAAACTGGATGGTAGTTGTGTTGTTGCATAACATCTTAATAGGATCATCAACTCTAAGAGTGAGATCAAGATCCCGAAGGAAACTCATAAGCCACATTGCCTCATCTGGGTCATCAGCCCAATCGGCATTTGGGTATCCTCTCAACTTAATGTCCCCGCCTTGATAGTACAGTACCAAGTCGGTTGTACCACGAAGGTAGCACATAATTCTCTTAATAGCTTGCCAATGAGTAAGTCCTAGGTTGCTCTGGTAACAACTTACCAGGCCAACCGCAAACAAATGTTAGGTTGTGTACATAACATGCGTACATTAAGCTTCGCACGACACTAGTGTAAGAGACGTTGTTCATTACCTCCTTTTCATCATCTGTTTTGGGGTATTGGTTGAGACTCAAGGTTAAACCCTTCTTAATCAGAGTGTGTATGGGGTTGGAATAATGTATCCAAAATCATTCTAAGACTTTCTTATATATGATTGCTGGCTCATACCTAAGAGTTTATTAGGACAGTTTCTAATTATTTCCATGCCTAGGACATACACTTTACCCATATCCTTCATCTTAAAGATAGAGGACAATCACTTTTTATTAGCTTAAATCATCACCGAGTTGTTCCCAGCAGGTAGTATGTTATCAACATATTGGGTAAGAAATATAATCCCCACAGTTGATCTTTTGACATGCAGACAATGGTCTTCTAAAACTATAAATAAGCCAAACAAAGTTATGGCTTCATGGAATCTAAAGTACCCAGATCTGGAAGATTGCCTAAAACCATATATGGACCTTTTAAGATGACATACCTTGTACTCTTGTCCCTTTGATACAAAACCAATGGGTTGATCAATTGAGGAAAGCAGTCCTTACATCCATTTGAAACAATTCTAGGTCCAAATGGGCAACCAGGGCTAGGAGTAGGCGAATAGAGGTAAAGCTCACAACAGGAGAAAATGTCTCTTTATAGTCTATACCCTCAATTTGGATAAAGCCTTTCGCCACTAGATGGGCCTTGCACTTATCGATCGAACCATCTGCCTGACGTTTTAACTTGAAAAACTACTTGTTTCTGATATACTTGTGTTGGGGTGAAGATCAACAAGTTTCCAAACCTTCTTTCTCGCCATTGAATCAATCTCATTCCTAATGGTGCCCGTCCACTTTTTGTGGTTTGGTGAATAAACCACCTCCTGATAAGAGGTAGGTTTCTTAACCTCCAAGGTAGTGCATAAGAATATTTCCTCTTCAATTGAGAAATATTGTCTATGAATTCTTCCACGCTAACTTCTTTGGATCCTGAGACCTTTATTATTTGTTTACCTGGGTGAGGAATCCCCTGGCCCTTCCTCTAAGAGGAATGAGACCCTAAGCATGTACAGAATCACTCCCACTATCCCTTAGAGGCGTGAGATTCTGAACATTTGGGCTAACTGTATGTTTAGAACAGGAGATTGAGGATAAACCTCATTCTCAAGTTAACTCTCCTCATGATTTGGAGATTGAGGATGAACTTTATTCTCTTGAGCAAACAAGTGTCCCCTATTCCCTTCGAATACAAGAGGTGTGCCATCTTCGGTGACTTGGTTAGAATTTAAATTCTCCCTTTTATCGAAAGATGGTTGAATGTCTTGTTGTAACTCATATAGTTCGACATCTTTCTTGATTTCACCAATAGTTGGGAACTCATCCTCAAAAATGTCGACATCACAGAAATTTATTTCCGTCATGCCACTATTAGGGTGTTCCTCGTACATCACATATCCTTTAGAATGTGCGGAATACTTAATGAACACCATTTGGTGGCTCTTGGACAAAGTTTTCCATATTTGTGGGTTGGGTTATGCACATAGCTAGCCGAACCCCATGGACGTAAATAGTCTAAGGACGACTTCTTATCAAATCATAACTCATACAGTGTGGCATATATACTCTTACTGCTTGCCACACAGTTAAGGATGTAGGCTGCTGTAAGTAGTGCATCGCCACAAAATTAATTGGGAGGTTAACATGTGCCATCATTGATCTGACCATGTGAAGCAATGTACCATTCCTGCGTTCTGCAAAACCATTCCGTTGCGGAGTGCATGGAATTGTTAGTTGTCTTTATATATCTTTTTTCAAACAAAACCCTTTGAACCTATCAGAGAGGTATTCATGACATCGATCAGTCCAAAGAGTTTTAACTTTTCGTTTCAATTGAGTCTCCACTTCTGCCACAAAGCGTTCAAACACATTAAGTACCTCGTAGCGGCAAGATAGTAGGTACATATACCCATATCGTGAATAATCATCTATAAGGGTAATGAAATAGATAGCCCCATGACATGGTTTAATGTTCATGGGCCTACAGATGTCTGACTGGATTAATTTTAAGGGACTGGATGCTCTTGAAGCCTTACTGAAAGGCTTTATTGTTGCTTTGCCAGCTAGACATGACTTACACCTAGGTAACTTGGCCTTGGTAAGTTGATCTAAAAGACCTTCTTTAGCTAGACTGCTTATTGTGTCTTGGCCCACATGGCCAAGTCTAGCATGCCACTTAACAAATTCAAAATCAGAGTCAAAATATGAGACAAAAGCAGAAGATATCCTATTGTAGGAATCATCGAAATCCAAAACAATGAAGTCTCCTTTCGATGTTGCTTAGCCAAATAAATTACCATGATAGAACAAATCTAACTCGATTGGATGAAATCCTAAAGTAAAACCTAATCTTGTTAAAGAAACGTAAGAAATTAAGGAGCATCATATCCCAGGTGCACAGAGAGCTTCGTGAAGAAGCAACTTGTTTGCTCCACAGAGTTGGAGTTGGTATGTCCCTACTCCAAGGACACCTTCTTTGCTGCCGTTCCCTAGTACGCCAGTCCGTGACCCCACCGGGTAGCGATAGAATTCCACGAATTTAGCTTTGTCTTGAATTATGTATTTCCCCTGTGTCTACAATCCAATGAGGAAGAGAGTTAGCAATGAATGCATGAGAAGAAACATATAATTTAGAAGTTTTAGTGGAAAGAGGTACCTTGGCTGGCTGAGGACAATCCCAAGCAAAATGCCCCTTCTTTCCATAGCTATAGCACTTCCCACATGCCATGTCCTCAGCTCCAGTGCCCTTATGCTTAAGCTTCTTAGCATAACCATCTTTGGAGCGAGAGTTCTCAGGGGGGACGAGGACCCTTCTTGAGTTTCTTGCCATGGTGAGGGCTGTTGCACATAGGCCCACTCCCTTTGACAACAAATGCCATATTAGGAGGTGTATATACTTTCATACACTCTTCCTCCATCTAGAGGTGCTTTGAAATTGCCTCGAAGGTTTGAATGCTTTCATTATTTGTTACAATGACCTTAAAACTCCTCTAATGTTCATTCCTATAAGGAAGTGCTCTAATCACATTCAGTACATGTTCCTCCTCAAAGACATCTTACCCTGTAGCTTTAAGATCTTGAGCTATGGCACTCATGGGTGAAAGTTGGAAGGTGTTCGGAGATACTATGACTAGAGTGAATAATAACTGCATCCATTTTAATTGCAAGGTATGCAACCTTGTAGCATATGTTTGGCCAAAGCTAATCTTAACCTGGGCCCACATGTCTTAAGTTGTGGGGAAACGTTCAAACTCTCCCAGGAGATCGTCATGCATGTAGGACAACATTGTGTAGCGTGCAAAACGATCCCTTTGAACTAAGTGTGGTATACCTTTAGATTTTCCTTATATTGCTTAGTAGTAGGGATATCTTTGCCTTATTCATCTTTGTCTTCCAGAGTAGGCATAGAAATCATCGAGAGATCCAACATGTCACCCTTATTTAGGGTGAACTGAACTTTTAGATGCCAAATATCGTAATTCAAGTCATCCAGTTTTTCGTAGAAGACATACTACCTATCAAATTTTTAGCTACCATATTTGAAAGTATATATAATTATTTGTTTGGCATATCGTTTAATAATTAAATTACTAAGAAAACCCCATCATTCACATCATACGTTTGAAACTTTCGCTAAGCTCATAATTATCATATATGGATGTGAATTTAGAAGTTCTTTAATTTAATTGTCACATTATTCATGAAGTTTTGATAACTTAATTAACCTATTAATTTAGTGACTACCACAAAGATATTCACTTTTAGCCGTCTAAACATATTTATACAAGCTTATATTATATAAAACTAAATTATGTAATATATTACTAAAACAATTTTCCATTTTATTGATGTATAACACATAGTTATACATCCTCCCTCTGGGATTCATATTATCATTATATAAACAGATTTATATATAATAATAAGCATATAAAATGTATCCAAAATATAGAAAAACCTCGTAATCACTTCTAACATATAAAACTAATTTATATGATTATGAAAACATATTCAAAATTTGTAGCATATTAATCGACCCAAGGCAAAAACTAATTAAA
>JAKOGI010001684.1:182500-195078 GCA_029747015.1 Carnegiea gigantea
TATTTTGTCTCTTATATTACATAATTTTGAGTTCATATATGAAATTAACCTATTTGTGCATTTTAATACTATTGTTTATTTATGTTGATTGCAATAATTTAATTTGTCATCTCAAATGAATATTGGACATAGGCTAATATGATGTTATGTAATTAGGCTTAAAATTACGATTGTTAAAATTGAATAATTTTCACTAGAAATTAGATGAGTTATGCCTGAAAAGAATGATTTATGCTAAACCACTTGACAAATAATCTCATCTGATAATTATAATCATCTTTTCAATTTATTACATAATACTTGTAGCTTAGGTTGAACAAAAGACAAGTTATCCCTGTTTAAGATAGTAATGCAACATTCTTATTATTGATTTTCCAAAGTCCTAGGACTTTCTTTTATTTGAATTCTATCTACTTTCTTAGCTTACTTACTTTTCTTTTGTTTCTTTTACTCAAATTGATACTTAAACTCCTCACGTGAATTATTTTTTTATATTGAAAATGCTAAATTGAAAATCACAACTATTCCTCATAAGATCAACATCTTACACTCACTAGTTTACAATTGACGTTGTGCACTTGCAAGTAAAAAGGGTTTTTAAAACTAAATATAAAATCCACATCAAGTATTTGGTATCATTGCCGTAGAACGAATAGTGATTTTTGAATTTTGTCTTCCTTTTATCCTTTTTATTTCTTTTCTCCCTATTCCCTGCTAATCTAACAATTGCATTACTTTTCTTTATTCTCAACCCCCATCCCTTTGTTTTCTTCCATTCTCTTTATTTTATTCCCATTTCCCTCCTAATCTAACCATTTTATTTTTGTTCCTCTCATTCCCTTCTAATCTAACTATTTTCTCTAATCCTACTAATCTAAACTAATCTAACTCTTTTATTTCTTTTATTTTGTTTATTTTATCTAATTAGCAATCTTCCTCCCTTTTATTTCATTTATTCTCTTTTTATTTTATTTTATTTTTATTTTCTTTCCCCCTTCCCTTTCACCTTTCATCTTTTATTTATTATTTATTTTATTTTTATTTTCCCTTATTTCATTTGGTGGTTATTTCGATAGTGATATCATACTATTCTCTTGGTTGCTTGTGGGTATATGCAGGTAGATGTTATTTATGCTTAGATCTTGAACAATACAATTCTGAAATTGAACTGTTCTCTTCATCAGTTAAGAGCTAAGGAACATGAATCAAAGACAAAGATGGCTGAAGAACAAACCACACTACCCAAGCAACTTAAGGAGTATTTTACTCCCGCCACTTATGATTCACCTATCATAACCTGTATGCTCATTGTTACGGGGCCATTTGACATTAAACATTCCCTTATACAAATGCTCCAGTCATTTTATGGGCTACAGTCTGAAAATCCTTTCAAACACGTTGATGCATTTTTGGAGATGTTTTCCATTGTGTTTTTTAATAATATATCTAATGATCTTCATTTTCAGCTTTTTCCTTTCTCTTTAAAAGATAAAGCTAAAGCTAAAGCTTTGTTGGACACTAAGACAAATATCACCATTTGGAATCAAATGCAAGAGGAATTCTTGAACAAGTTTTCTCTATTGGTAAACTGATTGCCTTAAGACGTGTTATAACTACTCTATTGCAAAATAAAAATCAATACTTGCATGGAAGTTGGGAAAGGTTTAACGAGTTGTTCTGAAATTGTCTTCACTATGAGGTCCCTATGTGACAACTCGTTCTGAGTTTTTACTCTGGCTTGGATGAGCACAATAGGAAGATGTTTAATGCATCTTGTGGTCGTAGTTTCTTGTATAAGACTCCCAAAAAAGCTTGAAAATTTTTTGAACATTTAAGTGAAAATTCATACTTATATACTATTTTCTCACATTCTGATTTACCTAGGCAATTAGGAAGTAAAGGGGGGATTTGTAAGGTTTCACATTCAATTGACCTTTCTAGTAAAGTTGATACTTTAAGTAAGAAATTTGATCAATTGCTGTGCTTGAACAAAGTGTCTAATGCCTCCTCTATGCAAAATGTGTGCTCAATTTGTCATAGTCCCATGAACTCTTCTGTTGACTGTCCTTGTGCTGGTAAGCCGGACTATGTTACTGAACAAGTAAATGTTGCCCTAGGATTTCCTTTATCTAATAATCCTTGCTATGATACTTATAATCCTTTGGATGAATCATTCTAATTTTTCACAGAGGTCTCAAAATGTTAAGAATCTTCAAGTGTAGTCTAGCAGACCTACCTATTCTAGTTTCTAAAACTAGAGATATGCTCATCCCTTTTCTCATCAAGCTCCATCTAAGAGCTCTGATGTAGACAAGGTAATTTTTGCCCTTGGTATCTCAACCTCTTTTATGCAAAATGTTTACTCTAAGGTCAACGGAATTGAGTCTAAAAGGCATATTATTGATTCTCACTCACAATCTATAGCTAATTTAGAAATCAGACTGGGGTAATCAGCCATAGCTGTAGTAAAAGAGAAGAAGGAAAACTTCCAAGTCATCCTATATAGAAGCCTAAAGGCCAAAGTTTGATGAATTGAAAGCTGTAATGGTTCTTAAGAGTTGTAAAGAAGTGGATAACAAGTGAGAAGGCACCTGATAAAGAGGATAAACTTAAGACCACTGAGAGTGACCTCGAGAATGAAATTGAAGATGACCCATCCCCTTCTCCTGTTGTGTCTAACCCCGCTGTGACATATAAGCCAATGGTTCCTTGCCCTTAAGCTTTGGATGCACCATTCCCTAATAAGAAAGACAAATAAAGAGATAACATCCTAGAGACCTTTAAGCAAGCTAAGGTCAATCTTTCCCTCTTGGAAGCCATTAAATAGGTCCCAACTTATGCTAAGTTCCTTAAGACATGTGCACTTTTAAAAGGAAATCTAAAGATGACAAGTCTAAAAATGTTCTTCTGAGTGAACTGCTGAGATCTATGTTAAAATTTTACACTCCACCTAAGTTCAAATATCTGGGTGTTCCTGCTATTTCTTGTTATATTGGCAATCACAAAATTGATTGGCACTTTTGGATTTGGGTTTTAAAGTTAATTTGATACCATATTCTGTTTACTTAGAGTTGATATTTTGTGAACTAAAACCTTTCAACTGCACCCTTTAGCTCGTCGATAGGTCAGTTAGGACTCCTTAGGGATGAATAGATGATATCTTGGTTCAAATTGATAAAGGATTCTTTTCTGTTGACTTTGTTGTGTTGGACATAGACCATAGTCATGCTTCTAAGCAAATCCTTCTCATTTTAGGATGTCTTTTCTTAGCCATAGCCAATGCCACCATTAAATGTAGGTCGGTAGTGATGGATGCCTTTCTCATTAACATGAGGGTTAGGCTTAACAATTTCAAAGCTTTTTCTTAACCTGTGTTTGAAGATGAATCTAAATACTTCTTTGTTGATGTGATTGATGAAATAATTGAAGAAGCTTTACCTACTATTCTAAGTAATGATCCATTAGGAGCCTACACTTTTCATGGGGATTTGAGATTGTTTGATATAGGAAATACAATAGCTAAGATGGATTCTAATATAGATTTCACCCTTCATCTTGAGTCTTCCTCTTGGCTATCCAGTTATGAGCCTCTCCCATCTTTGGCTAGTTCTCCTATGCAGCCTTATGTTGTGTCTCTGCCTGAGCATAGAGTTTATTTAGAGGATGATGTTAAAATTGTTAGGCAAATGCAATGTAGATTGAATCACTACATGAAAGAAGTTGCCCAGAAAAAGGCAATAAAGCTTTTAGATGCAGACATTACATACCCTATTTTCTAATTGCCAATAGGTTTGTCCAGTTCAAGTCATCCCTAAGAAATCTGGCGTAACAGTGGTTAAAAATAATGAAGGAGGACTAATTACTACTAGACAGACCACAGGATGGACGGTGTGCATCTTGTTTACAAAAGGATGAACTCTATTACTTGAAAACATCATTTTCCCCTCCTAATCCATGGTGGATTCCATTTGACCAAAAAGAGGTAAGCAATCTATAAAGATAAGCCTAAACGAAGTTGAAGGTTAATCCTCCCAAAGATGGACTAAGTGATAGGGAAAGAATTTCCTAAATAAGTGAAACCCTCTAATAGAGATGAATCAACACTTGAAGTAGGTAACCAAGAGATAAACTAACTCACCCTCTAGTTATCTAAAGCCTTAACACTAAGGATTAGATTAAAAGAATGGACACAAGTCACCACCCTCTTACGAGAGATAAAAAATTTAAGATTTTGAGAAAAAAGTGCCAAACTTCAAGCTGTCATATCATTCAACAAATCTTAATTTTTATGGAGGTAATTGGGTCTATAAATGCCCAACTAGTG
This sequence comes from Carnegiea gigantea, assembly GCA_029747015.1. Classification (NCBI taxonomy): domain Eukaryota; kingdom Viridiplantae; phylum Streptophyta; class Magnoliopsida; order Caryophyllales; family Cactaceae; genus Carnegiea; species Carnegiea gigantea. The sequence continues at coordinate 186,825 of JAKOGI010001684.1, forward strand.
GGGGATTAACTATTATATTAGTGGGTCATGTGGACCAATAGGGAACTTACAAAATATCCTAGGAAAATAAATCAAGATGCTTAAGATAATTAGAATCATTATAAGTTGTATTTTTCAGGATTTATACTCCATCTTCTAGAGAGCCTTGAGGAGGCTCTACTCCACCAATAGAGGCACCACCACTTAGCAAATCTTCCTTTGTGTGTGTAGAATCATCCCATGCTAATTAAGCTATAAGATCGCAGCTATATCATCCTCACTTAAGCCCATAATTAAAACCTTGCGTTTTCCAATCCTATACTGACCCTTACATTGTTAACAGTCCACAAATTTCTGACTGCTTAGTGTTCATGCATAATTCTAGGCTTGTTAGAAAATAGACTTCTAGGGCTTTCCATACATTTAAAATTTGGAAAGATTGCTTGGTAAAAATTGAGCTAGAATTGCGATGACTCCAGAAATTGAAATGAACTAATAAGGTGGTTCTAGGAGGAATAAGGTAGCTAATCTCCTTATGTAGGGCTATTAACTTGCCCAACCACCTTCCTAAGCTTACTTAGGCCTCCTTAATGGTTCCAAGTCAATATTGGCCTAGGGGGACCTAGCCCTTGACCTAAGGTCAATATTGACCCTACTTGATTTAAGACCCTTGCTCATAAAAGTAGGTCTAAACTTAAGGTGTGCTCCGCATAAACCCCTCCTGCTTAAAGAGCATTTGCCTTCAAATGTTCATTGTACCGCTCATCATCTTCAATGTATGGAGTTAGATCCCAAACATTAAAGGTGGCGAATATTTGTATATCTCCCAGGAGCTCTATTTCGTAAATGTTCTCCCCCACCTTTTGCACCACGTTGTATGGACCATCTCCTCTTTCCATAAGCTTGTTCTTCCTTCTTGAATAGAACCTTTCTTTCCTTAAACATAGCCACACAAGATCACCCGGTTTGAACTCAAGACGTGAGCAGTTCTTGTTTGGCTTTACGCTTGTGTTGCTCATTCACTTTCTCAATTCGTGCCCTTACTTGCTCATGTGACCTCTTCAAATCGTTAGCTCTTACTTCAGCCTTAATACTCGCTCTTAATTCTTGAGAAATAGGAATAAGATCAATGGGAGTAAGAGGGTTAAGGACACAACACACTTCAAATGGGGAATGAGAGGTAACATAGAAAGGAGCCCAATTATAGGCCAGTTCAGCATGAGCAAGCTTGACATCCCAATCTCTTAAACTCTTACTCACCATACCCCTTACCTCTGTTTATCCTTCAGTTTGAAGGTGGCAAGTAATGCTAAAGACGAATTTAGTTCCCATGAGTCTCCAAAGCGATCTCCAAAAGTGATATAGGAATTTGGTGTCCCTATCCGAAACTATGGTTCCTAGAATACCATGGAGTCTCACAATTTCTTGGAAGAGAAGGTCCGTAATATAGGTAGCATCATCACTTTTGTGGCACGCAATAAAGTGAGTAATCTTGGAGAATCGATCAACTATTACCATGATAGCATCTTTTTCTCATGGTGTTCTTGGGAGGGCTACAGTGAAGTCCATGCTAATGTCATCCTAATGCCGTGTAGGGGCTAGAAGAGGAGTGTAGAGGCCTTAATGGAAGTGAATCTTAGTCATATGAAAAATGTTACACCTTGTAATCACTCTACAAACATTCCCTCCCATTATAGGCCAATGAAAATGCTCCTTAAGTATTTCAAGGTCTTGTTCATACCAAAATAACTAGCTAAGGCTCCTCCATGAGCCTCCTTGATAAGTAAGCCCCTTAGAAGACTTTTGGGGATGCAAAGCTTGTTTCCCTTGAAGAGGAAATCATCTTATAGAGTGAAAGACCCAAAAGTAGAAGGATTCTTGACCACTTCTTAAAGTGTTCATCTTCGTTGTATAGAGTTTTGATGGAATAAAATCCAAGAACCTTGGCCTCTGGATCGAAAGAAGAGCATATCTTCTTGACAAGGCATCCACCACAACATTCTCTTTACCACTCTTATGCTTACAAGAGAAGGTGAAAGATTAAAGGAATGTAACTTACTTGGCATGCCTTGTGTTCAGCTTGTGTTGGCCATTGATGTAAGACAATGCTTTGTGATCCGAATAGAGCACAAAGGGCCTGGGCATAAGGTAATCACTCCAATGTTCCAAGGCTCTAACAATGGTATAGAATTCTTTGTCATAAGTGGAGTAGTTGATCCTCAAGCTATTCAAGTTCTCACTAAAGAAGGCTACAGGGGGCTTGGCTTAAGTGAGAATCACACCAATTCCAACGCAACTAGCATCATAATCAACTTCAAAAAGGAGATCGAAGTTGAGGAAAGCTAGGATTAGAGCTTAACAAAGTTGATCCTTGATGGTTTCAAAGACCCTTTGGGTGGCCTTTGTCCACTCAAAGCTTCTTTTATTCACGCATTTAATCAGGGAAGCGATAATGGAGCTAAAGTCTTTGATGAACTGGTAATAGAAAGAGGTGGTAGAAAGACATCAACCCTAGGGGGTAGGCTAACTCTTGAAAGCCTCAACTTTAAATTCATCAACTCGAATTCCCTTGCCAGACATAACATAGCGAAAAAAGACAACTTAAGGGATGAATAGTTCACACTTCTCAAGCTTGGGACTGCTTGGCATATATTGTTGCCTCAACACTTAGAACACCTAAGAAAGATGCTCCACATAAGGTGTCTCATTTCGACTATACACCAAAATATCATCAAAATACACCAAAGTAAACTTTTTAGTGAATGGTCCTAAGACCTCATTCATGAGCCTCATGAAAGTGCTAGGAGCATTAGATAGACCAAAAGGTATCACAAGCCACTCATACAACCCATACTTGGTCTAGAAGGCAGTTTTCCATTCATCTCTTTCTTTTATTCTAACTTTATGATAGCCACTCTGAATGTCAATTTTAGAAAAGACCATGGAACCGCACAACTCATCAAGCATATCATCTAATCGCGAAATAGGAAAATGATACTTGATGGTGAAGTTGTTTATGGCCCTAAAATCAACACACATATGCCAAGTGCCATCTTTCCTAAGCACCAAAGGGTGGGAACTAAACATAGACTCAACCTTTCCCTAATATACCAACGGTTAAGTAACTCTTAAACTTGTCGTTGAAGCTCTTTTGACTGACTACGATTGCAGCTATAGACCGTTTTGTTTGGTAAAGGAGAACCCGGTAGGAAATCAATTTAGTGTTCAATTCCTCTTCAAGGAGGGAGCCCCTGGGGTTAATCATTGGGGAATATATCATCAAACCCTTTCAAGAGTTATTATGCTAGGAGATGCATGGGTGTCACTCTCTCACTTGTGTTTGATTCTACCAAAGTTAAGGCAAACAAAGGCTTGATCTTACTAATAGCTCTCTCCACCTGTGTTTTGCTCATGAATATATTTTTCTCATTTCCCTTAATTTAGATTTGAGGGGTTTTGGTGGAGGTAGTGGAGTCAAAGTAAGATTACGGCCTTTGTATTTGAATGCATATGTACAGGTATGCCAATCATAAATTACATGATTCCCAAATAACCAATACCTGCCAAGTAACAAGTGACATGCATCTATAGGAAGGACAGTACACAATACCTCTCCACAATATGGGCTAACAAAAAATGTAATAGGACTTTCTTAGAAACAGTTATCTCACTTCCTTGCTTGAGCCATTAAAGAGAATAATGCGTGAGATGCACTTTGGTGGGTAATTGAAGCTTGTCAATGAGTGTTGTGGAAGCTACATTGGTGTAACTTCCTCCATCAGTAATGGGCTCAGATACCTTACCTCTAATAGTGTGTCCAGTATAAAAGATTTGCTTCGTTTGGCTTGGCTCACAAGGATCCTCTTGGGCATAGAGTGCTCTTCGAATTACCAAGCACTCACCCACATCCAGTGTGACTAAAATTTGATCCTCATCCTTGGCTTCTTCTTCACTAGTGGCTTCCTCAATAGCTTAGATTTCTTCCACTTCTCTAATAGTGAGAGTTCTCTGATTGGGACAATCTGCTTGGAAGTGTCCATAACCATGACATTTGAAACACTTTTTGCCCTCTAAATCTTTTTGGTGAGTCACTAGCAATCCTTTTACCCTTGTTAAGTAGTTTGATGGGTGTAGAGGTAGCATTAACCCTGTTGGAGGAACAGTAGCTCTTGGGGGTACTTTGGGGATGAGTAGAGAAGTGGTTTTAAAGGGTTTTCGACCCTTAAGGTGGTTTTCTAACTTGATAACTAGATGGCATACATCATTAAAGGATAAGCAAGGTTTTAGATCAAATCCTAGCGCCATCAGACTAGTGGTCAAGTTGAGGTGTCTAATTATGAGATCAAATCCACCCTTGAGAAAACAGTTCAACCTGATAGGAAAGACTGGTCTTTAAGATTCCATGATGCTCTTTAGGCCTATCATACTGCTTATAACACTCACATAGGGATGTCTCCTTAGCGACTTCTTTTTAATAAGGCTTGTTGCTTTCCAGTTAAATTAGAACACCGTACGTTTTGGGCTATTAAAGCTTTAATTTTGATACAAAACAAATGGGCAACAACAATAAGCTTTAATTAAATGAGTTGGATGAATTGCGTAATGAAGCCTATGAGAATACTAAGATTTATAAAGCCAAAACCAGAGCTTTTCATGATAAAATGATTTCTCGTAAATCTTTTGAACCTAATAAGAAGGTTTAACTTTTAAATTCTAAGCTTAAGCTATTTCTTGGCAAGTTGAGATCTAGATGGGATGGTCCTTTTATTGTCCAATAGGTGTTTCCCTATAGGGAAGTCCAAATTTCGGATCCCCAAGATGGTCGATTTCTTATGGTTAATGGTAAACATTTGAAACCTTTTTGTGTCTAATGAGATTGAGCATGGTTTGATAGAGTCCATCAATCTAGTAGACCATGTGTGCTATGATTAGTAGATTGGACCTTGTCTGGCTGAAGATATAAAATTTAGCGCTTGCTGGGAGGCAACCCAATCATTTTAGGTTAGTTTGAGCCGTTTGTTTTTATTTTTTATTTTTTGTTGACGGTGTGTGTGTATCTTAGAGTGTGAGTCTCCACTTGGTTTTTCACTTTTTCGGAAATGATTTCCTCATGCTGTCATTTTGTATTGTTCTTTTCTCTATTTCTCTCTTTATTACTGTTTTCTACATTGAGGACAATGTAAGATTTAGGTGTGGGAGAAAGGTAAAAGGAAATTTTTGAGGAAAATTGAATAAATGGAAATTGGATTTGATTTTAGGGAGAGTTTGAGTTTTCTGACTATACATATTCTACTCTTATTATGTGGATTTGATTCATGTGACCCATGCATATGGGAGATTATTTCTAGCTTTGACTAGTTGAAGGCCAAAAGTTTTGTTGTGTTAATGCCACTATGTAACCGATTTTCAGTTTAAGATATAATCCCATTTTCATTGTCACTATGAGTGTGTAATAAGTATTGAGTTCCCCTTGAATTTGAATCAGTAAATAAAACAATTGAATTAATCAAATTCTGATTCTGGTACCAATGTTCAAGTTCTATCTCTATTCATATCTTTAGTTGCTTGAACATGTACTGAGTGCTTCTTTGAGTGTTATCTTTATTCATGTCTTTATCCACTCAAGAAAACACATGGGATCAAGTAACTTTTGAAAAAGTATCCAACAAAAAGTTAATAAGTTGATTTGACATTGGGGACTTATTTTTAAGATGCTCTTGTGATTTTTATTAAGAAGGGTGAAAATTTTGTATTTACACTTTGCTACATGGTTTCATTGCATGCTTAATTTGCTTGAATCTTAGCCTATTAACTTAGTTAAAATTAGAAATACTTAAGAATGAGTTATGGGTTAGTAGTAAATCAATTTGATTAGAGTGGACATTCATAGTTGGATCACTTGATTTTCTTCCCTACTCTAATTCTACTTGATGAGTTGAACCAATATAAGCATTAATCTTTTGCTTTGCTCGAGGACTAGCAAAGTTTCGGTGTGGGGGAGTTGATAACACATATTTTATTTATAAATTTACTCTGCATTTTACCTACTTTTGGCTGTTGGAATATATTGTTATATAAATAATAATACATATTTTTATATTTTTATAGATGACAGTGATAACATAGAATAGGATGTGAAATTTGCAAAGTTGATATGGATTGAGCTGAGTACAATAACCCACTTCCTGTCCATGTAGTCTTGGTTCGAGCTTACCCAACAGCACCCAACCCTCTCTCTCTTTCTCACACTGGGCATGTCTATTTTGTAGTCCCCATAGCCTAGTCACGTATTGTACAGCCCGAAATGGGTTTGTTCACAAGCCACAACCCGTCAGTGTTTCTCCTCCTTTTCCTCTCTTCTCCCTCCTAATTCGCTAGGTGGGCTTGTGTGTAACCACATGCAACCCATGATGCAGCCTAGACCTGCTTCTAGCACTTCCTCATGTAGGCCTTCCTTGCATTCACCTATGACAAGCCCTCAAGCTCCCTTATTTTCTCCCTTACTTGTCCTCCTTCGGTCTATCTCCCAGCTCCATCCCACTCCCTTCTCCTCACTTCAACAGACGCCCAAACTCAGCTGGCCTGCATAAGTACCAACGGGCCCCACCTGTTCCTCCCTTATCCCCTTCCAAAACAACTAGTTCCACAACCTATTGCTCTAATAGATCCTAGAAAATAATGGTGCATGGTGACATAGGAACAAGAGTGCTTAGCGATTGTGGTGCTGCTGATTTCCTTGCAAGTCTTGTGAAGCCACCTTTCATTATAGTTTCCTCTATAACTAGAGATTTCATCTGCTAGTGCTCTATCTTTTCAAATATCCTCTATTCCTCTTTTTCCTTTGATTTCTTCCTGCCATTTCCTTCCCATAGCAAAGCATATTATAATGACTGGACTTTAAAGGTCATCCTTGAGCTAGGTGTCTACTCACCTAATGCTCCTTGGGTTGGGCATCCTCTCACCCAATGCTCTTTGAGCTAGGCGTCCTCTTATCCATCACTCCTTCCTCGCCTTTAAGGTCATTCGTGAGTATGGCAACCCCTCACCTAATGCTCCTTATGTTCTTTTATCCCCAAAAAGCTATGACCACCGTTGAGTTGGGCGTCCTTCTTCCCAACGCTCCTTGAGGTAGGCGTCTACTCATCCAACGCTCCTTGAGCTTAGCGTCCTCTCGACCATAGCTCCTTCTGCGCCTTTAGGGTTATCCTTGAGTGGGCGTCTTCCCTCCTGACACTCCTCATGCACCTTTATCCCTAAGGGGCTTTGGCTATCCTCGACATGAGCATCCTTTTGCCTAACGCCCCTAGATTTGGGAGTCCTCTCGCCCATCACTCCTTGAGCTTAGGGTCCCCTCGACCATAGCTCCTTCGGCGCCTTTAAGGTCATCCTTGAGTGGGCATCCTCCCTCCTGACACTCCTCACGCACCTTTAGCCCCAAGGGGCTTTGGCTAGCCTCGACATGAGCATCCTTTTGCCTAATGCTCGTAGATTTGGGAGTCCTCTTGCCCATCGCTCCTTCTGCACCTTTATAGTTGTCCTTTAAGGTACGCGTCCTCCTGCCCAATGCTCCTTTTGTGCCTGTGAGGCCGTAGTTGGCCGGAGAGTCCTCCCAATAACGCTTCTTACGTGTCTCTAGGACCAAGGGCTAGGGGTCGTTCATGAAGGGGGCGCCCTCCTGCCCAACACTTCGTACACAGATTTCATCCCTAGGAGCTTAGGCTGTTCTTGAGCTGGATGCCTCGTGCCAATGCTAGCACATCATTCAAGACACAATAAGAAGTTGTACTGTCTAAACATATTCATAGGCAACAATATTGCCACATATTTTTATTCGCAAAGTTACAATCTTTCAATCTCGAGTATTATCAACTCTCTCTCGATCCCAGACTTCATCTTCATAGGGGCATTCCACGGATCGATAACTGAGGCCTGCCTTTTTTGCATGTCAGGCACTCTAGGCCAAGTTGACAGTGAAGGTTGCAATGCGTAAACCCATTTTTTCAGCACATCATACAAATTAGTTTCTCCAGAAATGATGTGCGTGTGTGTGTGTGTGTGTGTATGTGTGTGTGTGTATATATATGTATGTATGTATGTATGTATGTATGCATGTATATATATATATATACACACACACACACACACACACACATATATGTATCTATATATAGATATATATAAATATATATATATATATATATATATTATGCATATATATATATATATATTATATATATATACATACACACACACACACATCTATATATCAATACAC
>JAKOGI010001685.1:0-147500 GCA_029747015.1 Carnegiea gigantea
GTTGATTAATTGTAAGCTCTTGTCATTGATTGGAGCTTTCCGTCTATATTTTATTGGTAGTTACTATGTATGAACTTCCCATTTTAGGGTTGCATCCATTAGAGAAACTGAAAAATTGCATTAGTAGTGTAGATATTTTGTGGCTTATTTTGATTCAGTTTCTAGGGTCAGCCTATTAATTAAGAGCATTAGTGCTTCCTGTGCCTATTTTACTGGCATCAAATGCATTCAAAATCAATATTCCTTGAAACATTGTCATGGACTACCGACTAGTGTCAAACAAGCTACAAGAAGCAGTTGCCCTTTCATTATTTTTGTTGCCTAAAACATGGAAGATGGATGCTGCTAAGTTGTGGGTTAGAATTTCGTAATCAAAATTTGTACTTCTACTTTAATTGAGTCGAATTGGGGAAAAAGTGCATAACATGGGGAAGATGATTTGCTTAGTTTCTTGAATAGCCTTCTCCTGAAACAATTGCAGATCCACTTGAAGATGATAAATGAACGAAATGAACTCAATTTGGAAATGTATTGTTTTTGCTAGCTAGATGTACTTTACATGTGCAGCAAGTAAATATAATTTTTCTACAAATATGGATCGTTGTGTCATGAAAGTTTGGATTGCTGTCACCCTACTAGAAATGAACTAGATCAAGGCGTGTGGGGTTTAAAGAAGGCGGAAAAAATCCCAAGCAAGAAGCAAATACTGCTAAACTAGGGACTTGCTATTATCAAGTTGGTGAATTGCCCCCCTTTTGCACTTTTCATATGGATACCCTAGACATTTGCTACTGCTTAGGCTTTTCCTGGTCTTTGTCGAGCTATTATCATGAGCTTGGAGAGTTGCCATATCATACATACCAAATGAGTTGGCCAATAGCTTTGTCCTATGTGTTGTGCTGTTTGTGCAGGTTTGTTTTGTTTTGGTTGATGCAACTTTGGCGTCTGCTCTTTTTAGCATTGTGAAAGTGTACTTGGTATGCTTTTTACTTGCATTTGGCAATTATAGTTATAAAAAAGGAATTCATGTAAAGGAACTCGTGTTTGAGGTAAATGTCTTAGTAACTAGGAATCGCTAGTTGCGTAAGTTTATTCTAATTCCAGCTTGTACTTATCTTGGAACATTGATTATGAGTATAGCGATTCCAGTTAATTTGATTCTTTCTCTTGTTATTTCTCCTTGTATTCCATTTTCCTGTTGTAGTTTAGCCTTACGTGTAGTTCCCCTATTTTTGTTTGCTATAACTATAAGAAATGTTGCATCTACTCATGTTTAAATTTGCCTCCTTCCACACTTTTATATCCGTGGCAGGGCATATTTGCCACGCTTAAGATAAGCATGCACAGGGTAAGCGGGGAAAATTCGCCACGCTTAATATTAAGCGTGGCTGGTAGTGGAGTACCCACGCTTATATCCATGGAAGACTGCGACATTTACCATGCTTATAGGTGTATGTAGATTTCCCTTACTTGTATCCATGGCCGTAGTAAACTTTGAGAAAAAAAGCATTTTGACCATTCCCTCACTTATAAGTTTGGCGGTATGCATTTGGTAACTAACTTCCAAATGCTTTAAGTGGATAACTAATTTTGATGGAAAATTTTTTATATAAAAGAAACAAAAAGTCATTGTATTAAAAAAAATACAAATAATTTATATTCACTAACTTATTATAATTATATATATATATATATATAGATATTAAATATATAGTTAATATAACAACAACCGCGCACACACACATAGGGAGAGAAAAGGGGGTGAGGTAGAGGAAGAGAGATAGAGAGGGAGAAAATATATATTTGATCCTAATGTAAATGATACAAAAAGTACGACAACTTTATAACGATAAACAAATTGTCATCAATTAAGTTCAAAAATGACTAGTGTTCAACCACATATGTGCGAAGCAGCTATCTATAGAGAGGCTAGATGAGATTGGAGCCAATGTGATTATGATATTGTGCAAAATGGAGAAGTTGTTTCCTCCCAGCTTCTTTACTATTATGGTGCATCTTATTATATAGACAACTGAAGAAGCAAAGCTCAGAGGGCCGATCTTATATAGCTGGATGCATTCAATTGAAAGGTCAGAATATATAAACTAATGCCTAAGTATTTATTTGCTAAAATTTAAGTTATTCATATTAATACTAGTGTATGCATGCGTTTACAATTGTTGCAGGCTTTTGGCGTTCTTGAAAGACCTTGTGTGCCGCAGGGCGTGGCCTGAGGGTTCGACGCCAGAAGGGTACATTGAGCAAGAATGTATAACATTTTGCTCCAAGTATTTTGATGGGGTAAAATGGTTTTCAATCAACCTCAGTGACATGATGATACCTAACCTAATGAGGATTTGTATTTATTTGGTACCATGGGTCAGACTATAGGATTGGTGGAAATTGTTGAAATTGATGAACTAAATCTTAAACAAACTCATCAGATATGTACTACTGCACTTTGATGACATTGATCAATATCATTGGTTCGTTAAAATCATTAATTATACATATAACATTATTTAATAACCTACAATATTGAAATATTATCATTAATTCTAAGTTATTTTTGGAGGAATGCATGGTGTCGCATTATCATGAACTGGCTGATAGGCTGAAGCAAAAAAGGGTGCTTGAAGTTTTTTTTTAGTCGGTTAGAAGAAAGGGTAATTATAACTTGGCTTATACAATGTGAGCTGGCATTTGGCCTTATTTATTTAACCTAATTACTTTTACAACTTATAACTTAGGTGCACAGATGTTGATGATCCAAAATTGACTGTAGTTAGGGCCGTAGCTTGTCGCCGCAACTCAATTGCTAAGAGAACGAATGCATTTGTTATTAATGGATATCGATTCCATACTCGAAAGAGGGATAAAAGAGGAACCCCCAAAATTTTGGGGTTATACTGGAAGCTGAGGGAAAAACTTATTATGAAAAAATCACCGACATTATTGAGTCAGACTATTACTCACAGTGCAAATTGCATTATTCTGTTGTGACTTGGTGAATGTGAACTCAAGTGGTATAAAGAACAATAGAAGATGCTTCACTTTGTTAAATTTCATCCACAAGGATAAAAGAAGTTTTTGATAATGTCAAATAAATCAGTTGACTGAAAAGTTCGAAGCTATGTTGGGGAGAAGTTAAGGGGTCATAAATGTCCTATGTGGATAAAATACATTTAAAAAGGCACAATTAAGGAGCAGTTGTACACATTACCATTACCAGAATCAGAAATGATGAGGCATCCACCCGTCCAAGTGGACTAGGTGATACAATGTGGTACAGATTCATAGATCATTCTTTTACATATACATTTTAGGTGAGGGTTATTAATTCACTAACCTTAATTTTATTTACAAATAGATGCCCATTTGAATTATAGTTCGCATGTTTGGTTTTTCTCTAAATTATAAATACATTTAGAAATACTCTGAGATTGGGAAGAGAGTGAGGGGCATGTAGTTGCATCCTCACACAAATGGCTCACAAAATTTTGCAAGTGTGAACGACAAGTTTGTATGTCGTTTAGCTTATTTTTATTTTTATTTTTATTTTTATGATGAAGCTTTACTATTCTTACATTTGCTATGAATGTTATAAGCATCTTATGCTCATCAATGCTTTACACATGTGGTCATGTTTTTGTTTTAGGAGAGGAAGAATAATAGAGAATTTTGTCCAATCAAATGGTTCATAGAGAATCATTAGAAGAAAGATAATACTTTTCATGATCCCATCAGTGAATAATTTATGGTAATTAGATATATTTAATTTTATATGATTATTTTAATAGATTTCAGGTTTTATCTGACATGTGCAATTCTTTTTATTATGTTGAATTCGGACTCAACAAAGAACATTATTAAGGCAAAGACGGGGTCTTCCGAAGTTGTCTTCTCAGAGTCAACCTTGAAAGCGGAGAAAATTGCTTATCAAAAGCTCATGGGTCTTCAAAGTTGTGGAAGAGTTAGGGGATCCGGTTGTGGAGTATAAGCAAGAGATATACATAATATGTGTCACCAAACTGAATCACTTCTTGTGGTGAAGCTTTTGAAAAAGATTCAAAGCTTGCAAACTCAGATAGATGTTCTTACTACTAAAGTCATTGCAGAAGCTTCAGTCATTCCCCGTGAACTAGTGAGTATCTTGCTGAGAAATTTTCATTAGTTAATTCAAGGCAAAGGATTGGAACAGCAAATTAGTAGTGGCCATGACGATGGTTACAGCAACACTTGCATTTAATGACTAATCTCCGCCTCAACTGCCCTGAAAGTCAAATTGCAAGCAAGCTAATGTAACGCCCCGACCCCTCTGTGTCGTGAACAGTTACTGGGAACGATTTAAAGGATCATCGACTGGTCCGATAAATCACCACAAGCCTTTTCAACGTGCTTCGCCCTCGCTCACACGCTGCCTGAGAAACTTCTCAAGAGGTCACCCATCCTACGATTGCTCGCCGGCAAGCACGCTTAATTGTGGAGTTCTTAAGAGTGGGGTCCTCGGAAAGAAAGGTGCACTTTTTTTTTTCCTGGGAAGCTCACTCTTAAGAACTTCACAGTTATGCGTGCATTGTTGTGGAGAAATCTTATGATGGATGACCCCCTGGGTAGTTTCTCAGGTAGTGCGTGAGTAAGGACGATGCACGTCGGAAAGGCCTGGGGTTATGGGCCCACTCTTTGTGGAATCTCAAAGGTCCAATGAGTGGCCAAACCTTAAGCTTCCCCTGAGTGGGGAGACCTTCAGGAATACATGGTCCCCAACACTAAACTCTAAAGGCCTTCTCCTGATATTTGCGTAACTCTTTTGCTTACTCTGGGTAGCCTATAATCTTTTACCTAAGGTTTTGATCTCCATGATCGTCTAGTCGATTAGTTCTAACTTAGAGGGTTCTCTTTCTCCTACTTCGTCCCAACAAATAGGAGTTCTACAGCATCGACCGTACAATGCTTCAAAAGGGGGTCATGCTAATACTTGCATGGTAGCTGTTATTAAAACTCGACCAGAGGTAAGCTGTGATCTCAGGTCCCAGCATACTCTAATGCACACGCTCTTAATATATCTTCTAAGGTTTGAATAGTCCTCTTAGATTGTCCATCTGATTGGGGGCAGCAGGCTATACTTAGGCATAGTTCAGTTCCCATCACTTTTTGGAATCCTTGTCAGAACCTGGATATGAATTTGGTATCTCAATTTGACATTATACTGAGGGTACTTCATGCAATCTGACTACTTCCTTGATGTATAAAGCCGCTAATTACTTAGAGGTGAAGGTGGTTTTCATGGCTAGGAAATGTGCAGCCTTGGTCAATTTGTCAACGACCACCCAGATACCCAAATACTATCATACTGCTTGGTGGTTTTAAGTAATCTAGTGACAAAATTCATAGTGATGTGCTCCCATTTCCATACTGGAATAGGTAAAGGCTGGAGCAATCCCCCAAACTTTGGCGCTATACCTTTCTTTTCGGGAAGTTCACTCGTAAGAACTCCACAGTTAAGCATGCTTGCTAGATAGTAATCCCAGGATGGATGACCTCTTGGGAAGTTTCTCAGGCAGCGTGTGAGCGATGACGGAGCATACTAGAAAGGCTTATGGTGATTTGTGGGGCTAGTCGACGATCCTTTAAGTCGTTCCCAATAACTGTTCGTGACTCAGAGGGGTCGGAACATTACAGCTAAGTTCCTATGACATACTAGTTACCCTTTACTTTTAAGATATCTTAAGTTGTCATCCAAATTATTAAACCATAGCCTAATACACATATGCAAAGCACTAGCTCGCAGGAAGGTTCAAGGCATTACACACCTTAGGATCAAGGCCAAAGCCATAACTCACCTCTACTTAGGGATGACTCTCACAAAGACTTAAGGAATGACATAACCCATGACCATTGTATGAGCCATGATTCACCCAAATCTGGGGATGCTCTCTTGATCTCTAATGTTCTATGTAGGGCCAAAGTAGATGTATGCAAGTTATAGTTTTCTATCAATACTCGGCTAAACTTTTTCTATTTATGCTTTTAGGGAACTAAAGTCCAAAAGGCGCAAGTTTGTCAAAGCAAATCCACCAACTGCAAATTTGTTCACTAAACAACTAGGGTAAACATTAAGCGAAGATGATATATCTAAATTAAAGCTTTATTTAACAAAGCACAATTGAAATATGCTAATTGATTTGAATATTATATGTTTTTTATTGCTCTTTTTTTTTCTTTAGTTTTAATTTCCTACTCCTTTTTAGCCATTGTCTATACTCTCAAATGGTAAGTTCATATCTGGATTTCTTAATAATGGTGATGGGCAACCTAATCTTGTGCAATCACATTCTGCGCCTCCCAATGGTGGTTAAGCAAAACAAGCGAACACAGCGGTTAAGTGACGATGATGTATCTAACTTGAGCTCTTATTTAATGAAACAAAAGTGAAATATGGTGGCTAATGTGTATATCTTACATTTCAATTCTTACTCATCCTTAGGTCTGTAGCAAGAAATAGAACTAATCTGAATGTGAAAATATACTATCGGTAATAGTCCACGCGTATAAAGAATACCAATCACGTCAATAACAATACGAAGCGGCTACTAGAGTCGTTTTAGGGTTTCACGTCTTAAACCCGAGAACTCGATAGATGGGAGTTCGGCCATGAGAGAGAAGTAGGAGAATATGAGAGATCTAATATTCACGTCATAGCGTCTGCCAAGGCTAACCCCCTTAAACCCTTTTATATAGGTTAGGGGTAGCAAGGGTTATCGTCCTAAGCGACTTAAGTGGCCGTCGGGCCTAATCTCATTAGGCCCGTCCAACAGCTCCCACTCGACCACTTCGGCCGTAAAACACGTATTCTCCATGTATCACAGCTCCTCACGCTTCATACCAGGAATAGGATGTGCGACCAAAAATAACAAGTAGTGTTATATTAAGTTACCATCCAACTAATATAACACTTTCACGAAATACGATACCCCAAAAATATCCCAAGACATCACGAATGGCATCTCTAATCTCTTATGCCTGATATATCATATGATTATGTTCCCAACATAATCGCCCAGGTTGATATGGTGATGGTGGATAGATTTTTCCTTAAACACTCATGAAATCTCATCTTAGCTTAATTGCTTTTCTAACGTGTTCTCGCTGAACCGTATACATTGTGGTTCTTGAGAATCACATTAAAGTGGCATCATTAAGCTTCGACTTAATATCACAGCTTTAAGTCAAAAGGTTATCGTCCATAGGGTCACACAGTGACAAGTAATAGGGAATTCAATTGTCACCCCACATATGGGTCGTCTTATAAGCACACACAGTATGAGATGTGTGTCACGGCATAGCTCCCACTTCGCTAGGTTCGTCACTCTTTATGCCATGCGAATCGTCAGTCTAGATTTTCATCCAAAAATCTAACCTGAGCCGCTAGATCAACATACTGAATGTTGGTCTTGACACTCAAGATTCGGCTTTTAAGGCTTCAATATGAAAACTTATTTCATACTCGACTCCCTCGAATCTCATCTTAGTTTTACTAAGGCGACTATATTCATTCCATTCACACACTTCCAGTGTGAGTAATCAATATTGCACACCTAGTGCTAATATGATTCAGTCTCATCCTACCCGCTACTCAAGCGTCAGGGTGATTGCCTGTATGACTAGGCCAATCAGAAGCCTGTGACATTTCAATATGTCTAACGTACAACAATGAGCATCTTGCCCATAAAAGAAACATGTCCATCACGTAACAGAACATGTCTAAATACCAAACCTTATGAAATCCAAGACTCAACCAATGAGTTTTAGACACATCACTAGGGATGGGTTTAGTTAAGGGAATGTAATCACCTTATTAGTGTATATATATATATACCCAATGGCAATGCTTTTTGTCTCTATGGTACAAGATACACAATCTACTTCCATAGCTGACATTGTTGTGCAGCTGTGCTTCGTTGCTGCACTATGACATGGTTCTCCCACTCAGGGTGAAGACATGTCCTGAGTTTAACTTAGACTCATCCGAGTTACCGCCCCAATCAAAATTTGAGCATCCTCTCAACTTGAGGCCTGCTCCTTGATAGCAAAATGCTGAGTTATCAATACCACGAAGGTAGCATTTGATTCTCCTAATGACTTGTTAATCAGGAAGTCTTGCGCTACTTTGATAATGACTTATCAAATTATCTGCAAAGCAATATCAGGTCATGTACATAACATGGCTTTCATTAAGCTTACTATTTGTTCAATATCTCTATTTTGTCATCTGTTTTAAAACATTTAAGCAAGACTCAAGGTTGAACCCTTCTCAACTGGAGTATCTATGAGTTAGGAATTATAAACCCAAAATCATTCTAAGACACTTTGATGCATGCTTCTTGGGACGGTTTTGTATTATTTCCACTCCTAGGACATACCTAGTTTCACCCGTGTCCTTTGTCTCAAAGACATAGGATGACTACCTTTTAGTAGCTTTAATCATCTCCAAGTTGTTCCTAGACAATAGTATATCATCAACGTGAGGAACATAATCCCCATGTTGATCTTTCGACATATATAATGGTCTTCTGAAACCATTTAAGCCAAAATGGCTTCATGGAATCTAGAGTATCAAGAACTGGGAGATTACTTAAGATCACATGATGTATAGGAGCACCCAAATGACCAAGCTAAGTATTTTTGTGGTTTTTATAATTGAGAAAACAAGGAAAAGTAAAAAGGATAGTTCAAGGTTGTGTTTGAGATAATCCTTCCGGAGCCACTCAAACCAAACCTTGGGCAATCCCTTAACTCAACTAGGATACAGAAATTAATCACCACCAAGTTGAGAACGAGGGACCTAGAACACCACTTGAGGATGCCACTCTCAAGATATAGAAATAGGGATTTATAAGGAAGAGAACAAACACTCTTTGTTTGAACTTGCTTTGTATTACTTGAATGACTTGATTTGATGCTAAGCAACTCAATTTACGGCCTTTATATAGGGTAGGCCTTACATAATGAAACGACATAACATTTCACGAAAAGATATAAAGGAAAAAACAAAAAAACAAGTACACTTTGCTGCTTGCTTCATTCGGATGCACCTAGGATGAAAAGGTGTGTCTCTTGATGACTTTAGGTGTGAAAAAGAGGTAGCAGCAAAAGGAGATCCATGCACCCCTTTATTCACACATTCAAGCCTTGCTAGGAAAGTAGGAACTCAGCTTTGTAGGAGGAACAATGCACCAAGGCCGAAATGAGGGAGGAAGAACCATGTTCACACATTTGGCAATAAGTGTGTTCACACTTGCAGCAAGGCCAACTTCCAAAAGGCATATCTCTCAGAATACTCAGCCAAATTCAATGATCTTGGGCTTGTTGGAAAGCTATGGATGTCTAGTTTTCAGGGAATGTTCATTTGCCGCAATTGGACCAGCCGATCAAAGTTATGGCCCAAATAGTGAAGGCTGTCCAAACTGCCCTGGGCTAAAATACCGTGTACTTGTGGGCCTAATTTGACCATCCAAATGAACTCCAATTTGGGTGTGGTTAGTATTGTTAGAAAGCTGATTCTTTAAGCTTGAATATGGTGAAGCGTGCAGGAAATTATGCCCTCCAGAGCTTGCTCAAAAAGATGGCCCAAATCAGGTCAATTTCCGGGTGAAGTGCCCAACGCACTGTTGGACTGTTTTAGCGCAATTCTGACCAGATTTTAGGCTCCCTTTGCTTCCTTGGAGCTTCCCTTTGAAATGCATGGTAGTCTTGATCCCCATTTGGAAGTCCCTTTTGAATAAGGCACTTTGAAGTTCAAAACAAACTCCACAAAGTGTCTTGTGTCATGGAACTCAAATAATGGGACCAAATATAAGTGTTTCCATGCATGATCTTGTTTGGTCATTTCCTCCCTTGAAGTTGAGCTTGAGGAATGAAAATGATGCATATGGAAATATGCATCATACTCCCCGGGTTGTTTGGAGTTTGTCCTCAAACTCGAGAGTTCTTTTTTCTTCTCATACAAGAGGGTCATATTTATGGAATGTGGTTCTTTCGTGGAAAAAAACCATAGGGCATCTCTTGAAGAGCAGTATGATCATGGGGTTGATAAAAGAGGGTAAGGGGAGGGTAGAAACTAGGGTTAGACTCGGTTGGGAGAAGAGAGGTGAGTAAGAGGTTCTTTTGTAAGGCTTTTTGTGGTTTGGGGGTTTGGGAAGGTTGAATGGGGCTAGGTTCATGCTCATCAAATCTTAGAGGTAGGCCCCAATTTACCTCATTATCTACTTCATCATAGGAATCAAAGATGGGAGGTAGATCAAAGTTAACGTCACTATTTTCTTGATAATGGCCTTCTCCATTTAAGACAAATGGATAGCTAACTTCTTTTTCTTCCTTCATGGCTGCTTCCATTTGGTCAAGGTGATGAATTCCTTGTTGGGGCAGTCAGAGGGTGCATGACCAAAGCCTTGACACTTAGAACACCTTTTAATGCTCATGCTAGAACTCATGGTAGGACCTGATGTGCATGGGGCTGATTTGTGGATGTGTTTGGGTTTGGAAGCTTGGTCAAGTAGGCAACCTAGGCTCTGATACCAAATGATGTATATAAGAGAGCACCCAAATGACCAAGCTAAGTATTTTTGTGGTTTTTATAATTGAGAAAACAAGGAAAAGTAAAAAGGATAGTTCAAGGTTGTGTTTGAGATAATCCTTCCGGAGCCACTCAAACCAAACCTTGGGCAATCCCTTAACTCAACTAGGATACAGAAATTAATCACCACCAAGTTGAGAATGAGGGACCTAGAACACCACTTGAGGATGCCACTCTCAAGATATAGAACTAGGGATTTATAAGGAAGAGAACAAACACTCTTTGTTTGAACTTGCTTTGTATTACTTGAATGACTTGATTTGATGCTAAGCAACTCAATTTATGGCCTTTATATACGGTAGGCCTTACATAATGAAAAGACATAACATTTCACGAAAAGATATAAAGGAAAAAACAAAAAAACAAGTACACTTTGCTGCTTGCTTCATTCGGATGCACCTAGGATGAAAAGGTGTGTCTCTTGGTGACTTTAGGTGTGAAAAAGAGGTAGCAGCAAAAGGAGATCCATGCACCCCTTTATTCACACATTCAAGCCTTGCTAGGGAAGTAGGAACTCAGCTTTTAGGAGGAACAATGCACCAAGGCCGAAATGAGGGAGGAAGAACCATGTTCACACGTTTGGCAATAAGTGTGTTCACACTTGCAGCAAGCCCAACTTCCAGAAGGCATATCTCTCAGAATACTCAGCCAAATTCGATGATCTTGGCTTGTTGGAAAGCTCTGGATGTCTAGTTTCCAGGGAATGTTCATTTGCTACAATTGGACCAGCCGATCAAAAGTTATGGCCCAAATAGTGAAGGCTGTCCAAACTGCCCTGGGCTAAAATACCGTGTGCTTGTGGGCCTAATTTGACCATCCAAATGAACTCCAATTTGGGTGTGGTTAGTATTGTTAGAAAGCTGATTCTTTAAGCTTGAATATGGTGAAGCGTGCAGGAAATTATGCCCTCCGGAGCTTGCTCAAAAAGATGGCCCAAACCGGGTCAATTTCTAGGTGAAGTGCCCAACGCACTGTTGGACTGTTTTAGCCCAATTCTGGCCAGATTTTAGGCTCCCTTTGCTTCCTTGGAGCTTCCCTTTGAAATGCATGGTAGTCTTGATCCCCATTTGAAAGTCCCTTTTGAATAAGGCACTTTGAAGTTCAAAACAAACTCACAAAGTGTCTTGTGTCTTGGAACTCAAATAACGGGACCAAATGTAAGTGTTTCCATGCATGATCTCATTTGGTCATTTCCTCCCTTGAAGTTGAGCTTGAGGACTGAAAATGATGCATATGGAAATATATATCATACTCCCCGGGTTGTTTGGAATTTGTCCTCAAACTCGAGAGTTCTTTTTTCTTCTCATATAAGAGGGCATATTTATGGAATGGGGTCCTTTGTGGACAAAAACCATAGGGCATCTCTTGAAGAGCAGTATGATCATGGGGTTGATAAAAGTGGGTAAGGGAAGGGTAGAAACTAGGGTTAGACTCGGTTGGGAGAAGAGAGGTGAGTAAGAGGTTCTTTTGTAAGGCTTTTTGTGGTTTGGGGGTTTGGGAAGGTTGAATGGGGCTACGTTCATGCTCATCAAATCTTGGAGGTAGGCTCCAATTTACCTCATTATCTACTTCATCATAGGAATCAAAGATGGAAGGTAGATCAAAGTTAACGTCACTATTTTCTTGATAATGGCCTTCTCCATTTAAGACAAATGGATAGCTAACTTCTTTTTCTTCCTTCATGGCTGCTTCCCATTCGGTCAAGGTGATGAATTCCTTGTTGGGGTAGTCCGAGGGTGCATGACCAAAGCCTTGACACTTAGAATACCTTTTAATGCTCATGCTAGAACTCATGGTAGGACCTGATGTGTATGGGGCTGATTTGTGGATGTGTTTCGGTTTGGAAGCTTGGTCAAGTAGGCAACCTAGGCTCTGATACCAAATGATGTATATAAGAGAGCACCCAAATGACCAAGCTAAGTATTTTTGTGGTTTTTATAGTTGAGAAAACAAGGAAAAGTAAAAAGGATAGTTCAAGGTTGTGTTTGAGATAATCCTTCCGGAGCCACTCAAACCAAACCTTGGGCAATCCCTTAACTCAACTAGGATACAGAAATTAATCACTACCAAGTTGAGAACGAGGGACCTAGAACACCACTTGACGATGTCGCTCTCAAGATATAGAACTAGGGATTTATAAGGAAGAGAACAAACACTCTTTGTTTGAACTTGCTTTGTATTACTTGAATGACTTGATTTGATGCTAAGCAACTTAATTTATGGCCTTTATATAGGGTAGGCCTTACATAATGAAAATACATAACATTTCACGAAAAGATATAAAGGAAAAAACAAAAAAACAAGTGCACTTTGCTGCTTGCTTCATTCGGATGCACCTAGGATGAAAATGTGTGTCTCTTGATGACTTTAGGTGTGAAAAAGAGGTAGCAACAAAAGGAGATCCATGCACCCCTTTATTCACACATTCAAGCCTTGTTAGGAAAGTAGGAACTCAGCTTTATAGGAGAAACAATGCACCAAGGCCGAAATGAGGGAGGAAGAACCATGTTCACACGTTTGGCAATAAGTGTGTTCACACTTGTAGCAAGGCCAACTTCCAAAAGGTATATCTCTCAGAATACTCAGCCAAATTCGATGATCTTGGTCTTGTTGGAAAGCTCTAGATGTTTAGTTTCCAGGAAATGTTCATTTGCTGCAATTGGACCAGCCGATCAAAAGTTATGGCCCAAATAGTGAAGGCTATCCAAACTGTCCTGGGCTAAAATACCGTGTGCTTGTGGGCCTAATTTGACCATCCAAATGAACTCCAATTTGGGTGTGGTTAGTCTTGTTAGAAAGCTGATTCTTTAAGCTTGAATATGGTGAAGCGTGTAGGAAATTATGCCCTCCGGAGCTTGCTCAAAAAGATGGCCCAAACCGGGTCAATTTTCGGGTGAAGTGTCCAACGCACTGTTGGACTGTTTTAGCCCAATTCTAACCAGATTTTGGGCTCCCTTTGCTTCCTTGGAGCTTCCCTTTGAAATGCATGGTAGTCTTGATCCCCATTTGGAAGTCCCTTTTGAATAAGGCACTTTGAAGTTCAAAACAAGCTCCACAAAGTGTCTTGTGTCATGGAACTCAAATAACGGGACCAAATATAAGTGTTTCCATGCATGATCTCGTTTGGTCATTTCCTCCCTTGAAGTTGAGCTTGAGGAATGAAAATGATACATATGAAAATATGCATCATCACATATGGACCTTTTAAGACGACACACATTGTCCTCTTATTCCTTTGATACAAAATCAATGGGTTAGTCTATATAAATTTCTTTATCAAGATCACCATTTGAGAAAAACAATCTTTACTCCATTTCGAACAACTCAAAGTCGGAATGGGAAATCAGGGTTAGGAGTATCCAAGCCTGAACTTATCAATTCAACTATCCATCTGAAGACTTACATCAGAGTGGAGTTTCAACGAGTTCTCAAACCTTGCCAGTGAGTCCATCTCATCCCTTATGACATCCAGTCACTTTTTGTGCTTTAGTGAGCCAACCGCCTCTTGATAAGAGGTATCCCTAATCTCCCGATGGAGTGCATAAGAATATTTCTTTTTCGATTTAAAAAATCATCGAGGAATTCTTTCACGCTTAGTCCTTAGAATCCTGGGACCTTCATTATTTGTCTGCCTAGGTGAGAAATCCCTCCCTCTTTCTCTAAGAGGTATAGGACCAAGAGTTTCTCCCCCTTTCTCTAAGAGGTATGGAACCCTGATTATGAAGAGAAGATTACTCCCACTATCCATTGGAGGTGGGATCCTGAATATGAGGACTAACTGCATGTTCAGGAATAACTGTCCTCAACAATTGGAGATTGAGGACGAATCTCATTCTCTTTGACAGACAAACCTTCACCATTTTTACCAAGTAAGAAATGTGTACCATCCTTGGTGACTTAGTGAGAATTCAAATCTTCCCCCTCACCGAGAGATGGTTGAAGGTGTTATTATAATACATACAAATTGAGGTCCTTTTCAATTGCACCAAATGCTAAGAAGCTCATCCTTAAGAAAATCAACATTGCGAGATGTTGTTTCACGAAGAAAATATTAATGATCTTAATTGGTTCGAAGAGTTTTAATATTTCGTACCAATTGAGTCCTACTACCACTATAAAATATATGAACACATCGAGTACTTAATAATGGTGGGATAGTAGGTACATATACCTATATCATGAATATATGTAGTTCCATGATATGCTTTCATATTCATGGACCCGTAGATGTCTAAAGTGAACGAACGCTAAGGGATTTGATGGACTCGAAATCTTACCAAAAAGATTTCCTATTGCTTTACTTGCTCGGTATAACTCACATTTTGCAGCTTAAGCCTAGTGAGTTGGTCTTAAAAGGCCATCTGTAGCTAGTTAACTCTATCTTGACCCTTATGGTCAAAACGAGTACGTCTAAAACAGATTCAAAAATGAGACCAGGATGAAAGATGTTCTATTTCGTCCATTGAAAACACCTTTTAATGTGACATGGCCAAATAAATCACCATGCCATATGATGTCTAAGATATCTAGACGAAAATTAAAGAAAACTAACCTTAGGAATAGAAGACATAAGGAAACATCACACTTCAGGTGCTTAGAGAGCATCGGGAAGAGATAACGTAGTCCCTTCAAGGAGCCTCGAATGATTTGTCCTTAATTCAAGGACATCTTTTCTATTGTCGTTACCCACAATGACAATTTGTGAACCCACTGTGTTGTGGTGAAAGTTCACAAGGATTAACTCGTTCCTGAACTATGCTCTTGGTTGCTCCCGTATCTGCGATCCACTAAGGATCCCAGTTAGCAACAAATACTTGGGAGCACACACATTATCCAGGAGTGGCTATGGAAGGAGGTACCTTAATCGACTTAGGACAATCCTAAGCATAAGATTCTTAATTTCCACAATCATAGCACTCACACGTGCTATATGCTTCTCTCTATTTCCTTAGCCTTTTTCCCTTTCACAATACCAATCTTAGGTCCAGAACCTTTTGAGTGAATGGATCCGGACGAACCTGATGCTAAGCTAATCTCACGCGTGCTCAATAGTGGGATGACTTTTAATTCCCCCACTAGATCGACATTGATGCAATACGACAAAGTATAACATCTTGATCGATCTATTCTCGAACAACTTTTGGTAATTTTTTTTAAAAGTTTTCTAGATACTGTTCACTAACAGTACCATCTTTGCCATCCTATAAGACCTAGAACCTAAGGAGTGTCCTAACATTTCACGTTCATTCAGAAGAAACTGAATCCTCTGACATTATGTATCATAGTCAGTGCTATCAAGTTTTTTTATTGGTAAACAAATTACCAATCTTATTGCCATATCTAAAGGGTATATATTCTTTAAAGTGGACATTAGACATATTTTCAAATAAATAAATTACCAAAAACTCCATTATCCATGTCGTATGATCGGAAATTTCGCTAAACTCATAATCAATTCATATAAGCATGAATTAGAAGTTTTTATAACTTATTTATCACAATTTTCCATAAAACATAATTTATGGAGAATATTATGGTTAAACAAATTAACATTTCAAATATATCACAAAGATATCCAACTTAACGTAAACCAAATTTACATGAAGTTATCTCATTATTTGTAACTACTAATATGACGTTTAGAACTCTATCAATGACATACCAAACATAAAATTCAAATTATTATATAAAACACATTTACATAATAAAATGAATCTATGTTGCGAAACATATTTGAAAAATAACATGTTACAAAAGAATTTCATAAAATGCCCAAATAGCATTATATAAAACACATTTATATAATTATATGAAACTTATTCAAATGTTACTCACAAATTATAAAACACATTTATAATATTACGAATTTAAATTTCATAAAACCAATTCATAAAATACCGCTACATTACACAATTAGCAGGTAACATGAAACGAATCCACATTCATTAATTTGGGTAAGGAAAAAGTGCTAAAACAATTAGCAAGTTTACTACAACCCATGTAGTTCATATATATAAAACACATTTATATAATACTAGTAATTAGTGATTTACATAAAATGTATCCGTGTAATCGAACGCAACATACTTTGTAACATGAAATATATCCAAATATTAGTCGTAATTAATCATACATAGAGCAGATCTATATGATATTAAAATTTGGATGAAACAAGTTCATAATAAAGCTCGTAAATTATATAAAACATATTCATATAATGTTGCAAACTTAAATTTCATGAAAAAAAATTCATAAAATAATTAAATACCCTATATATCCAAATAATAGCATGAAACTTGTTCATGTAAAACTTAATGAATCATTTTGTTAACTACAACAATGACAGAACAATTAACTGATTTATAATTGCTCATGTTTTGCATAAAATTATTAAATCATGAAGCATATTCATGTGACGGGATATTATATAAAACATATTTATATAATATAATTTATGAAACATATTCATTTACCCGACCAAGGGGATTTTTATATCACATAGATATTTATCGAGTAAAACAAATTTATGTCATATGTACTAATTTTATATATGAAACAAATTCATATAACGTTAACCCAATGAATTAATAACAAGTTATTTGATCAAGAAAATATCAAGTTGATACATATACAAAACAGATTTATATATGACATTAAACATATTAATGTTTTGTAACGAATTCACGCATTCAGGATTTCGAAACCTTAATTCAACGAATGAATTAACTACATGAAACCCTATCAACTTAAGCATCATTATAATTCAATTAAAAATCATGCCATGACTAATGATAATAATTAAATAACAATGACTGAAAAATAATTCGATTCAAAATAGTCGAAAATAGCCTGACCCATATCATTGAAATATGACAAGAAGCAAACCGGTCCAAAAAGAAAAACGGTTCAAAAAACAAAAATTTGGGCCAAAAAAATGACCCACTAAACCAGGCCTCCCCTTCTCTTTTATTTGATAATACAACCCAAATGAAGGGGGTTTTAAGGGCTTTGCTTTAACTCACTCTCTCCTCTCGGTCTTTCTCTGCCAGCCGAGCCCTTTCTCTCTCCTGCTAACTCTTGACCTCTCTCTCCTCTCTCTGCTTCTCGACGCCTCAGTGCCATGATTGTGGAGCACCGAGCTCCACCCACATCCCTGCCTCCTTCCATTTCACGATGGTTCTGGAATCTACAATCGTCGACCCAGGCCCTAAATCACGCCCAAATGATGCTTGCTCGCCGCCCCCACCGGTGCTAAAAGCACACCAACCTGATGAGAACCGACACCATCACTGCGTAGATCGGCTAAAACCGAGTCTGGTGGTGCCACCCACGCGCCCAACGCACCACTCTGAGGACTGTGGTTTTCGCGGGTTTTTTTTATGGTTGTGTAGATCGGCGATCAAGGGGGCGGTTGGAGGAAGAAAGAGAGCCAAAATCTCCTTCGTTGGCGGCGCGTGACTCACACGCGCCACTCCTCCACGGCGGTTCTGATGGGTATGGCTCGGCTCACTTATTTCCGTTTTGTCCCCCCTTTTTTAAATTTTTAGTCAAGGTCGAGTTTTTGGCAGAGAGGAAGTAGAGTTAGGGTTTTGGGTCTGCAGTTTGACAAATGTGTGGGTCTAAGACTAAATTACTCCATGTTCAATCGCATGTACCAAGAATTACATACGACAGACACTGTCATGATTTAAACTTCGATTAAAGGTTTGAGTATTTAGTCGATCATCATCATAGATACATGCTTAAAACAACTGCACAATTGTAAATAAACATGCTTTCTGGACGTTCATGAACTAATAATGAAAATTAGGTTTAATTAGTTGCTTAAAACCATAAATTCAGTTTTTATTCACGAATTATCGAATTAATCATTCAATGAATCAGAACATATCATATATTCTTGGTTTTCAAATCCGGGTTTTTAACAAAAACAACAGCGTACAAGTATTCATGAATTCGACTGTTCAGAATTGCACTTAGAATCCTGAGCTGGATGCATAATAACGATTATCAACCAACTATCATACTTGTAGCATGTTTAAGCATGAATTCGAATCATGGGTTGTTAAACTAGTAGACATGATTTCACGGCTGAACTAATCAGGGAAAAGGAACAGTCTTTGGCCTGAATTAATCATGGACATGCTTTGGCAGAATCACTATGATCTGTATGTAATTTGTACGTATATTAACAAGAACTGATCTGAGTATATTAGCATGAATCTATCTCGACAGATTGATAATAACATGAGCATGTTCATGATTAGCAGACTCTAATATGTTCATGTTAGTAAATCTGCAGTTTCTAATACGTTATGGGCATCATAATAACATGAGCATGCTTCTGATTTTAGCAGTTTGCATGATCACGAAAATTAAGCAAATTAAACAAATAAAATTAGCATGCTTTTAACGAATCAGTTTCGGCAGATTTATCAATCTTTCAATCGGGACTAATCCGAACAGTTTAGGCTCTGATACC
Source organism: Carnegiea gigantea (assembly GCA_029747015.1). Taxonomy (NCBI): domain Eukaryota; kingdom Viridiplantae; phylum Streptophyta; class Magnoliopsida; order Caryophyllales; family Cactaceae; genus Carnegiea; species Carnegiea gigantea. Next base: position 19,119 of record JAKOGI010001685.1, read on the forward strand.
ACTGTCGGAAGAAATAGGACTAATTTGGATGTGGAAATATACTGTCGGTAATAGTCCACGCGCATAAAGAATACCAATCACGCCAATAACAATACCAAGCGGCTACTAGAGTCACTTTAGGGTTTTACGTCCTAAACCCGAGAACTCGATAGATGGTAGTTCGGCCATGAGAGAGAAGTAGGAGAATATGGGAGATCTAATATTCGCGTCATAGCGTCTACCAAGGCTAACCCCCTTAAACCCCTTTATATAGGTTAGGAGATAGCAAGGGTTGTCGCCCTAGGCGACTTAAGTGGCCGTCGGGCCTAATCTCATTAGGCCCGTCCAACGGGGTCCAAGCTATAAAATGATAAGGTCACATTTTGATCGTTTAATCATGGTAACGGTCGACCTAATCCTCCAGAGCCTAGCTCTGCAATTTGTAATGGTGGTCAACCAAAATAGTCAAGGAATGAAATAGTAAGTGAACATGGTACATTTAGTTCATGCTCTTACTGAATGAAGCAAAAATGAAAGATGGCGGTTAATTTGGATATTTTATTTTTTAGTGCTACTCAATCATAGCCTGCCCAAGCCATTGAATGGTGGTGTCACACCTATTGCTTAGATATCGAAATCTAGTGCCTTCAATCTTGATGATGTTCAACTTCATGGGGAACTTTAAAGCAAAAGGGATCCTGCCCATGTAGACATTCTAGTGCAGGATAACAAAAAGTAAAAACAAAGTAGTATGAAGCAGGTATGTTGGATTTTTTTACATTATATAGGTATATGATTATGTCATGTATTTGTGTTACGATTTCATACAAGTTGGTTTTTTTTATAAAATTTTTTAGCTGAATCATGCTGGCGTAGAAATATTGGTTGACATAGTGGTGAGAAATCATCCTAAGGAGGTTTTACAATATCGGTCTTCAAAGAAGAAGGAACTTATTATTTACTACTTTTAGCGGGAGTGGTACATGTTATATATATTTTTTGTAAGTTATGTATATCAAATATCATTCTTTAGAGAAATCTTTTTTTAGTATACACATCTTTCTTGTATGCTTTGGGAATCTGCAAATGTAAGGCCGAGCCAAGTATGGTAGATGTCATTCTTCATGAGAAATTGGGCAAAGCTACACTTGTAAGTGTATCTTCTCTTCCACTGTAGACGTTAATGTCCTCTGCATGGAGATCATCCAAAAATGTTGGTTGGGAAGTATGAGTTTGCATTGGTGCGAAGGATTTATGTGAGGTGTTTGGAGTTATGGTATTGGTATTGGTTGGATTGAATGTGATTGAGTTTAGCATCGATAGCCCTGTTCATTTGCTTAGACTTCGATGGTGGTGTGGTGTATACTTTTAATTTGCTTGATTTTGACCCCATGATCTCAGTTGTAGGAATTGGTTGGACGTTGGACCTTAGTCAATGCTGGATTTGACTTAATTAGATATGATTTTTTCAGATGACCTTTTGTTTCTTCGTGAGGCTAATTGAGCTTCCATTTAATGTTTGAAAAGGGTTTTTTTTGAGATTTTCTACTATCTCAAGTTTGCAAGCCAATAAGAAGAAATCAGACATTTATATTAGAGGTGTGAATGATGCTAGAAAGAAGGAAATTATAATTCATTAGGTTTTATGGAGGCGATTCTGCCTCTGATATATTTATAGAGGTGTCAGTTTCACCTTCAAGATTAAGAGAGCTCAAGGTTGGATGTGCTAACTTAATATTAAGAGAACAGGTGCTGAGCGAAGTTAACTTGCTAACTGAGCGAAGCTATAAGATCTTGCTAACTGAGTAAAGTAAGAAAAGCAGTTTCATCTCGCTAACTTGCCGCTAATTTGCTAACTGAGTGAAGCTATAAGAACAGGTGTTGTGAACTTGCCATTAACAGAGCAAGGTGAAATCCAATTTTGCATTACAGTAAAACTTTGGCTACTATTGAGTAACCACTTTATTTCTTTATGACTTCCATCGGCTGAACCCATAGCAGTAGAGATTTCTTCATGAAACCTGATTTCATCAGGTGACATTGCAAACAGTCACTTCTTATCTAGAATATTCACCTTATCTTACTGTTCCTTTCCTTTTCTTTTTATCGTAGTCTAGAGATGGATGGAGTCATATGCTGAAATTGCAATCTCAGTTAGATGTTATGCTTTGTGCGAACCTGAAAATTTCATCTTCTCAGCATACAAATTTTAGTATGTAATAGAGTGGAAGTCTATAGTTGTTCAGACGGAGAATCCTTATAACTATAAAACAGTAGTTAGTTTTGGTAAGGGTTCATATCTAAGTTATACTATTGATTGCCATGCAACTTTAAATTTTTAGTATACTTGCAAATGTTATCCGTTTTGAGCATATCTTTTTTGTTTCTGCTCCCCTTGGTTTAAAGATTAAGCTCATAATTATAATACTATCTAATTCTTGTTCTAATTATTGATTGTTTGCTTAGATTGTGAGGAAGGGCAACGTGCAACAAGATGGGACAGGAAATGGAGGTTCTTGGAGTGAAAGCCTCAAATTTTTGGAATTGTTCATGTCATTGACATTCTCTTTATTAAGACATTGCACATTGATATTATGTCATGACTTTTTCTTTTTGGATGTGTATTTTGGCAACATTATCAAAACATATTTTTACTCCTTGTTACGATCCATTTTTGACATTTCATTTTTTCTAGTTAACTAGTACACTTTTTGAACTGTGTCTTGATAATGACAATTCGATACATTTTATTATGATGTTATTGTACTTCTTTGTTCTTAAAGTTTCAATGATTTTTAATATTATAGATATATGTATATGTGTGTGTGTGTGTGTATATATATATACACACACACATATATATATGCGCGCGCGCGCACACACACACACACACAGATATATATATGTATGTATATATGTATATATAGTATAATATAATGTACATATGCATCTGCATTAGTTATACTAGAATTTTTATTTAAATAAATTAGTATGAATATAAAAACACATAGAATTTTCATTTTAAAAAAATAAATATTAATGTGTTTTTAAAAAGGAAAACATAATGCACTGAAAAAAATACCCGCCAAAGTTAGTTATTTAAAAGTTAGTTATGCGTACGCATTAGGTAGCACTTACAACTGGGGAAATAGATGACATAAATATTCGTGCGACTCGCAACATCCCCACTCCAAAAAATGACTATGAGGTACCCTAAGTGTTAGGATAGCAACCTTTTGGTCCCTGAATTTTTGAAAATAACACTGGTTTACCCTATGTTTTCGAATAAAAGATTCTTAGGTCCTTTTTCTTATTATTTTGACCCCTGAACTTCCAGAAATTGCTAAAAGCCCTCTGAAAAGGGGAAAATATGCGCATAAGCTATTTTAAGGGTTTTTTAACAAATATGCCTGTTTTAAATAATTAACCTTCTTATAATAATTTTACTAGTACTAGTTATCACACTCTACTACTATCATAAATATTATGCTTTCTGTGGTTATAGACCCACTATGCTTAGCAAAAGAATTAAAAAGCTTAATTAAAAATTTTTGACCGTTAATTGAACTTAGTTGGCGCTGGAATCCGGCGTTCCTCTAACTTCTAGTTTATAGAGATTGTTAATCTCAACCATAACCATGCCTTCTTAGGATCAGGCATAGTGCAGATGTGTTTCATTTCCTACCTCAGGCGGTAGTTACTAATCAAGTTTTATATATTTTAAAGAATAGTGAAACTTTAATCAAGAAATTACAATATTTAAGATACAAGAATCAATTGAATAAAGTTCTGTACTGAGAAACTTCTTTTATTGAAAATTTAAAAGCTTAAATATTGCAATAGAAAGATTGAAGAGGGACTTAAGCTATTAAGATCATCACATATGCTTGCTCATAGAGAAATGGAGAATTTCAACTTCCTTTTTATTCTAGTATGCTCAAATGATTATGTCCCTTCTCAGCATTCAGCCTCTCCTTTTATAAGGGGATGGTGTACATATGATACTCTAATGGATACAGTACATACACTGATATTTTCATATGACTACAGCTGTCTTCACATGGTTACAGTAGACAATATTATTTTACTAACTAGGCACTGGATAAGATAGTAAAATAATGGTATAACTACTTTTCAGAGCCTTTCATTGTTGACAAGACTAGCTATCCATATTGACATTCTGCATACCCTCATCTCCAATAATATCTTCTAGTCCATTATTATCTAGATAATCATCAAAATCTTCATCATGTTGAAGATGTTCTGAATTCCATTTTTCAAATAATTCATGAAGATATTTCTTTTCTTTTTCTGATAAGAATTTTCTTACTCCAACATCAAAGAGATAATCGAAACGCCTCTAAAGTGGCTCCTTCTATCTTCAGATATTTGTTAAAATCAGTATTATAGGCGAAAGTAATATTTCTTTATTGCATTAGCATTATTCCTAGCTTAATCAATGCCTACATTTGATGGTAAATATTGAAAAAAATCAATGGCTCTTGCTAAAGCAGGATCAATAACTAACTCATGTCATTTCGAAAACCATTCTTGTTGTTGAACTCTAGAATTGTCTAAATCAACTAGTTGAACCAGATAATGGGCTGGTTAGGCTTTTCCATTTTCATACTCATTAATGAACAATGTACCTCTATATATAGGCATTTATTGTGAGGGATTTTTGTTAGTCCATAAGGAGATGTGAGAATGCAATGAATCCTTCTGAACATATATTGTTGAAATTTAGTTAGTATTCAAGAAAATGGGTACTTTGAATCTAGGATTTTTATGAGGTAGACTGCTATTCCATTTTCCCAGGCTTTCATAACTGGGCCATTTGGAGATATTGAATCTGCTGGAAAACTAACATCAGCAACTTCAGATCTGTCGGAAAACTAGATTGTTGTACAATAAGATTTCCAAATATCATAGGAATAATTATGGTAGTAGTCGATGCAAGCTACATACCACTCGTTGAACTATTTTTCTTGAATATGAGAACTTATTTTTTCTTTGAATATCATAAGGACATCGTAGGTAATTAATTTGTAACTCTAGAAGAGAAAAATCTTTAGGCTATTAGGTAGGTAAAAGACAGCAGACCAAAACATCATCTCTTTTTTGTATGAAAATCTAAAATATCCTTAAGGATTTTACTGGAAGGAGAAACTTCTTCTAGTAGTAATAACATTTCATTTTAAATTTTCTCCTTTTTTGGCTGAAGTTCTGCTCTGATGATGACCATTGGCAAGCTCGCGAGTTAAACTATCTACCACAGAATTCTTCGATTCCTATATATATTCAATAGAGAAAGAAAACTGGTTAAGTCATAATTACAAACGTAGAAGTCGATCTTGCGCTTGCATATTTGATAATTTTTTTTTACAAAACTAAGCATTCATTTACAATCAGTTCAAATAAGAAAAGGTTTTGGGGCTAAAAAGATTCAGAACTCTTCAATTCCCCTTATGATTGCAAGGTTTTCCCCCCCCCCTCGTTGGATAGTTGTATTCTGCCTTAGTAAAACTTCCATTGCAATATTTACAGAGTTTTTCTCATTTTTTGATTTTGAGTACTGCACTCCAATGCTCATCACTTGCATATATCTCAAGAATTAAATCATCTCCTTTATTAGATAAATTAAGAAAAGGAAGATTTTTACATATCTTTTTGAATTTTTGAACAATCTTTGAATCACTAGGGGTTTAGGTCCAACTTACTTCTTTCGTGAGTTTCTGCTGCAATAGCTTTCTTAGTTTAGCTAAACTTTAATAAAATCTAAAGTATAGGTAAGGCATTTAAGAAAGCTTTCTAACTGCTTTCTATCTTCAATCTTTTTAGGAAAATTTTCTATTTTTTTCAGAATATGCTTTTGTAGAATGATTTGTTCAACTTTTATCTCTAGACCTAAAAATCAATATCTTGTTTAGCATAAATACACTTGTTCTTACCGGGTATAGTACTATGATCAATGCATCTTTGGGTGACAGCTAAGAGTGACAGTTAAGACATCATCTTTGTATTGTTCTATGATTTTGGAAAAGATAAGGATATCATTGATGTAAACTAAACAACAATAATTAAGGTCTTTGACGATGTTATCCATTCATTTATGAAATATTTGAGGTGCATTCTTTAGACCAAATAACATTACTATCCACTCAAAATGTCTTTGTGGGCACTGAACCCAGTTAAGGGAATCTTTCTTCATCCATTTTTATCTACCAGTATCCGCTTTTATAATTCATTTCAAGAACCAAGAGGTACCTTGAATTCTATTGAAAAGGACTATTTTGTTAGGAGTATGATAACCATTAAAAATAGTATTATCATCAAGCTTTTTTTATTGATTACCATTCTTATTTTTCCTCTTTTTTCTTCAGCACGATTTCTTACTATGAAAGTGGGACTAGTGTGAGCACTCTTGTGATTCTTGATTAATCTCTTATCATGAAGTTCATTGATTTGTTTGCCAAATTCCTAGATATCTTGGTGTTATACACCATTTGTTTGACTTGAATAATAATGCTGGGACTTAACATAGTGATTTTAGCAAATGGCTTATCTTCATCACAAAATTTTATAGGATTATTAGAGTAGAGTTTTTTCGCATAATTACTTTAGCAATCTGCTCTTTAATAGATAACTCACGTAGTAAGATTATCAGTGCTATCTCATGTTGTGCAGGCATTACCTTCTCACTACTTTAGCTGCATATAAACTCAATTTTCTGATGAGTGTAAGCCTTAATTTATCAATGGAACCGAGTGACCCTTTATTTTGAATATTATTTAGTTCATGGTTTGTGTGCATGGACAATATAGCCTCTTAAAATTATTGCCAATAATCATAATATGAGATGGTTGATTAGTAGCCCATAGAACTGGTATAATGTATTGTACTCCTAATTCTGTGGGTAACCTTTCTATTGCCTCGTTATGGCTTACAATGCTATTGTCATCTATCACTAATTTTAAAGGATTCTTGGCTTTCTTCCATATAAATTCTAGAAACAATGCTCATTTTTCAATGCATACAGAAGAACCACTATCTATGTATTGGGATGTAGATGATGTTAGGATTTGTATTTTTAGCTTCATGGCATATTTTCATAGTCGTATTTTTAACTAATTTATCTTTATAAATTGGCTCACCAGCAGTCCTAGTTTTTGACTCAATGATTTTGCTACCTAGACTCATGCTTCGATCTACACTGTGCTTGCGGGTTCAAAACTCATTCTTACTGGTCATACTAATTGCATTATCTTCTTTAAGCTCTTCTTTAGTTGATGAAGATCCTTCTTCCCATTCTAATCTTGCACTCATGTTCTTAATAGTTGGGGTTTAATGATTATTTTCCCATTTTCATCAATATTATCACATTTTTCTTATTGATTATTATGGGATTAGCAAAGCTACATATCCATGAATTATCAATCTTTATCTCCAGTGGATTGGATTTAATCATCTGGATCTTTTCTATAAGTGTAGGACTTTATCATTGTTACCTCAGTCTTTGGGTCTATAGTATTATCTAATTTGTAGACAATTTTCTAAAATAATCTCAGTGGGTATCGTCCTCTTTTCATATCTATCCAATTATTTTTATCTTAAGAGATAAGAAGTTTTTAGCAAATTCATCGTTGAGGCATATAAAATATCAAGATCGACAATTGAATCCTACTAATCCATTACATAAATTGATCTTAATCCCTATAATAATTTGATTCTTAAATTTGATATGCTTAATATCACAGAGTAAAGTATAAATATCAATATGTTTGACACAATAGTGTAATGGAGTGATTTGAACTGGGACACTTCCAATATAGATATATCTGTACTTTCTATCTTTGTTATTCCCAAGGATGTTTTCCCAATTAATGAGATTAATTGTTCTGACATCATACTTATAATATTTTATCTCATGGTCTCCTTCCATCATTTCGCATACGTATTTGCTTTTTAATTAAAATATGAATTTTTTATAGATCATGTCTTTTGGATTATGGGAAGCTCCCAATCTTCTTTGACTTCCTCATTTTCATCATCTACAACGATTCTTCTTTTTGAAGATCGCCAAGAGTAATTGAGTTACTTTCCATCATATGACTGGTTTCTTCATAATCACTCTCTTCATACTCTCTTCTAGTATAATTTCAATAATTCCTTTGTTGTTATTTAGGGCTAAGTCTAGTGCCTCTTCTTGATTAAGAACAAAGCAATATAGGCTTCCTAAAGTTTCAATAAGTTTATTATTCTTCCTATTTTTGCATTCATTAGCATAATGTCTTACTTCTCCACATGCCCATCATTTGTAGTTTTTTCCTGCAGGATAATAAGATGCTTTCCCTAAAAATCTTTGTTTTTTAGGATTTGGTTTGTGATAATATTTTCTTTTATATTTCCCTCCCCTTTCCTTATTAAAGCCCTTTTTCTTATAAAATTTTCTTTTTCTTCTCCTTTCAGTTCCTTTGCCCATTGGTGAGGTGAATCTCAACAAGCTAGAAATTACTTCTTAATTTTCATTTGCATTTGGAGATCAAGACATTGATCATTGACCCATACCAAGATAGGTTTCGTTATGCCCAATTTCGTAATAATATTGACTAACTTCAGCAATATAATTCTGCAGATAAACTCAGTTTTGATTTTCTTGCATAAATTTTTGAACATTGCAGTTGGTGTTTCCATCATTCTTAATGCATTTTTACTATCTTATTTGACGAACCATGCCAGCCACTACACTGTCAGAAAAACTATGCTCGATATAATTTAAGAAATTTCTTGCAGTCCATATGGTATTTAAATTTACGACGTTATTCATTCCTCTTCTCCAGTGCTAAAATATTTCTTCTTTATTATGAGCTCCATCTGGGTAGACTAATTAGGATAAGACTAATCTCTTCAAAGGTCATAGTTTTTCTTGGGATAAACACAAAAGAAAAGTAAGTTGTACTTCCTGCTGGAACGTACCTAGGCCTCATAAAATGGGTATTTCTTCTAGAAGTTCACCAATTTCCTCAGGTTTAGGAATTACATCGTTAACTAGATTGGATTTAATTTCATATGTGTTAAGCTCTTCTACAATCTCATTAATCTCATCGTCAAATACCATTTTTTCATATTTTTTTATCCAGTTTCGTTTAATTTCTTCTAAAGGTACAACATTAAGATCTTCTAGCTTAATTAGATTCATCTACTAATAAGCTTAATTAGGTTCATCTACTAATATATTTCTTCATCTAATTGAACATTATTTGTCTCTTTATTATCATCATATAATACATCATGTTTATCAATAATTGCCCATGATTTTATTTAATTCTTTTGGATTTTGTTCTTGCTCAAACATATCCTGCAGTTCGTCAAGATTATATTGCTTATACTCCATCCTCTTCTTCTTTTTTTGCCTTTTCAGATGATTTTTTACCTGATTTTTCACCTACTCGTTTTTGGATTTTGACATCTTATAAAGGAAGTAAGTTTTTGGATTTTGGAAAGGATTTTTACACCGAAATGAAGTACTAATACTCAAAGTTGATTTTCCACTGTGTAGGATTTCACTGACTAGGGAAAGAAGGATTACAAATAATTGCTTCTTAATCTTCTTGACTTTAGTCTTAATTTTTACTAATTCAGCTTTTAATTCTAAAATTATATCAGTGATATAGCTTAATTACTGAAGTTGTTCCTTTTGATTAGTGCACAATATGAGAATAATTAGAAACAGAGCAAGAAGATGAAGATTCAAGCATTAAACATGATTAATAGGCTTGATTAACTATGAATTACTCTTAATTGTCTTAATTATTTTTGATCACGTGGCTCTGATACCAGTTTAAAAGGGCTTCGAGTAGTACTAATGAGAAGACTACCACATTCACAAATTTAAATTTTTCAAAAGTAAGTTTTAATGATTAGGGTTAGATTTGCAGAAATGAAAAGACTAGGGTGTTATATTAAAATTAGAATAGTAAATGAGGTCATTTTTGTTCATCATCTCATAAGTTGAGGTACCTTATAGTTATTTTTAAAAACTAAGGTCCTTTTTGTTGTTTACATGAAACTTGAGGTACCTTCGTGTATTTTTTTCCTCCCCACTCTTATATGCATGACATAATACCATTAGATATACACTTGGGGAGAAACATCATTCTGCGCGCTTACAAGATTGGGCACTTTAGCAACAGCAGTGCTTGGTAAACATATGGAATATTTCCCCACCCTATCCCACAGCACACTTATCCTAAGCATGGGTAGTAATCCCAACTTCATATATATGTGTGCCTGAAGGCTATTTTAAGCATGGAAAGGTACTATTTTTCTTATAGTGAATCATTATAACATGAATTTTGTTGAGTTTTGAGTGGGTTTATTGGATTAAATATCATCCTGATGGGTCTATTGAGCATAGGAAGGGACATTTAGTTGTTAGAGGCTTCGATCAACTTGCTGGACTTAAGTATGCCAAGACTTTCAATCATGTATTGAAGCCTACCACCATTCGTATTGTTCCCTCTGTTGTAGTCAGTCGTGGATGGGTCATTAGAGAACTTGATATGAAAAATGCCTTCCTGTATAGTGATTTACATGAAGAAGTCTACATGACTTAGCCACAGGGCTTGATTCACCCTGATTACTCTCACCATATGTTTAGGTTGAACAAGTCTAAATGTGGGTTCAAACAGGCCCGTTGAGCCCGCTTTCATAAATTTAGTAGTTTTGTTATCTTCATGGGCTTTAGTTGTAGTTATACTGATTCTTCTATGTTCATCTTACATCGATCCACTAATGTCCTTATTTTGCTCCTATATACTAATGACATTATTTTCACTGGCAGCTCTCCTTCGCTTTTGCACCACATCATACTTATCTTCTCCAACCAATTCCCTAAGAAGGACCTGGTTATCTTTACTATTTTTATGGTGTAGGTTGTGTGAACTCCTAATATGCTCTTCCTCTCTCAAGCCAAATATCTTCAAGATCTTCTCATAAAATTCCAAATTCACATATTTAAGCCCGCCCGTAGGGCCACATTGTCTCTTATCGATGGGGATTTACTATTTGATCCTACTGAGTATAAAAGTATGGTTGGCACCTTGCAACACTTAATAATGACTAGACCAGATATATCTTATGTGGTGGATCTTGTTTCTCAGTTCATGCATACTCCTTGTACTACTCTTCTACATGTGATCAAGTGTATTTTTTGATATTTGCTAAGCACAACTGATCATGGTCTTATGCTCAAGCGGGCAAAATCACTCTTTGTTGTCCTTGCCTCTTGTAATGCTGATTGAGTTGGCTATCCAGATCTCAATCCACAACTAGTAATGATATTTTCTTGAGTCCAAATGTGATCTCTTGGCACTCTCAGAGGCAGCCTACGATATCCAAATCATCCATTGAAGTTGAATACAGGACAATAGCTAATACTATAACTGAGACTTGCTGGATACAATATGTTTTGCCGATCCAGGTATTCTTCTCCGCGATCTTGTTAGAGTTTTATGTGACAACATCTCTGCTACATACGTCATAGGTAATCTTATTCTTCGTGATCAAAGTAAGCATATTAAGATGGATTATCACTTAGTCCATAAGCGAGTGTCTTACGGTGACATTGTTGTCACCTATGTTCCTACTTGTCTCTAGTTGCCTGATATTTTCACTAAGGCTCTCCCTGAACAAAGTTTTCAGTTCTTGAAATCCAATTTGTCTATTAATCTCTCAATCCAGATTGAGAAGGAATAACAGAGGATATTGTGTGACCAAATATATAAATATTTTTCTGTAAATCCTAGTGATGCATCATTATAAGTATAGACCCAAGCTCTCCGGTTGAGGTGGGTTATTCTTGACCAATTCCTTCTTGCGCGGCTATCTTCATATTACATGACAAAAATATACTTCTTGAAGTATATAATATTTCATATGTTATTACAACATTTAACAACCTGAAATTCACATGAATTGTGTCAAACATGTTACGTAAGAAATCTAAATAATCTCCAGTCTATATAGATGGTTTCTTTCAAATTATTCTACATTTCTACATCCTCAAGTTTCTTTATGCATAAACCTTTGAGTCTAGACACCAATAGTAATAGTCAGACCTTGAGATAGCTAAGAGTTCCTCTAGAGTCATCTTCTCAAGTTCACATTCTTTGCACTGTGCAATAGTGTTGCGGTCATGTGGGCCACTTGTAAGTGGATAATTTTCTGTCTTATGATTTCAGGATCTCATTCTCATATAATGTCTCATTGTCAAACCACAATCTTTGTAAGGATCTTGGATGCCATCTAACTATCATAACTACAAGGCTCCATTTGGTCCTTGAAAAATTTGGTTAAACGAAACTTTGATGGAAAAAAATGTCAAGGAAAAAAAATGTGAAGAAAAGAAAGAGTTTTTTCTTTTTGCTCGGATTGAGGAAAAAAATACAAGAATTTAGATAAGAAATTTGAATATTGATAAATTGCTAAAATCATGTTGACATTATCTAAGTAATATGAGGTTGGATGAGGTTGAGAATTCTTTTTTTGGGAACTTTTGCCAAACTTTCCTAACAATTTTATGAGGAAACTTTTATCACTTTTTCTATCAATTTTCCCACCTAATTTTCCTCCATTTTTTTCTTTGTGATTTTCTCTAAACCAAACACCAGAAAAAGTTACTTTTGCAAAATTTTTTTCTTTCCATCAAATTTTCCAAGGTCTAAACAAAGCCTAGAAAACCATTGTTAGAAATGACAAAGGGAAGACGATACTAGATATAAGGGCTATGTTCTTCATACATAGAAAAAGTAAACAACTACCCTACGTGTGTTTGTGTTAGAGTTGGCGAGCTTGCTTTTTCAATCAATGGAGGATATTTTGCTGTATCTCTGTAGAATACCAAACAAATAAAAAACTTAAACATGTTAAATTAATCAATCTGGTGCTTGTGTTATGTATCGACCCTGTGGAAAGCTAAAAAGGTGACTTTTAGTAATTTTGGGCAATCCTCTTGGGTCTTAAATTATGGTACAATAGAACCAAATGCCTCAATCGATATTTATATAGAGTTTGAGAAGAAATAAAGTCTAATAAAACTAATGTCTTTATAATTTAGTGGTAAGGGTGTGAACACTAGATGGTCTCTCTCCTAATTCCTTGCTTGAATAGAACTTTCACATATTTTATGTTTGGTTGAGTCACCATTAATGCTCATTGTTCATCTATTTTACTTGGAGTTGGGTATGTCCCCAATTGTTAGGCAAGCTAACTTAATGGATATTCTTTGTTTTAGACTTGATGCTTGTCACTCAGCACCATAAAATAAAAGGATTCATTTCTTGTTTTTAATCCTAAATTTAGGGGCTACTTAAACTATTTTGATATGTTTATAAGTAAACGTTTTATCTCAATCATTAAAAAAAGAAAATTAAATTATACTATAGTACTAAGTTTGAAATGAGCATGTTAATGGATTTTCACCATGATAAAATAGTCTACAACCATAAATTATATTCTACATTATGTTCATTTGTTTGCATGGTTGATTTAGCACCATAAGATCCATACGTCATCATTATTGGAGGATATTCGATTGCCAGACACTCAAGGTCATGATCCAGACCGTCTCTTGATAGGATTTTCACATAGGTTCACCACTCCAAAGGAAATCTTAAATCTTCCTCTGAACTTGCTTCAATGGCATTGCATCTCTCAGATATTCTACCGTTACGCTTCATGTTTCATACGTACGTAAAATATAAAAAGTTAATAAATAAAATATGGACAAGAATCCTATGCTTAAATATAATTAATTTAGGCATACTTACAAGAAATATAGTTCAACCCATAGGGTTAAGCTCCTAGAACTGACTTGATGTAAAAAATAGTACAAAAGACCAAAGAATTGGTTCAACCTGTAGTTTATGACTGGTATTTGGGGCTTGACATATGTATGGAAGATTATGTTGTTGTACTAATTAGTAAACAAACTTGCATGCAGATACCCAATGATTCATCACTTCCACCACCTACCATCTTGCATCCTAGTGCAACCACCTTAAGAGAACTTCTTTGACCATTTGCCATTCTCAAGTCATCGTATATACCAAGTTCCCCATACAAGCAACCACTACTTGTAAGAAAAATAATGAAGTCTCACTTTTAGATATATATTTTTTTAGTAAGGGCTGGCATATCATTTTGCATGTTTCAAGCTTTTGATATCTATAAACTTGGGTGGGATAGTAGGCATGTCCTTTGGTGCATTTGTAGGTTGTAAAGGCTACCAAAAATAGTGAGACACAAATTGCATCCTCTCATACTGAACATCCTGGCACATTCTACCTTCAGCAATAGGCCTGAAAGCAGTATATAGAGACTAGAGTATAACACCACGTTCAAACATTTATAGTATTATTATGTCACTCCGCATCAAGTTCATGATAACATCAATAAAAAAGCATAGATAAATGAAGTTGCACATCTACTTGAAGATCATATATGATTATCACTATTTTGTATAGGTATGTGGGACTTGCGAGTAACGATTGACCTTGAAAATGTAAATCATAAAGGGTGCATAATATAGGATGTAAACATGCTAATAAGATGTTTCCTTAGTTATTCAAAGGATCTACGATGCTTCTTGCATGCACCACACATGGGTGCGTGCACCGAACGGACGCATGCCCTCATGTGATCCACCAAATGCCCTTTTTTTGTTGAGCAGTCTATAACATGCAACACATTTGTTCCTACTTTTCACATAGATATGATGTTAGAGAACCTATTTTTTCAATAATTGAATCAAGATCTACATTTTATCTTGGTAAGTAGATCAAGATGACCAAAAAAATAGAACAACACCGCTTATAAAAGTACCCCACTTCTAACATTTAGCTATAGGATTGTAGAAACACTTATGCCTCCCATGGAAGGACAAAAATACCTCAACAAACTCTTAAGTTAAGAATCTATTAGCATGATAACAAAGCATATCATAATGTCAAATGTGCAACAAAAAACATAAAATTTTCATTTCATAACGCTTAGCATATCTGTATAGCTTTTGATTTATTCTTACCACAAATACTCATGTGAGATGCTTAACACTAGAGGAAGAAAAGGAATTAAATTAGAATAAGAAATATGTAACAAATGCAATGCATTATATATAAAAGATTGTATCATCGTGCTAATGTATACTAGAGGTAGTGGACAAAGGGTAGTGCCTTAACATCCCTAAAGGCTCGGATCATAAGAAGTCCATGACGGATGTCATGGATCGATTTCAAATGCCGGTTCAAGGATCTTGGATATACTTTAGTTGAGACTCAAAGCTGCAACAAATAATGTGAGGAGCACTTGGTACGTAAACAAGGAGGGAGAGCACATAATTTATATCATTTGGGAGGGAGCAAAAGGAGATCATGTAAAAGAAAAATAAAGGTTTGTTACTTAGATAGTGAAATGATTCCTTAACGCTGACGTCGTTGTCTAGTGAAGTTTATGCCGCTTCTATTTCTACTTTAAGGCTGAAGGGGTTATCCCTTTGTAAAGGGATTTTTTGCATAGAGCTCCCCTCAGGTATTGACAATTAATTAAATTGCCCTCCTGGAGTTGAAGATTAGTTTGGAGTACCCTGACCGTTGCTTATACATTTATAATTGCTCTAAATCCATTTGAAGTCAAGGTAAGTCAGACATAAAGGACATATATTGCCAAAGTATCCTCTTTTTAGAGGTTAAAAAGAGTTATTTTCTGAAATGGAAATGTAAAGCAAGTGGTAGTGGTTCTCCAAAAACAAAAGATAGTAAGGATTGGTCTTCTTCTTCATTTCTCACCGTTAATTCCGTCTGAAATTAGTTAGTTGTGGTAACGTTTAATTTATTTTTGTTTTCAATTTCAGTAAGGTTGGCTTGTTTGCCATGTATTTTGCTCAAAATTTATGCACGTGAATTATAGCTTGATATGTTAGGGTTTGTTAGAGAAGATAACCATGGAAGGTCCAAGCTTGCCCAAAATGTAAAGTTGCAAGTGAGTTGGAGTATAGCGTATTTAGATCAGAGAAGAATTTCTTGAAGCCTTACTATGGATGTTTGAAATGCGGGGGGAGGGGTCTGTTTGTTAGGCAAAGCAAGAAGGCAAAGGAGAGACCATGGGAGGCTATGAACATGGAAGCATAAATAGAGGAGGGCAAAGGGTAGTTGGAGAACCCCAAGGCTCAGTTACCATCGATTTGAATGATATAAGCAGTTGAAGGAAGAAATTTCTTATGTAATAGGGGAAATGGTTAAAATGAGGAGTGAAATAAGAAGTTTGTTAGGTAAGATATATGAGGTAGTTAAGATGTTGGCTTTATTGTGTGTTGTAATTTTTCTTATTTGTGTTGCAATATTAGACGTTTTGAAATGTTATTGTTGTGTAGTATTTGTTGGCTTGTACTCGCATTTTGCTGAACTATGGTGTAGTTTCATTGAATCAAGTGTAGTTGATTGCTATGGAATAAAGCTAAGTTAGCATAATGACAATGTTGTTTCAACTTATGTGTGCAAAAATGGGACTGCTTCTGCGTAATGAGAATGCTTCATTGCAATAGTTGCATCAGCATAATGAGAATGCAGTTTCTAGTTACAAAAGTTACAAAGCCCAGAACAATCCTGGGAGTGTTGACAACTATAGCTATAAGCTTTTGAAAAAGTGACTATTAGTTACATCAACATGCTGTGCAAAAAGTGATAATGACCTCCATTCATGAGCCATGCAAAAACTGCTAAAAGCAACATTCACATGTTGTGCAAAAAATAACTATCACCTACAGTCAGAAGTTGCGCATAGTCATCTACATTCAAGCTGTCCAAAACAAAGAAAGTAGGCCAGGGGCAAAGTATTAAGCCCTCATCTTCTTCATCCTCTTTTTGACTTCACCAACGGCAACCCTCAGCTTATCAAGGGTCATAGCAGACACATCTTTCTTCTTCATTTTGTTTCATTCTTTACGAGTTGACTGACTTCTTCTACTTGCTTTGAGCCAACCTGATAATAGGTTGACTAGAGCTGGGTAGCTTTAGTGATTTATCCTTACTTGTGGTTGATCTTAGAACTGGCTAACTTGAACAGGTGGGTTGTCTTAGTTTCCTGGGGCTCTTTGTGGGTAGGAAATATGCAACACCCCTAACCCCTAGGGTTAGGAATATTAACGATGCCTTAGTAAATCCTTGCATTGAATAGAAGCATGTGGAACTCTAAAATAAGCTCAACGACTACACGCTGAAGTCCACAACTCTACAGGCCACTCACCTGGAGTACATCAAAACAATAAAGTTCAATAACAAAGAAGAAAATAAAAGATACAACTCAATGGATTACACATCTAGAGTACTGGGTTTTACATCCCAAAAATAAACAACTTATACAAATGGTGGCTGACTAATAAGACGGTTGGCTCACATGGCCATACAGAGCGGCTTCTCTACAAAATGCACTACATGAACTAGAGTGCTTTGTTTACATACATTTATAACTCTAGAGATACATTATATTACATCGCTTAATATGTAAGTCCACTTTTATATGTGCACACACGACATCTTTTCAAAGCAAGGGTAGATTCCAACTTGGCATAAATAAATTGACTTCTACCTGTCACAATGGAAAATTGGGAAAAAGGAGAAATAGTAATGGGATGAGTAACTACATGCTCAGTGAATATTTTCTAACTCCTTAAAATCAAAACCATTTACAGGCAATAACAATAGATAGTAGTCACACAACATTTATATGTTACTATCATATTAGACAGTTATTAATCCCAAGGAAAAGTCTTCACCCCTAAACTTCATGCTAGCCACTTAAGCTCATTCTATGCCCTTAAATGACCAAACTCCCTTACTAATCAAGCATTTAGGCATGTAAGCAAGCCAACCACAAGGGTAGTGTAAAACGCATTCAAACACGCATTTAGAAAGTGTAGTGATTCAAGATATATTCAAAGAATAGTTTATAAGTCATACTAGCCTCTTCAAGGCTCACATTCTTTGCAAACGTTCCTGAAATACCCACATCGGTAATAATTTCAATTATTTTTCTCATTTAGCATGAAAATATTTTCTCTTAATGGGCATAAGATATTACAATGTGCTAAATATATTGAGATCGTCATTCGCCCTATGTGAGGCCGTCACTCACACATCACGTTATCCCCGGGGTATACATATCATAACATTTGGCCAAATACATCTCGGCAGAGTAGCTCTAACTTCGATATTGTCCTCTGTGGGGGCAACAACTCTCGCCTTATCCTGCGCCCAGTCCCCCCTCAGGGTTTTATCGTGCGTCACACATCATCAAACCTTATCTTTGGGGGAAATAGCTCACGCCTTATCCTGCTTCCAATTCCCACCCTAAAGGTTTTATCACATTACCCTCGTCAGGGTCTTATAGGGTTCCTACTTCTGGGTCTAACTCCCTAGGCCTGGCCAATTACCTAGCACTATCTTGGCCATTAAAATCATATTAAACCCTTATAAGTTATAAAAAGAAGTCACTGTCACGCATAGTAAGTTTCACCTCAAGTGAATCACAAATTATTTCTCTTTAATAGTTGCTTACTTTATTAAAAACATGCTTGTCTAGCAAAATAGCCCACATCCCTACTAATGGTTTATGGTTCTTTCATTTTCAACATAAAAAACTTCTTAAAATCATAACGAGTCTACTAACTCGCATATCAAAACTTAAAGTAATTAGCTAGCATATAACTCAAACCAAGTTTCATAATTAACACCTTTAGTTGCCCTTTGTCTTCGTTTAAATCGTTTTAAACACAATGAAGGAGGAATAAACAAACTAAAGTCTTCAAACATTTTCAAGCTCATTACTTGATTGCTTTTTAACTTCCTAAACCTATTGACTATTCAGTTGGGTCATTAACGGAGTAGCTCGATGATTTAGGATCTTTTTAGGCTACAAACATCTTAACAAATTAACAAGCAATTGATAAATATTTAGAGACATACACAATTATGAAAACAAGCTTTTAACGACCCTTTTTATAGATGTCTAAGTACAAAAATAAATCACATAGCATCACTTAACAACATTAAGAGGGAAGGGGTTTACAAATAGCACATTCGTAACACTTCGCGGGAACCGTTTCAGTAGAATCTACTCTAGTGTTTCATGAACCTCGCAATCCATATGATTGTGGTTAATACCAAACCCAGGCTCCCTCCTCACACAACACCGACCACAAGAACCTCAAATTACTCAATAATTTCACCTCAAACCATATAACTATCAACCTCAGTTCAGTATCATAATAATTCAATCGATTAATTCACAAAATCCATATCCACAAGCATATTATTCATATGTAATCCCTCAAATAACTTTAAATATGTTTAAAATAATTTTGGCAACAACATTAGAGCATAATCTGCCTACTCTACAAGTCGCCAAATTGACAATTTAGCAAAACTATGCGTCAGTTCAGCATGCATGACCCCAAATTATCATCATCACCATTTTTACTAGATTTCAACCTTATATGCTCCAATTACTGTTAATAGTTTTAGAATTAAACTTAAACTACCCATCATCATTGAAATTCGTTTGAAATTACTAATAATTTAGGAGAAGAGAAACACCCACCACGATTCCAAGCTAAGGACCTAACGATTCCAAGCTAAGGACCTAACTCCTGGGCTAATTGGGCAAATTGAAGCTGATTTTTAGGTCTCCTAATCTCCCCTTCGTAGTTGTCCCAGGCATTGATGTTGCTACTACTTGCATGTCTTTCCTCCCTCACTCAGTCCTAGCCCTTGGCCATCTAGATCGGGTTAGCCCACCTCAATGGTGGTCAAGGTGGTGGTCATGGTGTTGAGCTTCCAAACCCTAACCCTCTGAATCGTTAGTTCTCAGTCGACCCCTCACTCTTTTTTTCTTTGCCGGTGATGAACGGACAACCAGTAACATCGCGTCGCCGCCATGACCACCGTCACCACCATGCCCACTGTCGCCACCCTTCTTTGAGCTTGACCCTGCTGCCTCTTCTCTTGCTCGATCTCTCTCTGTCTCTCTCTCTCTCTCTCTCTCTCTCTCTCTCTCTCTCTCTGTGGCGGTGGCTACGGCTAGGAACGATTAGTGGGTGTGAGCCAGGGTGGAGGCGCCACCATCACCACTGTGCCTCACCTCTCCCTCTCTCTTTCTTTCTCTTCTCTGGTGGCTTGCTGGGGTTAGAGGGAGCCAAAACCCCCCTCTGGCCGTGGTTTTATGAATCAGTAAGGGGCTTTGGCCCCTTTTTTAGGTCCCTTTTTGTTTTAATTTTGATTGTTTAATCATACTTACCAAATCAAGTGCGGTACTAAATCATCTCATCTTGCTTAGCCTCATTCTCAAATGTCCAAATTCAACTTGCTAATATTGCGTAATTATGCCTCGACTAAATTTTTAACAGGCTCACTAACTTATGAAATCGCATAATCAACCACGAAAAATTAACGAAAACTACACACTTAATTATTACACCTAATTATCACGTAAAGATTAGTTTAATATAGCTAACTCAATCAAATAAATTACTAAAAATGCTAACTCAAGCAGTTAGCCTAAGGTTGAAAACCTCGGTTATAACATTTCCCCCTTAAAAGCACACACGTACTATGATCTATGCCACTTGCACTAGGATGCAAAAATCTTGTTTTACAATTAATTCAAATTGAGAAAGAGGCTTATAGTATCTAGCCTTCTCCCTGCCAATCCTCTTCAAGCGTCTACTCACTGTATTTAGGTGCCGAGGGTAAACACATAGAAGAGAGCTAAATGAGTTGGCATGAAAAACCATGTTAAGCTTGTTTAAAAAAGCAAAATAGACTTTCAATTATCTAGACTCAATCTGCATAGTAAACAACCACTCTTTGTATATGCATCATTATGAATTGGCATCTAACGTATGGCAATTGGGCTATAACAACTTTAAGCTCATATACAGGTAGTTTCTTTCTAAAATATGAACTTAAGTCACCCCTAAAATCAAAACGGTTAACCTAGAGACTCCTATAACACATTAAAGCAGTAAGGGCGTCACATAGGCATACATAGCATCACATAGCATTATATGAACGACAATACACAAGAACTATACATATGTTCGCAACAATGTTGCACTTTGAAATCAAGCATAATCCATGGAGTTAATCCATGTTTCAGTATATATGAAGCATGTTACTCGGTTAACGCATACAGTCGTCAATCACTAAGCATAGAACAGCTTGGGAAACATGGTCCAATAGCAGGTCAATAATAGGGAAGGTCCCCGGCACTTCTTATATGTACATTGTTAAAGGTTGGGCAGGTGTAAGGCCACTACTCCCAACAATGCACCCACAGTGTAAGCGTGATTAATAATTCAACCACCCAAAGAAGTCTTTTTCAATAAGGAGTCATTATAGAAGCGATCACTAGTTCCTATAGGTAATGGAATGTGGTATGGCAAGCAGCATAAGAGTTAGTAAGGTAGTAATTTAGAGCTCCAAACTGACACCTCCTATTATACATATGGAGACAATGATCCCAATAAAGGATATTCCGTCATCAAGTATAGTTACACGAGTAATAACAGACACGGTAACTATATTAGCTTAATTGCATTGGTTTACCTAATGTAAGGCTCTACCTTCAAGTTTCCATATGGAGTTAGTTTCTCTCTAAGTCATTAAGCCATGCAGGGAAACCAACATGCCCATGTCCTAATGAGGGTGCACGAGTATTTACCACTATATGGTCAAACTACACCAAAACACTTTAATTAAACACTTTAACTGCATGTTCCATAACTTTAGGGACTACGGGGTTACAGTAAAGGCTCACATATGACCGCAAGTACACCTACACATCATCGTGTAACATGAAACACATAGGCAATTGAGTATCCAAACAGAGGTTGGCCCCTAAATACCATGAACTAGCATGTTATCCTTAGCAACATAAGATATGTGATGGCGTGTAAATGCAAATGCAAATTATGATACTCACTTGGTCATGCACTAAACACATGTGCATTCGGCCAAATCAAGCTATAACATGAAGCAATATGAGTCATGTAATGCAAGTAAAACACCAACGATCTTATGACGCGATAAGCCACAAATATTAGACCGCGCATCCAATTCAATTGCATCCTATACATCCTATACAGGCTCAAAACAGGCACTAAGAAGTGTATGTAGTTAAGAGTTCATTCACACAACTAGTCAGCGACCCAACTCCTACAATGCATTAATGGTCATGCCTAACAGACATGAGTATTTATATTTATACTAACATGACCTTGAATACTCTATCATGCTACCTTTCCTTCACATAAGGTATACCCTTCTATAGATGTGAATACACGCAAATTCAACTCTATTGTCCTCTAGTCACGCATTACATACACGTGTTCAATTACTCCAATCACAACATGGGAACACAGAATTCAAGGGTGGTAAATGATGATTCAAGAGCCCTGTTGTGCAACTTATTGCATGAATCAAATCACTAAACTAATACAGCCATATTTTTAGTCAAGTTCAAGTCAAGTAATCATCGAAAACCCATTCTAGTAGCATTCGATCACAAATAAATGAATGGCCACTCTCAACAACCCTATCTATAGATGCTCCTCTGGTGTCACGCAGCACATGACGCCACAATAACTCCTTAAGACATGCAGGCTCGTGAGGTTGCCATAGAGAGAAAACAGCTAGATGTGTATACACGCATGCAATCCCAATTGTAACCTGTGGTTAACGGTATGCCCTAAAGCTCATCCAAATTTAGGAAAGGTTGACGACCAACGAGCTATGATTGTTGTCAATATGGTCGACATTAATGGTCTTATAGGTACGCGTTGAGGTCTTATAAGGCACACCTGCCCCATAGGTGATCATAGGAGTCTTACTGCGTAGGTTACTCACCTTAGTAGGAGTCGTTTACTATGAATAATTCCAAAGTCTACTATGTTATCTCTCCCTCACGTTTTCTAGGTGCATTCGGGTTCATTCTAGGTAAAACATTGTCACCCCATATCACAAATAATAATTCGGATGATAAAACGCAAAATAATGCACTGTACAGGCAACAATGACAAAGATGGGGAACAGTAGGTATACTTACACGGTGTTAAATAAAGTCCTACTGCTAGCATTCAGTCTTTCAAGCATGCATATGAAAATATCCCCTAATTTATTTAGGCAATTCAGAATTCACAAGAGGAAGGTATCATTTTATAGGATTATCAATCATAGCAACTAATCTCCAATCATTCCTTTCCTAGTTCATTACAAAGGACTCTATTGATGTACACATCTTAGCATGTACACATTCACAGGAACATCCTAACATGCATGAGAACATCTACTTATGAACCTAAACTTATTCATCATTGCTAAAGGAATGCAAGTCTTTTGGTGCAAAGTAAAACTTTAACTCAATGGCCAAAAGGACATTAACATTTAAAAAAAAAAAAATCTTGAGTTTCAAGGGTGAAAAAATAACTTATCCATTTTTAGCCTCTTCTCTACCATCTTGAAGCACATATGCTCTCTCTATTGTAGGGTTCAAGGAGCAATCTAAATGTAGGGGTAAAGAATTAACTTGGAAAAAGATTTTCAATCATTCGAGTTTAAATCAACGTGCTTTAACTATCGATTATCTTATCAGGGCGTACGAATAAAACATTTACTATTCGAACCATCACTTAGCTCACACAAGAATACGCAAGTTAATTGGGTTCACATTCTACCACATGACTCACACTTAGTTGATCAGCTTAATCAAATCACATAACACTCAATCAGTCAAGTCAATTAGTACATTAAGAGCACATCGCACCAATTGAGCATCCACAATGCCAGGTCAAGGCATGGGGAGCCATTTAGCTCCTATACTAATGCATAACTCACTCCTTTTTAGTCAATCGACCTACTTGGACCACTCATAAGTCACAAACGACCATGCTATAAGGCACACTTACACACAGAGCACGGTATACGCCACATTATCACATAGTGCTCCTAGGCGACTCTATGAAATGCAAGACTCAGGTCATGGCGTATAGTCACAGGACCTTGCTCTGATACCATCTGTAACATCCCCAACACCTAGGGTTAGCAATATTAACGATTTTGTAATTCCTAAAATTTTGGGGCGAAACGGACAGACTTTTGCTTGAAAACTAACCATTTCGCAGGCTAAAAGCCTTATAATAAATTCCTGTATTGAATAGAAGCATACGAAACTCTAAAATAAGCTCAATGGCTACACGCCGGAACGGGCCACTCTCCCGGAGTACACCAAAATAATATAGTTCAATAAAAAAGAAGGAAATAAAAGATACAACTCAACAGATCACACATTCGAAGTACTGGGGTTTTACATCCCAAAAATAAACAACTTATACAAATGGTGGCTAACTAATCAGATTGTTGGCTCACATGGCCATACAGAGCGACTTCAAAACAAAATGCACTACATGAACTAGAGTACCTTGTTTACATACATTTACAACTCTAGGGATGAATTATATTACATCGTTGAACACGTAAGTCTACTTCTATGTGTTCACACATGACACTTTTTCAAAGCAAGGGTAGACTCCAACTTGGCATAAATAAATTGACTTCTATCTGTCGCAATGAAAGCCTAGGAAAAAGGAAAAATAGTAATGAGATGAGCAGCCACACGCTCAGTGAATATTTCCCAACTCTTTAAAACTAAAACCATTTGCAGGCAATAATAATAGGTAGTTGTCACACAACATTTATATATTACTACCATATTTGATAGTTATTAATCCCAAGGAAAAGTCTTCACCCCTAAATTTCATGCTAGCCACTCAAGCTCGTTCTAGGCCCGTAAATGACCAAACTCCCTTACTAATCAAGCATTTAGGCACGTAAGCAAGAAACCACAAAGTTAGTGTAAAACGCTTTCAAACATGGATTTAGAAACGATGTGATTCAAGATATATTCAAAGAAGAGTTTATAAATCACACTAGCCTCTTTAAGGCTCATATTCTTTGCAAAAGTTCCTGAAATACCCACATTGGTAATAATTTCAATCATTTTCTCATTTATCAGGAACATGTCTTCTCTTAATAGGCATAATGCCCCATAATGTGCTAATTTAGGGGAGATCGTCACTCGCCCTATATGAGGCCGTCACTCACGCATCACGTTATCCCCGGGGTATAAGTATCATAACATTTGGCCAAAATGCATCTCAACAGAGTAGCTCTTACTTTGATATTGTCCTCTATGGGGGCAACAGCTCATGCCTTATACTGAGTCTAGTCCCCCCTCAAGGTTTTATCATGCGTCACATATCATCGAACCTTATCTTTGGGAAACAGCTCACACCTTATCCTGCGTTTAGTTCCCACCCTAACAGTTTTATCACATTACCCTCGTAGGGGTTTTCTAGGGTTCCCACTTCTGGGTCTAACTTTCTAGGCCTACCCAATTACCTAGCACTATCTTAGCCATTAAAATCATATTAAACCCTCACAGGTCATAAAAAGAAGTCACTGTAACACATAGTAAGTTTCACGTCAAGTGAATCACAAATTATTTCTCTTTAATAGTTGCTTACTTTATTAAAAACATGCTTGTCTAGTAAAATAGCCCATAACCCTACTAATATTTATCAAAAGCTTCTTAAAATCATAATGAGTCTACTAACTCGCACATCGAAAATTAAAGTGATAGGCAAGCACATAACTCAAACTAAGTATCGTAATTAACACCTTCAGTTGCCCTTTTTCAGTTCATTTAAATCGTTTTAAAACCAAAGAAGGAGGTATAAACAAACTAAAGCCTTAAAACATTTTAAAGCTCATTACTTGATTGCTTTTTAACTTCCTAGACCTATCGACTATTCAGTTGGGTCATTAACTGAGTAGCTCGATGATTTAGGATCTTTTTAGGTTACAAACATCTTAACAAATTAATAGGCAATTGGTAAATACTTAGAAACATATGTAATTATGAAAACAAGCTTTTAATGACCCTTTTTATGGATGTTTAAGTGCAAAAATCAATCACATAGCATCTCTTAACAACATTAAGAGGGAAAGGGTTCATAAGTAGCACATTTGTAACACCTCACAGGAATAGTTTCCGCAGAATCCACATTAGTATTTCATAAACCTCGGAATCTACACGATTGCAGTTAATACCAAACCCAGGCTCCCACTTACACAACACCGACTGTAAGAACCTCAAATTACTCAATATTTTCACCGCAAACCATCCAACTACCAGCCTCGGTTCATTATCACAATAATTCAATCGATTAATTCACAAAACCAATATCCATAAGCATATTATTCATATGTAATCACTCAAACAACTTTAAATATGTTTAAATTGATTTTGGCGACAACACTAGAGCATAATCCGCCTACTCTATAATTCCCTAAATTGACAATTTAGCAAAACTATGCATCAATTCAATATCCATGACCCCAAATCAGCACCATCGCCATTTTTACTAGATTTTAACCTCAAATCCTCCAATTACTGATAATAGTTTCATAATTAAACTTAAACTACCCATAATTGTTGAAATTCGTTTGAAATTACTAATAATTTAGGAGAAGAGAAACACCCATCTCGATTCCAAGCTAAGGACCCAACTCCTGGACTAATTGGGAAAATTGAAGTTGAATTTCGGGTCTCCTAATCTCCCTTTCGTAGTTGTCCCAGGACTTGTTGTTGCTACTGCTTGCATGTCTTTCCTCCCTTGCTCAGTCCTAGCCTTTTGCCATCCAGATCGGGTCAGACCACCTTAGTGGTGGTCAAGGTGGTGGTCATAGCCCTCTGAATTGTTAGTTCTCAGTTTATCCCTTACTCTCTTTTTCTTTGCCAGTGATGAACGGACTACTTATAACGCTAACGTCGCCGGTGCCGCCGCCGCCATCCCCACCATCACCACCATGCCCACTATCGCTGCCCATCTCTAAGCTTGACCCCGCTACCTCTTCTCTCGCTCTCTCTCTCTCTCTCTCTATGTGTGCGTGTCGCGGTGGCTAAGGCTAGGAACGACCGGTGGGTGCGAGCAAGGGTGGCGTCGCCACTGCCGCTGTCGTGCCTCACCTCTCCGTCTCTCTTTCTCTTTCTTCTTTGGTGGCTTGCGGGGTTAGGGGTAGCTGAAAACCCCCTTTTGGCCATGGTTTTGTGCATCAGGAAGGGGCTTCGGCCCCTTTTTCAGTTCCTTTTTTTAATTTTGATTATTTAATCATACTTACTAAATCGAGTGCAGTCGTAAATCATCTCATCTCGGTTAACCTCGACCCCAAATGTCCTAATTCAACTTGCTAATTTCGCATAATTAGACCTCGACTAAGTTTTTAATGGACTCATTAGCGTTATGAAATCACATAATTAACCAAGAGAAGTTAATAAAAACTATAAACTTAATTATTACACCCAATTATCACGTAAAAATTAGTTTAATATAGCTAACTCAATCAAATAAGTTACTAAAAATACTAACTCAAACGGTTAGCCTAAGGGTGAAAACCCTGGTTATTACATAATAAGTATTGGGTGGAGTTAAATTAATGTCCTTTGTGTTCCTCCTTGGGCTTCTTCATAGCATTGCATTTGGAGATGGGTGTGGTTGACCTAGGGGTGGCTGGCTTATAAGAACCTTAATGACAGTATGAAGATAAAGAATTCAGTAGGCAGAGGAGCATGTTTAGGTTGGAATGAAGCATAAGGTGCAATTAATGAAATCTTCATATGTACCTCATTTGACTTGCTTAAAACATCTAGGTTGGTAGAATAGATTTAGGCTAACTTGGAACATTCTATAAGATAAAATTTAGCATCAATTAAGTAGCATTTAATGAAAGCATGTGCTTTTTCATGAAAAAAGTGTTAATTGCTCATAGTAATTGGGCTGGAGTCCACAATTCTTTTAGGGCTTCCAACTGGATTTCCTGTTAGAGGCTTCTTTATCTGCTAATGTAGTTGCTTCCCTAGTTAAGGACAACCACTCATATTATGTCTAATGCCCTTGTAGTGTGAATAACTAACTGCGGCATTTCTGCCTCTAACCCTCTTCTTTTTGCCCTCATTATTCTCTTCTCTCCTACCTTGCTTAGTTAGGCCCTTTGCTTTTTTATTAAGGTTGGGGACAACAATAGAATATTATCCATTTTAGGCCCGAATTTGGGGTCCCGAATTGGATAAATTGAATGACTGTATGTTGCTTATACTTTTCAACAGAGTACCATGCATCCACCCAATTCTTTCAGGTCAGCCTTCATATATACCAGACACTTAACTGCATGCTTACAAGGGATTCCAGAAATTTATCAGTAGTTACAGTCACAAGTCTTAGCATTCAAGTTAACAATAAATCTAGTCCACCCATCATGGACCTCCCATAAGTTCTGTCCACAACATCTCAACATTAAACTCCATGCCTAACTCTCAAATTTAGCTAACCTATCCTTAATAGTAGGAACAATCTTATTTATCCAACTAGGCTCATCATGCCTTTGAACAAACAATTTGGTGAACTTTTTCCTAAACAACCTCTTCATAGACCGAGAATATAGGCTTATCTTTAAATGCATCAATAACATTGTTGAAAGACTCCACAAAATTGGTAGAGTTCTCAGGTACCTTGGCAGTTGTGTCAAATTTGTGCCTGCACCAATGCTTAATTGGCTCATCTTGCAGCCATACATATGTTGCTAGGGATTCTTTTTTCAAAAGATTTCATAAATTTATGGAATTCACCTCACAATATGCATTAGCAGCCCTTCACAGTAGTATGTTCAATTTGGGACTTGTGTCTAGCTTCTTATAGTTCCTCTTTTAATTAACCATGCAAATTCTTCTTGCTGCTGCAAGAAAAATATCCCTTAATACTACTATTACTCCCTATAGTTAGGCAAATATAATGAGTTTAGACAAGATATAATTCACTTATTTAGCAAGGAAAAAATATGCTCAAGAAATTACCTTGCATCTGTTAACTATCAAGGTGTATTTCACTTCCTGATCCATCCCCAATGATGCCTCTTAAGCTGTTGAAGAAATATGACTCGTTGTCCTTATTTTCTACATCAATAATAGCATATGCCAGTGGTACACAATAGGTCTCAGCACCAATGCCCATAGCAGTTAGCAACATCCCTTTGTAAAAACCCTTTAGGTGTGTAACATCAAACCTAATGAACTTTCTACATCCAACCAAGAATCTCTCTTTGCAGCCTTAAAGCACACAAACATTTTATCAAAAATAAGCCTCGACCCCTAATTTTTTGCATCTATCCATTTTATGTAACAAATGCTTCTAGGGTCGACAATTTTAATCATTTCTGTGTACCTTGCCAGTAAAGTGAATCCTTCTTCATGTTTCCCCCTACTTTCATCAAGAATTACCCTTTTGTCTCTCCACATTGTGTCATAAGTTTAGCGCCATTCTATTTCTTCATCAGAGTATTCCTCATTTCCTTGACACTCATATTAGGATCTCCTTTAACATTCTCAAAGAGCTTGCTAGCTATCTATAGCTTGCAGCTAGATTATCAAGAAGTCTCTTACAACTATGGCTCCCTAGACTGTGAGGGTGTTGGCTGGTTCACTTGGGTTGTAATTGCTAAGTATAAGTTCTCATCTATTGACCCTACCATGTAATCCCAAAAATCATCACCAGCTTCATGCATTATATCACTATTTGCACCAAAACCACCTCTTCTAGACTACCCCCTTTTGCAGTTGATGTATGCTCAGTATCCCCTTCTTAAATCATCTGACCCATTTGACCATCAAGCTGAAGAACAAGTTTATCTATTAGAGTGGGGGATTTTCTTTTAAGAATTGTGAACTCAATCCTCTTCTTACCCTTTCGGTTATCAAATACTTTCAACATGTCATGATCAGTATTAATAGGCCATTTCAGCCTAGGTTCTTGTGGAGAGTGAGATGCTACCCCGAAGAACTTGGGTTTCTGTCAATAGATGGCTGACTTAGAAACTTATTAGCATCTCTAACCAAATCAATCAGTTGATACCGATCCCTATCCCTCTCAAATGAGATTGACCAACCCGTGTGTCTTAGCATAACAGCATAATATGTATATCACATATCTACAAATCAATCAAGTTTAATGATCTCATTCGCACCTCACAATTTTCAATACAAGCAACAATTTTTAACATGCAAGAACAGAACATACCCCAGCAATGCATGCAAGAACATGCCCTATTCCTCTGTTTTGAACCCATCCTTATAACCTAACCAATTGACACTTCATCTAGATCTAGGAAAATTATCAAACTTTCCAAGTATCATTTTACCCCAATCCATAACTGTTTTAAGTCCATTTATTATCCAAAACCCTTAAGTTTCCATATTTTTTACCAAACAACTAAACCCTAAAATTCAAATAAACCAAAACCACCACAAAAATTCCTCACTTTCTCAAATAAATGCATGATTATATAACAATGCCATATTCAAAAAGTAGAAGACATAGAAGATAGCAACTTTTACCTGTTCAATCGTATACTCCATCTACATCTCACTCCAACTTGTTCGATTCTTCCAAAATCAACGTTATCTTCCTTCCTTAAGCTCAGATAAATAACAATTATCAACAAATATTTCAGATTTTTAGCACACATTTGAAAACCGTGAATTTCTTCTATTGGGTTTTTTCAAACCAGAGAGATGAACAGAGAGGAAGAGTGAGGTATCTAGTTCAGTGAGAGAGTACAATGAGATGAGAGTGACAGAATGAGAGTGAGAGACATGTCACATGGGTATTAAGCTGCCAAAAGGTATTCAACTTCCATGCCGTATTAAATTGAGGTATTTCGGTCACTTTATTCAATTTTTCAAACTCTCATCGGATTTTTGAGTGGACAAATCACATCTCGAAGTTAAAGGTTGTCGAAACTAAACTTCAACTCTGGAAAGACAACTTAATTCACTGTCAATACCTTAGGGGAGCTTTGTGTAAAAAATCCCTTTGTAGAGCCTTATGACCAAATGGCTATTGGGGCTCCTTTGTAGCTTCTAATATATATCTTTATTCCCTTTGTGTCAGCATTTTCTTTTCTTCTTTTTTTCAAGGATTGTATAGCCCAGCAATTAGGCATTGGACTTGTAACTTTTGATCTCTTGATTCTCTCCTCTTCGCTGATTTATGAAAGATAGGGGTCCAACTTACAATGGACTATCATCAAAATTAGCTTGAGTAGCAACTCATGTTGCTAGGACTCGCCAACTATTTTCCACTATAGAAGCATGATTAAGCATTGTAACACCGCTGTTTTCAAGAAATTGAAGGGAATTTTAGCAAATCATAAACAGTCCAATCGTCATGTCCATTTCAGAACATCATATATCACCAATATACTTGGATAACGACATTTGCATTAGTACTGTTTTGTTTACAGTAATTCTGTTGAATAGACTAACTAGAGGTTACTTCATTTATACTTGCCTTCCTTTATTCACTTTAGCTTGGGAAAAGTCTTAAGTTAGTGGATGTTAAGTGTTGAATCAGCTAGACCATGATAATTAACTAAGCTCATACAAGTTTAACTAAAGTTCTATTTTAAAACCGACTGGTAATGTGTGGAATAATTAACTAGCTCATAATATTGTTGCTCAAACTCAACTTTTTCATTGATGACAAACTTGTTTCTTATTCCAATAGTCAATAGCATGCATCCATAGGCCATTCAGATCATAGTATTTAATTTCAAATCGTGTTTGGTGTTGATTATTGGTTTGTCTAATTAAAGTATGTAAAGAAATGCAATCACTTTTGGTCAAAAAAAATTCTAGGTTGGTTCAATTTGAATTTAGTCAATTTTAGATTCATATCACAATCACATAGCTTGTCCATTTCAGATCTAAATCAGCTTGCTCGATCAATTTTACATTTAATCCTTACTGTAACAACTACTGAGTTTTCTTAATTATTTGCCAAAGAGAATCATTCGTGAGGCTTCAAACTTTTTTCGATGCATTAATTTACAGATTTTGTATAAGGACAAGAGAAAGACTACCACCCTTTTTTGAAACCTTGAGGATTAATTCCAGTTCCGAGTGGAGTCTTTCAATGACTTCTTTAGGTGATTGTAATTAAGTTATATTGGCTTAGAAGAATATTTATGTGGGAGTTTCTGATAAGACCTAGATTTAAATTATTTTATAGATACCCTATTTTGGTTCAACTTGGGAAAGGAACGAAACTATGTACATACTGATTGTTTTCTATATCCCTTTGTCTCTACTATATTGTACATTGATAGCTCAAACTGTTGTGTCTAAAATGTAGGATGTGGGTGAGACGACAATAGTGATGAGCAATTTACATCATATAGAATCGATAGCAGTATGCAAAGAATAGGATCTGAGAGATGACAACAATGGTGTTCAACAAACTCCGAAGAGAATCATTAATGAGGTGCTAATATGATCATGATTATTATGAAGCTAATTGTTTATGATTTTTATTTCAGTTGTCCCTTAAGAAGATCTTGCAAAGGGGATATGTAAAAGATTAGCAACCCTATTTAGACTTTGAAAAGACTACTTGATAAATGTAAATTCAAATCAAGTACTCTTATTGGATTAACTTGAAGTTATACAGCAACTGATCAATTTAGACAAAATATTACTTGAACCTCAAATAATGATCCAATCCAAATTAAATTTCATTGACCTAAATATAGTCAATCAGGAAAGTAAGCCGAGAATAACAAAAGGCCTAGCATAGGTCTATCCGTGTGAGTTAATTGACATGGCCAATA
This sequence comes from Carnegiea gigantea, assembly GCA_029747015.1. Classification (NCBI taxonomy): domain Eukaryota; kingdom Viridiplantae; phylum Streptophyta; class Magnoliopsida; order Caryophyllales; family Cactaceae; genus Carnegiea; species Carnegiea gigantea. Next base: position 51,926 of record JAKOGI010001685.1, read on the forward strand.
TAAGTAAGCTGAGTATGAACATGTAACATCTAGAAGTATTGCAAGATAAAGAGATCAGTTAGATACATTATGTTGAGTTACTTCATAGCTCAGTGCTTGCTCATGCCATTGCTTTGCGTTTGAGTAATTTCCATAAAAATGAAAATTTAATAAAATAATTATTTCCATAAAAATGGTTATGGAAATATATTTTTGATTATGCCTAAATAATAATTAATTATCTTGATAATTAATTATTGTAATGCACCTTTTGATAAATAATTAATTTGATTAATTATTTATGAAGAGGTGCAAGTTAGTTTGGATGATTAACTAACTTATACCTTTTGATTTATGAAGAGATGTGACCCTTTTTTAAGTGGAGTTAGATGAAATGATGTTATTCGTTCATGAAGAGGCATGATGAAATCTATAAGTGACCTTGGCATGCATTTAAAATTCCTTTGTTGGGCGTAATCAAGAGAGTTATACTATCACCATAATCCCTAGACTTTCTGTTATGTCTTGGATATTTAGGATCCTATCTTCATGAGTGCAAAATGCAGATGGGGGAGACTTCTTTGTATCCGAAAGACCTATTCAGGTAGCCCTATTGCACATGGGGATAAATAGAGTCTTTAGGAAAAGCGTACTTACACCTGCCTAGAAGTCTCGGTTAATTTGACGTTGAGTTTGTCTATGATGAACTGATATTTGTGTCTATCAAACCAAATTTTACACCAACAATCTAAAGACTCTAATTTGTCTAATGCAAAGAAGCCAATTATTTATGTGTCAAGTGAAGGTTTAATGGAGATAGAGACATCATCGTAAAAGGGATGTAATGACTATGGTGTGTTTTTTGTACTAGTATTCTCACGATGGAATCAACATTAATGTTCATTTGTTCATGCAACAATGTAATATTTGCAGCCTAAAATTATTGTATGTAATTATTGATTATGAGATCCAGAGAGCTTTGTAATCATGTTTATAATTGTATGGTGAGAATTTGATATAAAATGCATTATATTATAGCCTTGAATAGATAAATTGCTTTTGAGAAATCCATGAACTTACACAGTGTAAGTTGGACATGGCAATGGCTATAATATGACAATTATTTCCAGATAACCAAGTGTGCATACAATCGTTCATTTCACGACTTGGCTATTGATGGGATTCTCACGTAGACATCGTAATTAGACAAGTAGATGCAACATTTTAATTAGGAGATAAGGGGTTCCCTTTTTTCTTTCACTTTTTCTCTTTTGCATTTGTCTAAAATACAATGCATTTTGATTAATGTTCTAGATATAGAAGACAATTAAAAGTTGATTAACCACCCATCATGCGTGATAGCTTGTGCAAAACCATGCGTGCCTTTGATTGAAAACATTAGGCTTTTTATTATCTTCTAGTAATAATTAAATTATTATTTGATTAATGAATGGATTCATGAACGATGCTTAGCTTTCGTTGGCCAAAAAATATGTGCATGTGAATTAATATTAATTTAACTAAACTAAATAAACATGTTACCGATTGCAACGATTTGTGGTTATTGATATTTTATATCATACATGTAATGGGATTGATCATGATTGTCGGATAACGTTGATTTATCATGATAGTGCCAAAAATTTCATTCTCATGGGAATGGGATTATGGAAATACACCTTTTATAGGTTATTCTCTCGTGCTTTCTTGCATATTAAGAAAATAAATGTCCATTCATTTTATTGGACATTGAAATCTTTTTGGTAATATTCATTTGATGAATATATGATTCATAAGATGTGGTTTATGGATCGATAGTTAAAGTGAATGTAAGGATAAATAATTCATCACTTGATAGAAATAAATGTGAAATAATGTCAAATATCATTTATTTATTTCTATGTAATTTTAATTTGCTAAAATATGTATAAGTCCATGCATGTTGTTAATGCATATTTTAGCATGGTCTCTAAAGGTCTATGCTTTTATTTTGGACATTTGGATTGGATGCTATTTACTCTAATGCTAAGAATTCAAGTAGGAAGAAAAATTGATCCGTCCTTGATGAAAACAAATGTGGTGCTTCATTTATTTTTAGAGTTTTTGTATACCAAAATATGACAGTCTATATAATGTACTTGCTAAATATTTTGTTATGGTTGGTAAAAGTCCGTGTATATAAATTTAGTTTTTTGAACTTGTTTATGACCATGTCATGACACTTTTAGGATGGTCATAAGAGAATTAAGGATAGACATGGATGGAACGTAAATGTGTAAGTATTTACATTAGTCCATGAATATATATTTTAGAAATCCCATATGAGCAACCTACAATTATTTACTCTAGTTTAGAGTAAATGGTGGGGATATCCTCTATTTATGTGGTAATGAAATACGTTTTTAAGTCCGTTAATTGAAATTATGACTATAATTTCAAGTTGGGCTTGTATGAGAATATTTTCATTAGTAAACATTATTTAGAGGTTGAGGTGTTTAAGTTTTAATAGCTGGACTTCGGCTCGATAGATGGTTAACTTTGCAAGTCTTGTGGGCCATTATTAAGACTTACAAAGGCAATGAATTTGGATGGACAAATAATATACACGTGTGTTTAATATAATAACTTCAAGTCTTGAGACGTTTGCAAAGTTGTTGCTATTAAAGTCATAGAACGCATCTAATGACTTTGGAATGGATGGTATAAAGCCCACACTAAGTCACTCATGGTGGAACCTCAACTTAACGCTCGCGGAAACATCGAGTCTTAAGTTTAATGAGTCAAAGTGTACCATCTTTGTGATTTGTTAGCACTCATCATTATAATTACCATCCAAGGAGTGCTAAATAACCCATATTTTTAAACAAAGAGTGAGTTGCTACTCTTAATGAACCTCAATGGAGAACATTTGAGTCAGTACAGAAAAGAATTTGATTAGGTTGTTTATATTTAATCAATGGTGTGGCTTGTTTCTTGTACTAAATGATTTCATTAATACTTTATGGGGGTATTGATGAGGTTTACCTTGTAAGTCTGAAGTTTGGCTACTTCAGTCGAGCTTGGGCTTGGCTCTACAGCACTTATGAAATGATATAGGACACATGACCATTAATAGTGTCAAATTATTAAGTGATCTGGTACGAAAGTCTTGTGTGTGGCCTAGATGCAAGTGGTCAAAGAGGATAATTGGTTCAAAGCATAGCCTACCATGTTATCCTAATCATTTGACATACAGGTCACTTAGATGGGGGTTCAATCGCAAGACACCTCCATTTATGCAGGAGAGCTCCGAAAATTCGGGAAACCATTTGTTATGGAAATGGTAGGGGATTGTTGGAGTAATTTCCATAAAAATGAAAATTTAACAAAATAATTATTTCTATAAAAATGCTTAGGGAAGTATAGTTTTGATTATGCCTAAATCATAATTAATTATCTTGATAATTAATTATTCTAATGCACCTTTTGGTATAATTAATTTGATTAATTATTTATGAAGAGGTACAAGTTAACTTGGATGATTAACTAACTTATACTTTTTAATCAAAGAATGTATTTATGAAGAGACATGACCCTTTTTAAAGTGGTGTTTCATGAAAGGATTTTATTCTTTTATAAAGAGGCATGATGAAATCTATAAATGACCTTGGCGTGCATTTATAAGGCCATTGTTAGGCGTGATCAAGAGAGTTATGCTGTCATCATAATCCCTAGAATTTCTATTATGTCTTGGACATTTAGGATCCTATTTTCACGAGTGTAACACGCAGATAGGGGAGGTTTCTTTGTATCCCAAAGACCTATTTAGGCAGCCCTGTTGTACGTGAAGGCAAATAGAGTCTTTAGGAAAAGCGTATTTACACTTGCCTAGAAGCCTCGGTTAATTGGAGACTGAGTTTGTCTATGACGAACTGATATTTGTGTCTATCAAACTAAATTTTACACTAACACTTTATGCATTCCAGCGAGCATTGGCCCGTCCAAGTCTGAGAGAGAGTTTGACTTATGAAAGAATGATTATGTACTAACTTGCATGATGGAATGAAGGATAGAAATGGACATAGTTCTCTTTTGACGTGGGTCTTGAAGATATTCGGTCTTTGAGCTTTGCAAGGTAACCAACCATAGTCAAGGGAAAAAAAATTACAAAGAAACTATGGTCCCCTACAGACCAAACCATATCCATGCAAACATGCATAACCTAGCTTCATTTCTCACACATATCAAAATCTCTACATCTATTTCAGATCAATAGACAAAATAACATTGTTGTTCAAGTGCGATTGCTTCTCCAAAGCTACTTGAATATTAACACAGAGTTTCAAGACCTATACAAGTCTTGCTTAGGTCAGGCGGAAATTTAGGTTCAGTTTGGCAGAATTGGGTTCCAATGATTTGGCAGTTTGGACAAAAGCCTCATATATCTAAATTAACTTATTTGAATTTCTAACTTGGATACTTTAACTAGACATAAATTCACTATAGTGTTCTATGTTTAGACCGCAATAGTTTGATGTATGATATTAACCTTCAGAAATTCGAACAAAATTATGACAAACTTATAATCGTGATGAGATCCAAACTCAACTTCCCAATGTCTTGGTTCAATGCACCACACTTTTCTTATATGAAGGGATTTGTGGAGCTTTTAAATCAAAATTATGCCTAAACCTAGTTGTCCAATTTGATTTTCTAGTGGTGTGAATTTGTTTGAACTCGAATTCCTCACAAAATCTAGACAATCTTGATGGGTATCTTTAGGTCTTACTACAATTTGAATTTCAATTCACACATGACTAATTGCCTAAATGTTAAATAAGGTGAAAATTTTGTAATCGAACTTGCATGATTATTTTGGATCAAAAAAATTTGACCACTTAAGGACATATTTTACCAATCTTGGTCTTGATTATTGCTGCAAGAATTGCGGTTTGATATATGCTTTTACTGTGGGGTAACATTTCTCTTTTTGTTTGGAACACGGAAGCATGCTATACTTACAAAGTTGCAGTTAGACTAGGGCTTCTAATTTGTCTGATATGATCATAAACGTTTAAGTTCCTTGCAAATGTCATGCAGCGTACTATGTATCGCGACTAGTTTTAAATTGGCTTCCCCTTCCTCCCCACCCCCTCACCTAAAAAAAAAAGGAAATGAAAAAAGAAGAAAACTAGCCAGTATCTAAGCAAATTTTGCAATTTTCAAACACTATGGATTAATACCATCATATTCGCACATGAAGGGAGTAAATAGGACGAAAATAACATGATGAGGTTTCTTGTAAGTTTTAATTTTCAGATTTCCATAATTTAATTCTCCATCTAACTTTTACCTAGACGTTTCATATTAGGATACCTCTGTGTAGGTCGTCCTTACAAATCACATGCCATTGGGAATTGACCAACATCATGTCTGACATCCTATCTTACTTAACATTTTCCTGTATAGATATAATGTCCTTGCCATTTTCTAACATTTTTTTGGGTTCACTATTCATCTAAGTATTCCTCTGCAAATATAATTTTTCTTGCTACGTCTAACATTGTTCGGTGTTCGACGATGACACATTTAATAGTTTTTGAAGTTGATGCGCTTATTAGGGCAGGTTTGAGCACTTATGTCATATTCGACGAAGAAATGTCTTGTGATAAATTCAACCTTTTTTTTGCTAAGTAATAAGTACAACAAATTTTTTGCTAAATTCTGCAAGTTTTCTCCCAAGAGCATATATAATAGTGAGACAAAACGTTAGCTCACAAGTGGCAGCATGTCTCCTCCACATCACGCCATGAGCCAACTTTGATTTACCACATAAAATAAAACTTACGGATCCCCCAACTGAACATGTTTAAATAATTTTACTCTTTTTTTATTATTTATGTGAATAAGTTGTGAAAAATAATTTGTATACTTTTCCAAAAAAATTGAATAATTAATATTCGAGAGTATAATTGGCTAAAGAATAACACACATCAACTGAGTAAGTTTCATTTTAAAAATACAAATGCCAACTCTCTTATTAAAATAATTTTCATGAAAAATGCAATGCATCACCCTCTCTCTTGTCTTTCTCTCTCATCGATCCCTTTTTGGTTCCTTTTTGCCGCCATGTTTATGCTTTTGTTCTCTTCTATTGTTTCCCAGGCAATCTTCTTTTTTTTTGGGGGGGGGAGGGGTGTAGGAAAAGTATGTCTAAATGAATTGTAGGGAAAAAGAAGGAGAGCTGTGTCGAGGAAGTACTACTGTCTTGAAAGCGATTTCGGCTCGGGGTGCAAATTAACACAGTTGTTCGCTCCCAAAGGTTTACCAAACTAGCTGCTAAATGTGCGAACTCACAGCCAAAAGCTTGGAATACACAGGATTACAATTGCCTAGAATAGTAGAATAGCGGAGAGCACAGAAGAGGAGATGCTTGGTGTGAGTTGCCGTAGCGGGGAGCAGGATATTTATACTGCAAAAAGAGCTATTGGGGGTGAGAAAAGTCTGGCAGCTGGATGGGATTTCGTGGCTGAAAATTAAGGCCACTAACTATTGTTGGAGGAAAAAGAGGAGAGAAATATGCAAGTAAACGTTGGCAGTTATGCAGCCAACCGACTTAAAAATGAAAAGAATTTTTCTCGAAAAAATTAGCGGATAAGGCTTATAGCCCACAACCCATGGACCACGTCCATGGCTGTGCTGTGCTCACCTAGCCTGGACTAAACCACATGGGCGGGCAACGCGCATGTGTGTGTGATGTTCATCCTCACCCCACTACACTACTAAAACTAAGCCCAAAGGAATTCAACAAGTCTAAGAAAGAGGGAGTAATAAAAACCTCTTATATGAGGCAAGGAGTAGGAATAAAAGGAAGCTAGTTTTATTATTATTTCTAACAATCCCGCACTAATGGCATACAAACTAGCGAAGAATCAATCTGGGCAAAGCAGGGGTTTGATACTTAAGTATCAATGTCTTTCGATTGAATTGATACATAGTGAAGTAGGATAACAACCAAGTCTATCGAGTGAATGAATCATCAGCTTTATAGATTTTGGTTGACACCCCACAACACATATCACCCCTTATAGTCACCATGTATTCTGCGATAACTCACCTCTGCTTTTTAGAGCCATGCGCACATCTAGGTTCTCATAAGTGCTCTAGAGAGACATCATACAGTCTCTCATAGAAGGCGATCACACCTTCATACTTACGAGGTAATTTCATTAAGTCTATCTTAACATGGACTACCAAAAACATAGATATAGAATTGTTAAGAGCAAGGGTTTGCTCAACCTCACACATATCAATTGGTAAATTCATCAAGTGTGTCTTAGTAGCACAACCCCAAAAGGCTATGGATCTATTAAGAGCATAAGAGCTCAACCTCTCAGAAACACTACTGTACACCGCAGCTATGTATATGTAGTGCATATTGAGATCAATATGCCTTCACTGGACCACAAGTAGGTATCCACCATATTACCTTAATCCATGGGCTTAGTCCTATCCCCCTCAATGTCTCGAAAACTTCACCTAGTCAAACCCTTGGTCAGTGGATCTACTAAATTTCTTTCGGATCTCACATATTCTTGGGAGATGACACCTAGACCTGGCAAAGCTGAGTTAAGACCCGAAGCATGAACCGAGTGACCCAGACTTATACCCGGCCCGACACCCAAAATATGCTCACTTGAAAGTGGGCCCAAAACCCAAATTGACCCGACCCGAACCATACTCGACTCGAAGTCTTCTACAAAGTTGCTTATTTTGGCATGACGAGCATATTTAACCAAAAATTTTTTGACCTGAAATCGACTCGAACCGAACCATACTTGACCCAAACCGAAATGACCCAAAATATCACTTAACCCGAACATGACCCGACCCGTATCTGAACTAAATGACCCATTTGCAAGGTCTAATGATACCCTATTTTAACATTTGTTTCACAACACTACATCCCATGCAAATGTGTCTCTTTTTTCTGTTATACACGCTGTTGTGTGCAAGTCCGATTGATGCCCGCAAGTCACACTGAAGGGAAATAGCCATGGGCTGCTTCTCCCACAGTGGCATATCTGCTAGTAGATTTTTCAGCAATTTTACTTCTTGACTTGCCAACTCAAGCGCAATTTATTCAACTTCCATGGTAGGGTAAACTATATAAGTATGCTTGGCAAACTTCTACAAAATAGCTCCTCTACCTAAGGTAAACTCATAACCTCTAGTAGAACTAACTCCATCATTATTAGTTAGTTTACATCACAAAATCCTTCTAATATAGTAGAAAATTTATTAAAATGTAAACATCAGTCCATAGTACCTCTCAGGTACTTGAATAATCGAAACAATGCATCATAATGCTCTTACTAGATTTTTGAGCATAAGCAATGTCACGTCGAGTATAGTTTATAAGAAACATTACACTTCCTATGATTTTAGCATACTTAGTTTGGAATATACTAGACCCCTTATTCTTCTTAAGATGTATGCTAGGATCATACGGAGTTCTTGCAGGAGTCACATTAAAACTATTAAATTTCTTTAACATTTCTCAATGCAATGAGACTGACGCAAAGAAGAACCATCATTTGTCTTTCTAATTTTGATGCCCAAGATAACGTTTGCCTCCCCTATGTTCTTCATTTCAAAATGAGAAGATAACTTTTTAGTCTCATTAACAACATGCGTATTAGTATTGAAGATCAACATGTCATCGAGATAAAGACATATTATCACATAATCTGAATAAATCAATTTTGAATGCACACAAGAATCAGAAGTATTTACAGAAAAATCATGTTGTATCATCATACTTTCAAACTTTTCATACCATTGTTTAGGGGTCTATGTTATGCTGTAGAGGGATTTTTTAAGCTGACAGACTTTATTCTCCTACCCATGAACTAGATACCCCTCAGGTTGACACATATAAATCTCTTTCTTTAAGTCTCCATTAAAGAATAATGTTTTTACAACCATTTGATGAACAACAAGACTATGTATAGCCACTAAGGTAACTAAAGTCCTAATGGTGAAATTTTGGTAACAGGAGAATAAGTGACAAAGTAGTCAATCCCCTTCTTTTGGTCAAATCCTCTAATCATTAGTCTAGGTTTGTATTTGTCAATTGAACTATCTAGTCTTAACTTCTTGAAGATCTACTTACCACTAATAGGCCTACTATCATTTGGTAAGTCAACCAACTGTCAAGTTTGATTAGACATTATAGACTCCAATTCACTTTTAATGGCCTCTTTCCAGCAACTAGCATCTATTGATCTCATGACCTATATGGAAGTTTCGAGATCTTCTTTAATAAAGAAAGCAGACACTAGCTTATCGGCCAAGAAATTCATATCAAAGTCTTTAATTAAAAAGGTGGTAAGAAAGTCAAGACCAAAACTAGTCTCGACTCTACATCTCTTACTCCTTCTTGGTTCATTAATTGAGTCTCTAACAACAGAACTAGAAGCAAGCATATTCACATTGTCATGAATAGTTTCATGCATAGTAGTAGGGACATTCTTTTTTAAAGGAAAAACATGATGAAAGAATTCTGCATCCGTAGATTCACAGATAGAGAAGTCATTTAATGACATGAGCCTATATGCAACGCTGTTTTGGGCATAACCAACAAACTCATAATCAAAGGTTTTAGAAGCAATATTTTCTCATTTTAGCTTAGATAGGGAAACTTTAGCTAAATAACCCCACATCCTTAGGAAATACAAGTTAGGGCCATAGCCTGTCCCTAGTTCATATTGGGTCTGGTCGAACTTTTTATGGGGTATTCTATTAAGAATATAACAGGCATATACAACAACCCCCTACATATAATCAAAAAGTGCCAAATGTAGAAACATGTCATTCATCATTTCCTTATGGTGTATTCTATTAAGAATATAACAGGCAGATACAACAACCCCTTACATATAATCAAAAAGTGCCGAACGTAGAAACATGTCATTCATCATTTCCTTAAGGGTTCTATTTTTGCATTTGACTATTCCAGCCTGTTGGGGAGTACGGGGTGCTCTAACCTCATGTATGATACCATTCTTACATAAGGTAGTCAAAGAGTTAGTCTCAAATTCTCCATCTCTATCAGTTCTAAGACATTTGATTTTTTGGCCCATTTGGTTTTCCACTTCTTCCTTTTATTTCAATAACTTTTCATCAATCCCATTTTTTGACCTAAAAAGGTATACTTTAGTATATCTCAATTAGTCATCCACAAAGCTGATGTAATATTTTTAAAGTCTGCTAGGTCCGAATGCACTAGTTCTAGCAATTTTGTTTTTCTATTATGAAGAAGTTTGAAAGGCTTTTTGGCATATTTAGTTTGTACATACAGAGGGTATTTAGAGAAATTATCAATATTCATAGTAAGAACTAAGCACATATTCTTGAGTCATATGAAAGCAAAATTAACATGGCCTAGCCTACCATGCCACAGATCAATAGATTCAGTAATATCAACAAAACCAGAAGCAGTTCCATTCATGATCTCATAAGCAAGATTAAGTACAAACAAAGTTCTATTCAAGTATCCCTTCCCAACAAAGACCCTACTATGAGAGATCATAAGTTTGTTATCTCCAGCAATAGTTTTCAATCCGACTTTGTTGAGAAGTATACCAAAAACCAAGTTTCTATGAAGGGAAGGCACATACAACTCGTTGCTTAAGGACAGTAATTTGCCAGAAGTAAATTTCAGAAGAACCTTCCTTTTACTCATAACTCTAGTAGTTGTAGAGTTTCCCCTGCAGATGCGTTCACCATCTGTCATGTCTTTAAAGTCCTGCATAAGTTCTTTGTCAGTGCAGAAGTGCCTTGAAACTCCAGTGTCGTAGACCCATTCAACACTATTTGCCACCAAGTTTGCCTCTTTGGCTACCACACAGAAGATTTCAGTCATGGTGTCCTCAGTAAGGTTTGCTTCGGCTACAGGTATGGCAGGCTTTGGGTTCGACTGAGACTGTCCCTTATAGAGTGGACACTCGTATGCTTTGTGCCCTGGCTTGCCGCAGACATAGTCGGCTTTAGTTCTCATTACCTTTGCCTTTAACCCTATCTCCGTGAGTAGACACAACATATTCGAATAAGTTATCTTTAGAAGAATTTAGGGATAGGGAGTGCAGCTTATCTTTGAAGTGATTAGCCTCTTCAGTTCTCATGTGACTAATCAGTTCCTACATGTTGAGATCTTTCTTTGTATATTTCAGCTAATTCCGGTAGTTACTCTAGGATGGTGGGAATTTCTCGATTAGCACATTAGCCTGCAGGATCTCACACATATTCATGTTTTCATTTAGAACTTCAACATATAGATTCTCGTAAATATGAACCTGCTCCATGATTGGTTTATTATTAGTGATTTGAAATCATACCCATTCACCAACCACATATTTCCTTTTTTGGGCATCATCAGCTCCATATTTGACCTCCAGTTCTTCCCATATGATTTCGGCATATTTGGATGTGACAAACAAATTGAATACTCATATTATTTAATAGATGCCCCCTGACCGTTTTGTTGTCTGTCTCCAATTGTTTCAAGGTAGCCTCATCAGCAGGTTTGCTTTTACCTTTGACTATTCCATCAGAGGAAGTAGCAGAGGCTTTAGACGCATTTGTTAGAATGTATAAGATTTTGATGATAACAAATCCAAGTGTTGTAGTTGTGTTGTTGTTCTAAACAGGCTTTACCAACAGGGCCTTACTGCTGTTTTTCAATATATTAAAACTGCTTGACTAATGGTTTATTAAGAATAGGTACTCAAGTCAGTGATGTAAGAACAACCATGAGGAACAGGCTCTGTAAGGTGTTTGAAACATGTCCTGTGAAGTATTTGAAGCATAGGATATAAGTGCAGCCATGAGGAACAGGTTCTGTGAAGTGTTTGCAGCAGATTCGTCTCTCTACAAGATGACTAGTGGTTACAACAAGATGTCTTGATTTAATTTGGTTTTATATTTTTAGACTCTTGTTAATATGCCAATCAGAAACTCTTAACTTACCACTTACTTGAAACGGTTTTGTTTTCTTTTGGTAAATATTTCGGATCACCCTTCAGAACAATCCTGGAAACAGGGTGATCAGGGTGTTTCCAGAATAAGCTGCAAAAAAAAAAAAAAAACTGTTTTGCACGATTTTTATCTTTTGGATTTTGAGCAGCTTCTTCAAGGATTTGCAAGAAAGATTTTTTATGGAGTATCTTACCCCTTATCCTAAAAAACGGTTATTAAAATCTAAGGGGATTTGCAAAATCTTTTTTGAATAAAAAGAATATCCAATTTTTGGCAAGTGGATAAGGTTGTTGAGAAAAACATGGGCTAGTTGTTGAGAATCACCGCCTTATGCACACGGTTTAGGAAGTGTTTCCAGCTCATGTTTCCTCATCCCTTGTGGCTAAAGAATTCTATATTCTTTAGGGATTTTAGTTTCCAAAAATTTGAGGAATTGTTTTTCCAAGCACTATATAAAGTCGCTTCTTACAACGATAGAAGTATCGGTTTTCAAAAAGAAAAATTCAGTGTTCATGAGCTTAAAAGTTTGAAAAGAAAACCGTGTCTAGTGAGTGAGTTATTTGAGCTTTCAAAGTTGGCATACTAGGATTTCATTGTACCCTATATTAGCTTAGTTGAGAAGCATTGTAATAGGGTGTTTTTCTTTATACTCTTCTTTCACAAAAGTGAGTTGAGTGTGTGTCCAAATCAAGGGGATTTTGGACGTGGGGTAACCTGTCTTAGGAAAGACGGTTACGTGGGTTGCAATTTGTAACAAGGTGTGTTACTATTGTAACGTGATTAGCCCGTTTAGTGAAGTGTTTAAATCCTACACGAGGTAGGTCGTGGTTTTTCACCTCAGTTGGGCTAGAGGTGTTTTCCACGTAAAAAATCCTGTGTTCATTATTTCCGCATTCAATTTTGTTGGATTTTCGCTTCTGCTTATCTCAGGAACAACCTGTGCGAACAGGGCTTAAGACTGTTTGCCAGCAACTTGCGAAAATTGGACACCACAATTCACCCCCCTCTTGTGGTTGTGTACTCCCTAAATCAACAAGTGGTATCAGAGCAGGTTCTCCTTTGAAAGGCTAACACCTTGAGAGATCCTTGAAGATGAGCACCCACAAGGCATGCTTGAAGGTCAATCCATAACTCGACCACCATACTTCAATGGCCAACACTATGGTTGGTGGAAGAATAGGATGGAAAACTACATCCAAGCCGAGGACTATGAGTTGTGGATGCTCATCAAGAATGGACCACTCATCCCAAAGAAAATAACTGAAGATGGAAAGTCAATCCCCAAGGAGCCTAAAGAATTCAACACTGAAGATTACAAAATAATGGAGAAGAATGCCAAAGCCAAGAAACTTCTATATTTCGGCCTAGGTCCTGATGAATATACTCGCATATCTGAATGTGAGTCAGCCAAGGAGATCTGGGATGCTTTGCAAATAGCTTACGAAGGGACCAATCAGGTAAAGCAATCCCGGATTGAATTGCTTGTGAGAAAATATGAGCTGTTTGAGATGGGTGATCGTGAAAGTGTGATGGACATGTACACTCGCTTCACTCACATAACGAATGAGTTGAAATCCCTGGGAAAATCCTTCACCACCGAAGAATTGGTGAGGAAAATCCTAAGAATTTTACCTCATTCTTGGGAAGCGAAAGTCACGGCCATCCAAGAAGCTAAGGACATGAACAAGATCACCCTAGATGAGCTGATTGGCAACCTCCAAACGTATGAACTTAGGAAAAATTCTCAACAGAAAGATGAGACAAAGAGAGATCGAGGTCTTGCACTAAAGGCCTTAGAAGATGATTCTGATTCTGATGAGGAGGAGATTGTCATGATCACTCAAAAGTTCAAGAAGTTCTTCAAGAAAGTCAAAGAAAATAGCAAAAGGAAGGACTTCAGCAAGGCCAGGAACACCTCTCGGGAACAATTCTCCGGGTGTTTCAAGTGTGGCAAACTGGACCACATTGTGAGAAATTGCCCACTGCAAAAGGAAGAACAAGAACCCGAACACCCTAGAAAACAGGGGAGGAAACAGGGTGTAAGCAGCTCAGCGAAAAGGTTCTCAAAAGCTATGCTCGCTGCCTGGGCAGACTCAAGCGAGGATGAGGAAGGGTCTGAAGCTGGGGAAGCTAATGTAGCAGCCATGGCAAGAAGTGACACTGATTCAGATGATGGATCAACAGATAGTCTGACTCAACTCAAGAACAAGGTACGTGGTCTAAATAAATCAACTCTTGAGGAATTAGTGTACACTATAATGGATATATGTGCTGAATTAAAAAGGGATGTTCGAGATCTAGAACTTGAAAATGAAACCCTTAAATTAGAAAAACTTGAAGTTGACAAAGAAACTCTTGCCTTGCATGAAAACATCAATGTGCTTAAAGAAACTCTACTTATGAAAGAAGAGACTTGTTCCACTAAATTGACTGAGCTGGAAAAAGAATCCCTTGACTTAAAAGGTAAGACCGAGTCCTTGCTTGTAGAAAATAAAAACTTGCTTGAGAAACTGAAACAAATGGAATCAGACCTTGCCACAAACAAGCTCTGGAACAGGTCCTCACAAGCACTTGAATGGTTAAACACCCATCATAGTCGAAATAGAAGAGGACTAGGTTTTGTGCCTAAGATGACCTACCCAGTGAATAGAAAATATGTAGGATTATTTAAGAATATTGTATGTTATCACTATGGTAAAACAAGTCATTACCGTTATACTTGTCCCTCAAGAAAGTATGCCATTAAAAGGAACTCAGTGTATGTAAAACACATATGGGTTAGGAAAGATGAGATTTGTACCTCTAAAGGAATGGGACACAAGTGGATCTGGGTTCCCAAAACTAACCTATGATCTGTTTTGCAGGCTGAAGTGAGAGAGAACAACCCAGCAAACAACCCAGCGAACAGCGCAGGGAACACCCTAGAAAACAGGCAGCTGTGGTATGTTAACAGTGGGTGTTCAAGGCGTATAACTGGTGAAAAATCCAATTTTCTCTCACTTACAGCTTCAGAAGGAAGGAGTGTGGCATTTGGAAACGGCAAATCTGGGATAATTGTCGGTATAGGTAAGATAGAAAGAAGACTTCGAACTAGGTCTTGTTAGAAAAGACGTGCTGCTTCAAGGTGAACAAGGTAAGGATTAATCGGAGGAAGCAAGGTCTGAGGCTGTTCTTCAGGAAGGTAAGCAAGGTGTGAACCAAACAGGGGGAAACAGGGTGGAACCCTGTTCGGGACAACACCAGCCGAATCCTTCAGGGATAAATCCAGGAACAAGCTCCCAAACAGGCTCGAGAACAGGTTCTGAACCTGTTTCACTGAGTATTCCAGCTAGGATGGAGAGCGAGTCTGTGAACCCACTTTCACCACAATTATGGAAATACCAAAGTTCACATCCTCTTGATCAAATTTTGTCTGATATTAATACAGGAGTTCAAACTAGATCTAACTCAAAAATTTCTGTGCTTTCTATGCTTTTCTCTCAAAAATTGAGCCTAAGAATATTAATGAAGCCCTTGCAGATTCAGATTGGATCACAGCCATGCAAGAAGAACTCCATCAGTTCGAAAGGAACAAGGTATGGCACCTTGGGCCACGGCCAGAGGATAGAACAATCATTGGAACCAAATGGGTGTTCCGTAACAAGCTGGATGAGTGCGGAACAGTCACTAGAAACAAGGCCCGGCTGGTGGTTCAAGGCTACAACTAAGAAGAGGGAATTGATTATGAAGAAACCTTTGCACCTGTTGCAAGGATGGAGGCTATTCGAATCTTGATAGCATTTGCAGCCCATATGGAGATCAAGTTGTATCAAATGGATGTCAAAAGTGCATTTTTAAATGGGTACCTCAAAGAAGAAGTGTATGTCAAACAACCCCCCGGTTTTGAAAGTGATGAATTTCCTAACCATGTTTTCAAACTTGACAAAGCACTTTATGGTTTGAAACAAGCCCCTAGAGCTTGGTATGAGCGGTTGTCAAGTTTCTTATTGGAAAATGACTTTACAAGAGGCAAGGTAGACAATACCTTGTTTCTAAAATCTAAGGGGGAACATTTGTTGATTGTCCAAGTATATGTCGATGACATCATATTTGGTGCAACTCATCATGATTTGTGCAATGAATTTTCAAAAATGATGAGGAGTGAGTTTGAAATGAGCATGATGGGTGAGCTTAATTTCTTTCTAGGCTTGCAAATCAAGCAAACTTCAAAGGGCACCATGATCCATCAACAAAAGTATATCAAAGAGTTACTTAAGCGTTTTAAGATGGAGTCGGCCAAGCCTATTGATACTCCCATCTCTCCCTCAATCAGGTTGGTAATAGATGATGGTAGTCCCCCAGTTGAGGAGAAATCCTATAGGGGCATGATAGGGTCACTCCTATACCTGACGGCTAGTAGACCTGACATTATTTTCAGTGTTGGTCTATGTGCACGTTTTCAGTCTAACCCTAAAGAAACTCATCTTAAGGCTGTAGAAAGGATTTTAAGATACTTAAAACATACACCTGATCTAGCCTTATGGTATCCTAGAGGTTGCAACTTTGATCTTGTTGGGTATGCTGATGCTGATTATGCAGGTTTCTTGGTTGATAGAAAAAGCACCTCAGGTATGGCTCACTTTCTTGGACCTTATTTGGTATCTTGGGCAACCAACAAATAACTCTCTGTTGCCTTGTCCACAGCAGAAGCTGAGTATGTGGCAGTTGCATCTTGTTGTGCTCAGTTATTATGGATAAGACAACAACTCAAGGACTTGTGACAATACAAGTGCAATTAACATTTCCAAAAATCTATGTCAACACAAAAGAACAAAACATATTGACATTCGTCATCATTTTCTAAGAGACAATGTTGAAAAAGGAGTGATCTCAATGAATTTTTGTGCCACTGAAAATCAAATTGCTGATATATTCACAAAAGCATTGGGTAGAGAACAATTTGAAAGGAATAGACTCGAACTAGGCTTAATTAGAACAACCTGACCAACCTGTTCTCTCTCCCTGTTTGCAAAATTTAAAAGTTACGGGCACAACATGTTAAATTTTTTGTTTGCAATCAACTTCTGTGCTATGTTTAGCATATGTGAGGTTTGCAACTTGCTGACACTCATTGAGGTCTAATGAGATTGCCCTTATTGTCCCATGTTACCGAGCAAGTAACCTCAAGAACAAGCACCAGGAACAGGTACGCCTCTTGTTTGTCAAATATGTGCAACAAATTGAAAATTGCTAATCTCTTCCCGAGGCGTGCGCGGCCTAAATAAATGCAAAAGCCCGTTGCAAAACGGGCAAAATCTTTTAAAGATTTCGCATGTCTCTCTCTTTAAAGCTCTCTTGCTCAATCTCTCACCTCCACCGAAACTCTCTTGCTCTGAAACTCTGCTCAAGAAACCCTAATCTCTCTCCTTCCTCTAAAAAATGACGTCTCCCATTAGCTCCGAGAGCTCCTTAACCTTGACTCAGGGCAACCAGACACAGGGCACAGCCTTGCAAACAGCCACAACCCTGTTTGCGCCTACACAATTTCTGACGGCCCTCGTGGAAGGTAAAACTACTGAACCTTCTCAACCCATTGTCTATAAACCTTTTGGGTTTTTGAAAAGCATCGACCTTAGAACAGTGAGTCTGAAATTGGAAGACATCCTTTACAAATTTGGGTAGGAATTGATTTTGTTTGGAGAAACGGGGGGCATGTAAACCCTAAGAACCTGTTGGGGCATCTGAAAGAGAAATTGGGCCTTTAGATGAAATCTTTCTATTCGATCATGGACTAGATGACATTAGTTCGCTTGGGCTGTTTCCAGAGCAGGAAACAGGGCCAGAAACAGGGCCTGAGGTTTTTAGGGATGACCTAGGGGAGGATTTGTCAAAAGAAGAAGGGGGAAGTAGTGGTCAAATGGAGGAGTCTCCTGTGAAGCCTGAACAAGCCACACCGGTACCACCAACCGGTGAGAAATGTAAACGATACAAAATTGTGGCTAGGCGTACTAGAATGCCAAGAACACGACCACCATCAAGGTCTAAAAGCGGCCAGACTGAAGAACCCTCAAAAAGTGAAACCCCTGTCAAACCAAAACCACAAATCTCCTCTTTGGCCAAACCCACAACCAGGCTAACTCGAAAATCAGCCCGAATTGCTTTCCAATCCATGCCTCGACCTGCCAAACAGACATCCTCTGTTGTTGAGGAAATTGATTCCTCCTCTGAACCTTCATCAGATAGCGATACTAAGAACACCTCCTTCAAACAGGGCACTCCCGTGTTCTCAGAGTCCTCAGAGGATAAGCCTCTGCCTGCACCAAAATCAACCTCCACTTTACCGTCCAAACCATCACCCCTCAAAACTCCCAAAAGAAAAGCCTCTCTCAAACACGCCTCCACCCAAGACCCTCCTACTGAGCCCCAACCTAAAAGAGTCAAGAAGTCTACCCCGTCTGCAATCTCAGCCAAACTGACCCAACTGCTTCAGAGACGGGTAGTCAGGGGCAAAATTATTAAGGTAAAATATTTTGAGGAACAGGGTTTGGGGGTGTTTCTGCACAAGCTGCGTGCACAGGGGTGGTATGAGCTGTTTACAAACACCCAGCTGGGGTGTTCTGTACATGAGTTGGTAGAGTTCTATGCCAACTGCACTGTCACCGAAGGAGTGGTGACAAGTATTGTTAATGGGCAACAACTTCGCTTTGATGCGAAGATATTAGGGAAAACTCTGAGGATTCCCTCCACGGGCTTTGATATATATGTGAGAAAAGACAAGACTATTCTAGGGACAGTCAGGCTGCTGGAGCTCGCCCAAAAATTTAGCCAGCAATCAAGCCTCCAAACACCCAAGTCCGTGAAGAAAGGGAACAGGACATCGCTCCATCAATTGATATTCTGGTTTATCATCAAGAATGTCATCCCCAGGGGCCAGGGTCGCAATCTTGCTGATGCCATGGATCAATGTTTGATGGATCTGATGGACAAGGAAGAGCAAATCAACCTTCCTGCCATCATGATTCGCCACATAGCAAGAATTGCAAACACCTCCAGGGAACATGACCTGGGATACGGCTTCTTCCTGACTAGTGTGTTTGAGCACTTTGGGGTGACTCTGCAGAAGAAGGTGGGTGCTCAGTTCATTGATGAGATTGGGAGTAACACCCTTATGGGGTGTGGATACACTTTGGTTGAGGGGTCTGCCTCAGAACAGGGGACCAGAACACCCCATCCTCCTGTTCCTGGCAGTTCCTCAGTCAAGCTTGAGGCTGCTTTGGAAGAAAACTCTCGACTCAGTGCTGAGCTTACTGCGGTACAAGCTGCCCTGGACAAGGAAAAGGCTCTCAATGCAAAACGCCATGAAGATATCCTCGCCCTTCTCTCTTCCCTCTCAGCAAAATTTTCCCCTCCTGCTCTCTGATCACCCCCCATCTGTTGTTCTCATAGCCTGTTCTCACTTCTCTTGGTTATCCTCTCTTGCCAGTTTGTACTTTCTGTTGCACTTGTTTGGTGAATGACAGGTTATCTTGTTTTTTGATTGGCTTTGCCTTGCTTGCTTTCTGTTGTGAATTGCTTGTGTGTGACTAGGATGGCCAATCTCATTACCGTACCAACACACTTGAGTGTATCGCCTGTTGACTTTTCTCCATTACCCAAGTGGTGGTGATAGCAAATACCCTATGTTTGACGGTTCGCCCCTACTTTTTAATGATGCCAAAAGGGGGAAGATAGGATGACCAATATTGTTTTAGTTTTGCCATGGACGAGTTAAATTTCTTACACTTTTTCGATACTGATTGCTTCATGTGAATTGTCGGTCCTATAAATAATTGGCATTAATCACTTCAATTGTCCTTGAAAGTCAATATGGTCACTTGGTTTGTCATCATCAAAAAGGGGGAATTGTTAGAATGTATAAGGTTTTGATGATAACAAATTCAAGTATTGTAGTTGTGTTGTTGTTCCAAACAGGCTTTACCAACAGGGCCTTACTGCTGTTTTTCAATATATTAAAACTGCTTGACTAATGGTTTATCAAGAACAGGTACTCAAGTCAGCGATGTAAGAACAACCATGAGGAACAGGCTCTGTAAGGTGTTTGAAACATGTCCTGTGAAGTATTTGAAGCATAGGATATAAGTGCAGCCATGAGGAACAGGTTCTGTGAAGTGTTTGCAGCAGATTCGTCTCTCTACAAGATGACTAGTGGTTACAACAAGATGTCTTGATTTAATTTGGTTTTATATTTTTAGACTCTTGTTAATATGCCAATCAGAAACTCTTAACTTACCACTTACTTGAAACGGTTTTGTTTTCTTTTGGTAAATATTTCGGATCACCCTACAGAACAATCCTGGGAACAGGGTGATCAGGGTGTTTCCAGAATAAGCTGCAAAAAAAAAAAAAAAACTGTTTTGCACGATTTTTATCTTTTGGATTTTGAGCAGCTTCTTCAAGGATTTGCAAGAAAGATTTTTTATGGAGTATCTTACCCCTTATCCTAAAAACGGTTATTAAAATCTAAGGGGATTTGCAAAATCTTTTTTGAATAAAAAGAATATCCAATTTTTGGCAAGTGGATAAGGTTGTTGAGAAAAACATGGGCTAGTTGTTGAGAATCACCGCCTTATGCACACGGTTTAGGAAGTGTTTCCAGCTCATGTTTCCTCATCCCTTGTGGCTAAAGAATTCTATATTCTTTAGGGATTTTAGTTTCCAAAAATTTGAGGAATTGTTTTTCCAAGCACTATATAAAGTCGCTTCTTAGAACGATAGAAGCATCGGTTTTCAAAAAGAAAAATTCAGTGTTCATGAGCTTAAAAGTTTAAAAAGAAAACCGTGTCTAGTGAGTGAGTTATTTGAGCTTTCAAAGTTGGCATACTAGGATTTCATTGTACCCTATATTAGCTTAGTTGAGAAGCATTGTAATAGGGTGTTTTTCTTTATACTCTTCTTTCACAAAAGTGAGTTGAGTGTGTGTCCAAATCAAGGGGATTTTGGACGTGGGGTAACCTGTCTTAGGAAAGACGGTTACGTGGGTTGCAATTTGTAACAAGGTGTGTTACTATTGTAACGTGATTAGCCCGTTTAGTGAAGTGTTTAAATCCTACACGAGGTAGGTCGTGGTTTTTCACCTCAGTTGGGCTAGAGGTGTTTTCCACGTAAAAAATCCTGTGTTCATTATTTCCGCATTCAATTTTGTTGGATTTTCACTTCTGCTTATCTCAGGAACAACCTGTGCGAACAGGGCTTAAGACTGTTTGCCAGCAACTTGCGAAAATTGGACACCACAATTCACCCCCTCTTGTGGTTGTGTACTCCCTAAATCAACAAGTGGTATCAGAGCAGGTTCTCCTTTGAAAGGCTAACACCTTGAGAGATCCTTGAAGATGAGCACCTCACAAGGCATGCTTGAAGGTCAATCCATAACTCGACCACCATACTTGAATGGCCAACACTATGGTTGGTGGAAGAATAGGATGGAAAACTACATCCAAGCCGAGGACTATGAGTTGTGGATGCTCATCAAGAATGGACCACTCATCCCAAAGAAAATAACTGAAGATGGAAAGTCAATCCCCAAGGAGCCTAAAGAATTCAACACTGAAGATTACAAAATAATGGAGAAGAATGCCAAAGCCAAGAAACTTCTATATTTCGGCCTAGGTCTTGATGAATATACTCGCATATCTGAATGTGAGTCAGCCAAGGAGATCTGGGATGCTTTGCAAATAGCTTACGAAGGGACCAATCAGGTAAAGCAATCCCGGATTGAATTGCTTGTGAGAAAATATGAGCTGTTTGAGATGGGTGATCGTGAAAGTGTGATGGATATGTACACTCACTTCACTGACATAATGAATGAGTTGAAATCCCTGGGAAAATCCTTCACCACCGAAGAATTGGTGAGGAAAATCCTAAGAATTTTACCTCATTCTTGGGAAGCGAAAGTCACGGCCATCCAAGAAGCTAAGGACATGAACAAGATCACCCTAGATGAGCTGATTGGCAACCTCCAAACGTATGAACTTAGGAAAACTTCTCAACAGAAAGATGAGACAAAGAGAGATCGAGGTCTTGCACTAAAGGCCTTAGAAGATGATTCTGATTCGGATGAAGAGGAGATTGTCATGATCACTCAAAAGTTCAAGAAGTTCTTCAAGAAAGTCAAAGAAAATAGCAAAAGGAAGGACTTCAGCAAGGCCAGGAACACCTCTCGGGAACAATTCTCCGGGTGTTTCAAGTGTGGCAAACTGGACCACATTGTGAGAAATTGCCCACTGCAAAAGGAAGAACAAGAACCCGAACACCCTAGAAAACAGGGGAGGAAACAGGGTGTAAGCAGCTCAGCGAAAAGGTTCTCAAAAGCTATGCTCGCTGCCTGGGGAGACTCAAGCGAGGATGAGGAAGGGTCTGAAGCTGGGGAAGCTAATGTAGCAGCCATGGCAAGAAGTGACACTGATTCAGATGATGGATCAACAGATAGTCTGACTCAACTCAAGAACAAGGTACGTGGTCTAAATAAATCAACTCTTGAGGAATTAGTGTACACTATAATGGATATATGTGCTGAATTAAAAAGGGATGTTCGAGATCTAGAACTTGAAAATGAAACCCTTAAATTAGAAAAACTTGAAGTTGACAAAGAAACTCTTGCCTTGCATGAAAACATCAATGTGCTTAAAGAAACTCTACTCATGAAAGAAGAGACTTGTTCCACTAAATTGACTGAGCTGGAAAAAGAATCCCTTGACTTAAAAGGTAAGGTCGAGTCCTTGCTTGTAGAAAATAAAAACTTGCTTGAGAAAATGAAACAAATGGAATCAGACCTTGCCACAAACAAGCTCTGGAACAGGTCCTCACAAGCACTTGAATGGTTAAACACCCATCATAGTCGAAATAGAAGAGGACTAGGTTTTGTGCCTAAGATGACCTACCCAGTGAATAGAAAATATGTAGGATTATTTAAGAATATTGTATGTTATCACTATGGTAAAACAAGTCATTACCGTTATACTTGTCCCTCAAGAAAGTATGCCATTAAAAGGAACTCAGTGTATGTAAAACACATATGGGTTAGGAAAGATGAGATTTGTACCTCTAAAGGAATGGGACCCAAGTGGATCTGGGTTCTCAAAACTAACCTATGATCTATTTTGCAGGCTGAAGTGAGAGAGAACAACCCAGCAAACAACCCAGCGAACAGCGCAGGGAACACCCTAGGAAAACAGGCAGCTGTGGTATGTTAACAGTGGGTGTTCGAGGCATATGACTGGTGAAAAATCCAATTTTCTCTCACTTACAGCTTCAGAAGGAAGGAGTGTGGCATTTGGAAACGGCAAATCTGGGATAATTGTCGGTATAGGTAAGATAGAAAGAAGACTTCGAACTAGGTCTTGTTAGAAAAGACGTGCTGCTTCAAGGTGAACAAGGTAAGGATTAATCGGAGGAAGCAAGGTCTGAGGCTGTTCTTCAGGAAGGTAAGCAAGGTGTGAACCAAACAGGGGGAAACAGGGTGGAACCCTATTCGGGACAACACCAGCCGAATCCTTCAGGGATAAATCCAGGAACAAGCTCCCAAACAGGCTCGAGAACAGGTTCTGAACCTGTTTCACTGAGTATTCCAGCTAGGATGGAGAGCGAGTCTGTGAACCCACTTTCACCACAATTATGGAAATACCAAAGTTCACATCCTCTTGATCAAATTTTGTCTGATATTAATACAGGAGTTCAAACTAGATCTAACTCAAAAATTTCTGTGCTTTCTATGCTTTTCTCTCAAAAATTGAGCCTAAGAATATTAATGAAGCCCTTGCAGATTCAGATTGGATCACAGCCATGCAAGAAGAACTCCATCAGTTCGAAAGGAACAAGGTATGGCACCTTGGGCCACGGCCAGAGGATAGAACAATCATTGGAACCAAATGGGTGTTCCGTAATAAGCTGCATGAGTGCGGAACAGTCACTAGGAACAAGGCCCGGCTGGTGGTTCAAGGCTACAACTAAGAAGAGGGAATTGATTATGAAAAAACCATTGCACTTGTTGCAAGGATGGAGGCTATTCGAATCTTGATAGCATTTGCAGCCCATATGGAGATCAAGTTGTATCAAATGGATGTCAAAAGTGCATTTTTAAATGGGTACCTCAAAGAAGAAGTGTATGTCAAACAACCCCCCGGTTTTGAAAGTGATGAATTTCCTAACCATGTTTTCAAACTTGACAAAGCACTTTATGGTTTGAAACAAGCCCCTAGAGCTTGGTATGAGCGGTTGTCAAGTTTCTTATTGGAAAATGACTTTACAAGAGGCAAGGTAGACAATACCTTGTTTCTAAAATCTAAGGGGGAACATTTGTTGATTGTCCAAGTATATGTCGATGACATGATATTTGGTGCAACTCATCATGATTTGTGCAATGAATTTTCAAAAATGATGAGGAGTGAGTTTGAAATGAGCATGATGGGTGAGCTTAATTTCTATCTAGGCTTGCAAATCAAGCAAACTTCAAAGGGCACCATGATCCATCAACAAAAGTATATCAAAGAGTTACTTAAGCGTTTTAAGATGGAGTCGGCCAAGCCTATTGATACTCCCATCTCTCCCTCAATCAGGTTGGTAATAGATGATGGTAGTCCCCCAGTTGAGGAGAAATCCTATAGGGGCATGATAGGGTCACTCCTATACCTGACGGCTAGTAGACCTGACATTATTTTCAGTGTTGGTCTATGTGCACGTTTTCAGTCTAACCCTAAAGAAACTCATCTTAAGGCTGTAGAAAGGATTTTAAGATACTTAAAACATACACCTGATCTAGCCTTATGGTATCCTAGAGGTTGCAACTTTGATCTTGTTGGGTATGCTGATGCTGATTATGCAGGTTTCTTGGTTGATAGAAAAAGCACCTCAGGTATGGCTCACTTTCTTGGACCTTATTTGGTATCTTGGGCAACCAACAAATAACTCTCTGTTGCCTTGTCCACAGCAGAAGCTGAGTATGTGGCAGTTGCATCTTGTTGTGCTCAGTTATTATGGATAAGACAACAACTCAAGGACTTGTGACAATACAAGTGCAATTAACATTTCCAAAAATCTATGTCAACACAAAAGAACAAAACATATTGACATTCGTCATCATTTTCTAAGAGACAATGTTGAAAAAGGAGTGATCTCAATGAATTTTTGTGCCACTGAAAATCAAATTGCTGATATATTCACAAAAGCATTGGGTAGAGAACAATTTGAAAGGAATAGACTCGAACTAGGCTTAATTAGAACAACCTGACCAACCTGTTCTCTCTCCCTGTTTGCAAAATTTAAAAGTTACGGGCACAACATGTTAAATTTTTGTTTGCAATCAACTTCTGTGCTATGTTTAGCATATGTGAGGTTTGCAACTTGCTGACACTCATTGAGGTCTAATGAGATTGCCCTTATTGTCCCATGTTACCGAGCAAGTAACCTCAAGAACAAGCACCAGGAACAGGTACGCCTCTTGTTTGTCAAATACGTGCAACAAATTGAAAATTGCTAATCTCTTCCCGAGGCGTGCGCGGCCTAAATAAATGCAAAAGCCCGTTGCAAAACGGGCAAAATCTTTTAAAGATTTCGCATGTCTCTCTCTCTCTTTAAAGCTCTCTTGCTCAATCTCTCACCTCCACCGAAACTCTCTTGCTCTGAAACTCTGCTCAAGAAACCCTAATCTCTCTCCTTCCTCTAAAAAATGGCGTCTCCCATTAGCTCCGAGAGCTCCTTAACCTTGACTCAGGGCAACCAGACACAGGGCACAGCCTTGCAAACAGCCACAACCCTGTTTGCGCCTACACAATTTCTGACGGCCCTCATGGAAGGTAAAACTACTGAACCTTCTCAACCCATTGTCTATAAACCTTTTGGGTTTTTGAAAAGCATCGACCTTAGAACAGTGAGTCTGAAATTGGAAGACATCCTTTACAAATTTGGGTAGGAATTGATTTTGTTTGGAGAAACGGGGGGCATGTAAACCCTAAGAACCTGTTGGGGCATCTGAAAGAGAAATTGGGCCTTTAGATGAAATCTTTCTGTTCGATCATGGACTAGATGACATTAGTTCGCTTGGGCTGTTTCCAGAGCAGGAAACAGGGCCAGAAACAGGGCCTGAGGTTTTTAGGGATGACCTAGGGGAGGATTTGTCAAAAGAAGAAGGGGGAAGTAGTGGTCAAATGGAGGAGTCTCCTGTGAAGCCTGAACAAGCCACACCGGTACCACCAACCGATGAGAAATGTAAACGATACAAAATTGTGGCTAGGCGTACTAGAATGCCAAGAACACGACCACCATCAAGGTCTAAAAGCGGCCAGACTGAAGAACCCTCAAAAAGTGAAACCCCTGTCAAACCAAAACCACAAATCTCCTCTTTGGCCAAACCCACAACCAGGCTAACTCGAAAATCAGCCCGAATTGCTTTCCAATCCATGCCTCGACCTGCCAAACAGACATCCTCTGTTGTTGAGGAAATTGATTCCTCCTCTGAACCTTCATCAGATAGCGATACTAAGAACACCTCCTTCAAACAGGGCACTCCCGTGTTCTCAGAGTCCTCAGAGGATAAGCCTCTGCCTGCACCAAAATCAACCTCCACTTTACCGTCCAAACCATCACCCCTCAAAACTCCCAAAAGAAAAGCCTCTCTCAAACACGCCTCCACCCAAGACCCTCCTACTGAGCCCCAACCTAAAAGAGTCAAGAAGTCTACCCCGTCTGCAATCTCAGCCAAACTGACCCAACTGCTTCAGAGACGGGTAGTCAGGGGCAAAATTATTAAGGTAAAATATTTTGAGGAACAGGGTCTGGGGGTGTTTCTGCACAAGCTGCGTGCACAGGGGTGGTATGAGCTGTTTACAAACACCCAGCTGGGGTGTTCTGTACATGAGTTGGTAGAGTTCTATGCCAACTGCACTGTCACCGAAGGAGTGGTGACAAGTATTGTTAATGGGCAATAACTTCGCTTTGATGCGAAGATATTAGGGAAAACTCTGAGGATTCCCTCCACGGGCTTTGATATATATGTGAGAAAAGACAAGACTATTCTAGGGACAGTCAGGCTGCTGGAGCTCGCCCAAAAATTTAGCCAGCAATCAAGCCTCCAAACACCCAAGTCCGTGAAGAAAGGGAACAGGACATCGCTCCATCAATTGATATTCTGGTTTATCATCAAGAATGTCATCCCCAGGGGCCAGGGTCGCAATCTTGCTGATGCCATGGATCAATGTTTGATGGATCTGATGGACAAGGAAGAGCAAATCAACCTTCCTGCCATCATGATTCGCCACATAGCAAGAATTGCAAACACCTCCAGGGAACATGATCTGGGATACGGCTTCTTCCTGACTAGTGTGTTTGAGCACTTTGGGGTGACTCTGCAGAAGAAGGTGGGTGCTCAGTTCATTGATGAGATTGGGAGTAACACCCTTATGGGGTCTGGATATGCTTTGGTTGAGGGGTCTGCCTCAGAACAGGGGACCGGAACACCCCATCCTCCTGTTCCTGGCAGTTCCTCAGTCAAGCTTGAGGCTGCTTTGGAAGAAAACTCTCGACTCAGTGCTGAGCTTACTGCGGTAAAGGCTGCCCTGGACAAGGAAAAGGCTCTCAATGCAAAACGCCATGAAGATATCCTCGCCCTTCTCTCTTCCCTCTCAGCAAAATTTTCCCCTCCTGCTCTCTGATTACCCCCCATCTGTTGTTCTCATAGCCTGTTCTCACTTCTCTTGGTTATCCTCTCTTGCCAGTTTGTACTTTCTGTTGCACTTGTTTGGTGAATGACAGGTTATCTTATTTTTTGATTAGCTTTGCCTTGCTTGCTTTCTGTTGTGAATTGCTTGTGTGTGACTAGGATGGCCAATCTCATTACCGTACCAACACACTTGAGTGTATCGCCTGTTGACTTTTCTCCATTACCCAAGTGGTGGTGATAGCAAATACCCTATGTTTGACGGTTCGCCCCTACTTTTTAATGATGCCAAAAGGGGGAAGATAAGATGACCAATATTGTTTTAGTTTTGCCATGGACGAGTTAAATTTCTTACACTTTTTCGATACTGACTGCTTCATGTGAATTGTCGGTCCTATAAATAATTGGCACTAATCACTTCAATTGTCCTTGAAAGTCAATATGGTCACTTGGTTTGTCATCATCAAAAAGGGGGAATTTGTTAGAATGTATAAGGTTTTGATGATAACAAATTCAAGTATTGTAGTTGTGTTGTTGTTCCAAACAGGCTTTGCCAACAGAGCCTTACTGCTGTTTTTCAATATATTAAAACTGCTTGACTAATGGTTTATCAAGAACAGGTACTCAAGTCAGCGATGTAAGAACAACCATGAGGAACAGGCTCTGTAAGGTGTTTGAAACATGTCCTGTGAAGTGTTTGAAGCATAGGATATAAGTGCAGCCGTGAGAAACAGGTTCTGTGAAGTGTTTGCAGCAGATTCGTCTCTCTACAAGATGACTAGTGGTTACAACAAGATGTCTTGATTTAATTTGGTTTTATATTTTTAGACTCTTGTTAATATGCCAATCAGAAACTCTTAACTTACTACTTACTTGAAACGGTTTTGTTTTCTTTTGGTAAATATTTCGGATCACCCTTCAGAACAATCCTGGAAACAGGGTGATCAGGGTATTTCCAGAATAAGCTGCCAAAAAAAAAAAAAAATGTTTTGCACGATTTTTATCTTTTGGATTTTGAGCAGCTCCTTCAAGGATTTGCACGAAAGATTTTTTGTGGAGTATCTCACCCCTTATCCTAAAAACGGTTATTAAAATCTAAGGGGATTTGCAAAATCTTTTTTGAATAAAAAGAATATCCAATTTTTGGCAAGTGGATAAGGTTGTTGAGAAAAACATGGGCTAGTTGCTGAGAATCACCGCCTTATGCACACGGTTTAGGAAGTGTTTCCAGCTCATGTTTCCTCATCCCTTGTGGCTAAAGAATTCTATATTCTTTAGGGATTTTAGTTTCCAAAAATTTGAGGAATTGTTTTTCCAAGCACTATATAAAGTCGCTTCTTAGAACGATAGAAGTATCGGTTTTCAAAAAGAAAAATTCAGTGTTCATGAGCTTAAAAGTTTGAAAAGAAAACCGTGTCTAGTGAGTGAGTTATTTGAGCTTTCAAAGTTGGCATACTAGGATTTCATTGTACCCTATATTAGCTTAGTTGAGAAGCATTGTAATAGGGTGTTTTTCTTTATACTCTTCTTTCACAAAAGTGAGTTGAGTGTGTGTCCAAATCAAGGGGATTTTGGACGTGGGGTAACCTGTCTTAGGGAAGACGGTTACGTGGGTTGCAATTTGTAACAAGGTGTGTTACTATTGTAACGTGATTAGCCCGTTTAGTGAAGTGTTTAAATCCTACACGAGGTAGGTCGTGGTTTTTCACCTCAGTTGGGCTAGAGGTGTTTTCCACGTAAAAAATCCTGTGTCCATTATTTCCGCATTCAATTTTGTTGGATTTTCGCTTCTGCTTATCTCAGGAACAACCTGTGCGAACAGGGCCTAAGGCTGTTTGCCAGCAACTTGCAAAAATCGGACACCACAATTCACCCCCTCTCTTATGGTTGTGTACTTTCTAAATCAACAGCATTGTTCTCTTCAGGTAGATCAGAGAGGGACACATAATCTACCTATAATTGTTCAATGACAATTAAAATTTTTTGGTACCAACGTTAGTAGTTGGTTCTGTCTAGAGGTTTAAGTTTTGAGCAGTCTGGGAGAACTTCGTTAATTGAGGTAATCATTTGATTTGTATATGATAAAATAACTTTTAAATTGTAGGAAAAATATATCTAAATCAATAGTAGAAAAACGAGAAAGAGAGTAATGTCGTAGGAGTACCACTACTTTGAAAGCGATTTCGGCTCAACCTGAATGCAAATCGAAACAGAAGTTCGCCCCCTAAGGTTTACACAGATAGCTACTGAAGGTGTACACCCGCAACCACAAGTTTGGAACACATGGGATTAGGGCTGTTCATTAAATGGTCCAGGACCGGACCGGACCGAAGACCGGACAGGACCGGCCTGGACCGGACCGGACCGAGGCTTTTCGGTCCGGTCTTCGGTCCTTTCCTTTCCTGTTTTCGGTCCTCGGTCCGGTCCGGTCCTGGACCGGGTGGAACGGGTGGTGGACCGGACCGACCGATTTTTTTTTTTTAATTTCCTGAATCCTGCTACTAATTGGCTTCGACACTTCTTCGAGGACCAAAAATTTCGAGGCTTCGAGACTCACAGCTGCTTACTCCTCCTCCTTCTCATCCGTTCCCTTCTCTTATGCTGCCCTTCTCGGTTCTCGGTGCTCGGCGCTCGCTGGCCGGCGGCAGCTGCCGTGAGGCAGTTCCCTTCTCGTCTCCTTCTTCCTTGGCTCCTTACTGCCTTCCTGGATAGACTGTAGCATCTCCTTTTCGGCTTTGCCTACGGTCGTCCTCTTCGGTAAGTTAGTCGTTTTCCGGCAACCAGGTAAGTGTTTTCTGCCTTCCTCTTCTTGATCTTCTGTATGCTTGAGCTTGACTGTGGTAATCTTCTGTTGTTCGCGATTTTATCTGAGTCTCTGACCTTGTCACACAAATTAGGGTTTGTAATTGAAAGAAATTTGGGGGTAATTTCTGTGAAAGTCGATTTGGGGGTTGATTTTTTAAAAACGAATTAATTTGATTTTGGATTTGGGTTTGATGTTTCGTTCCTGCGATTTGGATTTGGCCTTTGGGTTTGATGCTTCGTTCATGGTACTTGCAAGTGGGGTTAATGCTTACTAGATTCTCATTCTGAGGTTTTAGGCTTGAATTTACATTTCAATTTGCAAAATGAGATTAAAGGTCTTAGCTTCAAAATGAAAATCGAATCTGACCGGTCTGGAGTCGGTCCCGTCCAGTCCGATCCGAGTTCTGACCGGTCCGGTCCGGTCCGGTCCAGGACCGACTCCAGACCGGTCCGGTCCTCCGTCCAAGGTTTGGCAAATTTTCGGTCTTCGGTCCAGCCGGTCCGGTCCGGTCCGATCCGGTCTTGGACCGATGAACACCCCTACATGGGATTACAATTACCTAGAACAGTAGAACATTAGGGAGCAGAGACGAGAAGAGGAGAGGAAAGGAGAGGAGATGCTTAGTGTGAGTTGCAGCAATAGGGGAGAGAAATCAGCTAGTGAACATTGGCGGTTATGCAGCTAATAGAAGAAACAATTAAAAGATTTTTTCCCTAAAAAAATAGCGGATAAGGCCCACAGCCCACGACCCATGGATGACGGCCACAGTCGCACCCCCAGGCCGAACCAGACTGGGTCGGCAGCTTGCGTGCATGCGTGTGTCGTGTTCACCCTCACCCCATATCACTACTAAAACCAAACCCAAAGGAATTCAACAAGTCTAGGAAAGAGGAGTTAATAAAAACTCCATAAGGGGCTTCCCGTCATCCTATGTGGGGCAACATATAGGAATAAAAGGAAACTAGTTTTGCCATTACCCCCAACAAGGGGAACAATTCCTAGCTTAAGATACAACATACCCTTCTCTGTCTCACCTATTTCTCCTCTTTTCCCAACCTATGTCCATGTATTTCTATTTCCTTTCTCAGAGCAAGGCACTTCATCCCAACTAACAATCCAAAAAAAGAAAAACTGAGGCACAAAAGCATATCATTTTGGATCGGATTTATCCAAAAAGAAAGGCACGCGCTGGCTCATCCCACATAGCCTACTCGTGAGCCACACGATTTTGCTTGACACTGTAATGCCTGTGAGAAGCTTGTGTTCCTATGAGTAAGCGAAATTAGTACCACTGCACATGCTCTAAATCAAACAGTCAAGATCGCTAGAATAGACTACATATAAAACATGACATAGCCTCAACTATTAGCTTAAGTGCTTGGCATAGAAGGTTTATGAATATAGTATATAGGTATCACTTCAAATCCCAACAACACTGTACTAAACTGTAATGTAAGACAAGGATGGGCTTATGGAAGATACATGCTATAAATGCAAATGCATATTCACGTACAGGTTGAGAGTGGTAAAATTATTATGGAGCATAACATATTATAGGTTTTCCAATATTAGTCTAAAATTTTGGCTGTTGATGATATCTAATAAAGGTCTACCCCCATGTTGAAGTGTCTAACATGAGCAGTTAACGAGCACTTGAATTCGAACACAAAGAAAAGAAAGGAAAAGAAAAGAATAGAAAAGAGTGACACAAATTCTTGCGTTAAGACCATTATATATAAGAATTATTTATTTCATGTTAGACTCACTATAAGAGTAACATTGCTTAATGATGTGTTCGTTTTTCTTTTATAGATAGGTAAGCTCTTCCAATGACAGGTTAATCTTTTATGAGGACCTAATTAAAGGAACGCGTAAAAGAGATGAAAGGATTAAGGATATGGAAATCCTCTCATATCTTTGCTCACTGATAATGCCTATTTTTTCTAAACGTCGCAAAAATTCATGTGAGAATCATAGCCTAAATTGAAAGATTCATACCTATGCGCAAGTTGACGTCTAAAACGTGCTCATTCGAAATTGGACTTAAGACTCAAATTAATCCGAACTGAGCCAAACCTCGCCTAAAGTTTGTTACAAACCTATTTCTTTTTGAAACTCAAATTTATTTGACCAAATATCAGTTGACTAGAAGTCGACTGCAATTGAAGATCACTTTAACTATGGATGCAATCCAAATCAAAATGTCATTAACTCAAAAAATGACCCAATTTGAATTCAATCTAATCTATACTCAAATCAAATGACCTGTATTATCTATATTTTTGTCTTTTAGGTGCAATATGCCTTGGATCTTGAAGCTAGCTTCATCCAATCATCCATGGAAAGGAATGTGATGGTTGCCTCAAATTCTCTGCATGGATGGTCTACTTAGAAAACTTGCTATGATAAAAAAAGCGATCTCAAATTTCCTGTGCTCCAAAGGCTGGTCAAAAGGAGCTCTCAATGCACGTTTCAGTTATGGTAATGGTGGCCTAAGAATGTAATTCCCATCTCCACTGGATATTGGATTTTCAAGATATGGGCTTTTAAAAAAAAACTACTATAGGTGTAATCTTAAACTATTTTTTTTGAAGTTTTTTGGTCGGTAAAGTGCCCTCTGGTGGTGTATTTATCAATGGAATTAATGGAAATAAAGGAATAATTAGACCATACCCCGCATAATTTAGGCTTCAAAGTCCCATTGAGACTTCCATGATTTGTTCCTGGGTGGGAAAGTAAATGTGCAACCTAATACCCTTTTAATTTTTTTAAAGATTATTGTAGTTTTTGATCTTCTGTCAATCAAAGTATGCTTAAGAATCAGTGTTATTTAGTTAAAGAGGAATGTCTCAACAAGCTTGCATTTGGATCTAGAGTTATTTTTTTCCATGCATTGCCCAATAAATTTTGGCATTCATACTTGGTCTAAAGAGATAAGGCATTGGGACTCTTTTTTTCGGGGGGAGGGGTGCAAATTGCTAGCTTACTTTTAAAAAAGCAAATTTTAGGCTTCTCTTCATCTAATTTTACTACCTCAACATCTTAGCAATCATCTTATCTTCCTTTTGTCTAGTGGCATAGATCATGGAGAATTCATTAAAATAAACTTTGATGCACCTAAGTCATCATCAGTGCTAGAAGGGTTTATTATTTGAAATTGGCATTGAAGATTCATTCAGTAAGATGCTTTCAATTTGGGAATTGTGTCAATTTTGGTTTCTCAAGTGATTGTAATGAGGAATGGAGTACGACCTATTGTTTAGGGTTGATTTGGCTCCACTTTTCTTGAAGGAGATAACCATGTTCTTACTAGAGTGATCAAAGAAGATATTCGAGTGTCTTGGAGGATTCAAACACTTAATGAAGATATTAAAACTTATCTCAGTTGTTGCAATCATTTTGCTATTCAACCCTTCCTCTAGCCGGACAACCTTTAGCTTTTTAGAAGACAATGAAAGTAGAAGACTAACTTGGGAACACACTTATAAAGAAAGGAAATCGAGCAATAGACTACTTAGCCAAGTTGGTCTCACTTTTACATTATTGTATGCTATGGTTTTTATTCTTTGTACTAGCTTAATTTTTTAATCCATTCTCATTGAGTACCACTTCACTAGAACCATTGGAAAAAGGGTTGCCTAGTGTTAATTACTTATCATTACCCAAAAATTTTTTAAAAAGTGTATTTAGTTATTTCCATGCATATTAAGTTGAAATGGCCCATCTATGAACTAGGCATAAAATAGGGATCATGTTGTCTTTTCACAAGCTAAGGCTGGCTTGACTCCTTTAATACTTGCTTTATGGTCATCACTAGGAAATGGTCATGTTCTAACAAAATTCTTTTTCAATATGCAAAGATAAGGTAATTGGTTTTTGTGGCAACAATAATTCAATCTTTGGGAATAATGGATGGAAACATCCCGCTTTATAAGTGGGATATCAGCATACCCACCTTTGATCCTATATACGTATTTTTTTGGAGCACCACTAAGTGACCAAACTTGAATTTGATGCAGCAATGACAGATGATCATTTTACTGACGCGGAACCTCGATCGAGCAACATGGTTAATCCTTTTATATATATACACACCTTTCTAATAAGTGCTTACAGTTACTTCATTTTGGGGTCGTTTTGTTATATTTTTATGGAGATTTATGAACTTTATGCTATAATCTACACTCATATTCCTATTTTATGGTTGGCTATGGTTCTTTTCTATATTTAGCAGATTTTTGGACCTTTTAGCCCCGACGTTGACCCCCAATTGAATATGATTTGACTCTGTACGGCTGCCCCCAACTCACCATACCCGTGGAGGAAAAGAATAGCAAGAGAATTTTGAGATAGAGGTCACCACGGCTAGTCTATGGTGAAGGCCATGGTCTATGGTGAGCCTTAAACTGCTTGCCTCTCTATTTTTCTTCATCTTGTGGCTGAAAATGCTTGAGTTTATGCTTTAAAAAATGTTGTTGGGTTGTAGAAAGAGGAGACAACTCATCTCACTTCACACTCATCTTTCTCATATTTTTTATTAGGATTAACACTCTTAGTTTATATTTTAGAGTAAAAGAAGAAATTAAAGAAAAGCTTTAGCTTTTGGAGGTTTGAAGACTCAGACACCATTAGAGAATCACCACTACTGCTAAGCTTTCTCTCCCTTTAGTATTATCTTTAACTTTTGTTTTAGGTGCTACTAATTTTAAACATGAGTGAGTAGTTTATTTAATCTAGGAATTTTTTAGCCAAAGTATTGATGTTAGATCCTTAATCTTCATTGCTTGTGCTTATTCTGTGTTGGAATGATTGAATTCTATCTTGTACTTGAAGTGCTGTAAGGGAATTTTGGTCGAATTTGCTTGTTTATGCTAGATGTTTGAGTGAAGTACTGAAAGGAGAAACTTGCTATTTATCCGACAAGATAGGACATGATTTAGTAATGCTTGAAAGAGATTTGTTTGTTAAGAGGAAACTTTAGCCGATCAAAAATCTACTACTTAGACTAAAACAAGCACATTTGAAAGAATGTTAATTGGATTGGTTTAGGTAATTCAGTTTACTTTGAAAGAAAAGATTGAATTTTAGTTCGATTGCACTCCTTTCAATCACCCAATCTATATAAAGTGCATGATTTAATCCATTGATCCAACTTTTACTAAGCAAAACAATTCCCTAGATATTTTAATTGGATCGAATTTCCTGATTAGTTAATGAGCTTAATTCGAACATCCCATTAAAACTTGCTTGCTTAGCCTTTTATAATAGGTTAAAACTCATTAGATTACATTTGGTCTCTGTGGGAACGATGTTAAAACTAAACTATAACACCCGTGCACTTACAATAGTCTCACGTTTTTGGCACCCTTGCCAGGGATCAATTTGTGGATATTGAGTTCGCCCTTTATAGACTTGATTTGCATTGGTATAGTCTTTTTTTTTTGGTGTGATCTTTGCAGGATTTCTCCACTTAATGCGGAGTCCGTTTCCTTTTGAATTCGATCCGAAAATAGAAAGGACCTTTTGCTCTAGGAGGAAGAAGTTAAAGTTAGAGGAGCAAAGAGCCAAAGCTTAATAAGCCTCTTCAATGATGGCGGGAGGAGATGGTGACCAAAGAAGGATGCTTTGGGATATTGTCACACTGGGAGTCGATGGCATTGCTTCTAGCATTGCTCGATCAAACCTGGAAGCAAACAACTTCGAGCTTAAGCTGGCTCTTATTCCATGGTGCGACAATCTCATTTTCGGGGCACCCCGTTAGAAGATCCTAACTTACAGATCTCGATATTTTTAGAGCTGTGCAACACATTAAAGCTCAACGGAGTTTCTACCGATGCCATTCGATTGCGGCTATTTTCCTTTTCACTCAAGGACAAAGAGAGAGTGTGGCTTATTTTCTTTGCCTCCCGGATGCATCACAACATGGGATGAGCTCACCAACATTTTTCTTGTAAAATTATTTTGTCCAAGCAAGACAGTGAGTCTAAGAAACCAAATCACTACATTTGCTCAAAGGGAAGACAAGTCGCTCTATAAAGCTTCGGCGCAGTTTAAGGACCTATTGAGGCTAATAATGCAAAACTTCTATAATGGATTCACTCAATTGGTGAGGTCTACCATAGATGCGGCGACGGGTGGCACTCTAATGAATAAGACAG
Organism: Carnegiea gigantea; assembly: GCA_029747015.1. Taxonomy (NCBI): domain Eukaryota; kingdom Viridiplantae; phylum Streptophyta; class Magnoliopsida; order Caryophyllales; family Cactaceae; genus Carnegiea; species Carnegiea gigantea. The sequence continues at coordinate 88,572 of JAKOGI010001685.1, forward strand.
AAGATGAGGTTTACAACCTTGTTGAGGAGATGTCGCCTAATAACTACCAGTGGTCCAATCAGAGGAGACAACCTAAGAGGGTTAGAGGTAAGTTAAAGCTTGATGTTCTCTACTAAAGTAGATGTCATGTCTTAAAGGTTAGAATGATTGAATTTTAATTCTACTATTTCAAGCACCCCTTCCCCATCATGTGAGATATGTGGGTTTGCTGATCATTCGATTGTAAATTGTCAAGTCGGGAGTCCATTTGCCCAAGATGCTAGTGACCAAGTCAACTTTGTCAACACCCCTAGACTGACCAATGGCCCATTCTCCAACACATACAATCTAGCTTGGAGGAACCACCCCAATTTCTCCTATAGGTCTGACGTGCCTTTTGTGCCTTAATCCAATATTAGACCAGCCTCTGGATTTCAAAGACCACCTTATCCCTAATAAGTACCTCAAAAGTCCAACTTAGAGACAATGATGATGAGTATGCTTTTGGCATAACAAAAGTAAGATAAGTATATTAAGTAATTAGCCTCTAAGGTTGATGTGCTTACTACTTATAATAAGATGTTGCAAGCTCAAATTACCCAAAAAGCTACCTCTTCATCTACACCCCTGGGTGAACTTCCTATTAAGCTTGAGCCTTATCCCTGTGAATAGTGTAACTATGTTATCTTAAAAGGAGAACTAGAGGATTCCAAGGTGTTGAGCTTGAGGAGAGTAGAGAAGTGAATAGAGCTGTGAGAGAGGAGAAAGGTGATGATCTTGAGGTTATAACTTTTGGAAAAAAGAATAGTTTAGAGTTCTCACCCTAAGCTTAAAGATCCAAGTAGCTTCTCTATTCCTTGTATGGTTGGCAATGTGAGGATTAATAGGGCGTTATGTAATCTTGGTGTCAGTGTTAGTTTGATGCCATATTTCATTTTTAAAAAGCTTGACTTAGGACAGTTGCAACCAGCATCTTTTTTGCTCCAATTAGTGGATGGTTTTGAGAAGCACCTTTTGTGTATTTTGGAGGATGTTCTCATAGAAGTAGGTGATTTTTATGTAGTTGCTGACTTTGTTATTGTATATATGTCCAGAGAGGCATATGCCCATATTATTCTAGGAAGACCCTTCTTGTCCACTTCTGGTTGGAGGATAAATGTGAATGGGGGGCGGTTAACACCTAATATGGGAAAGTGTCATGTTGCGTTTAACTTCTTTGAAGATCGAATTACTTCCCCCTCTTCATTCATCTCTGATAAAATGCACATTTCTCATGAGATTGAGATGGATGATGTTTGGTGTTGTACTGACCCTCCTATGTTTGATTGGATTTTTACTAAGATCCAAACCCTGACTATGCCAAGATGGCATTTGTTGCTCGTATACCACCCAGTATAATCGAGGATGGGCCTTAGCTTTTAATAAAGGTTCTTGGAGTGCCTATTGTAGGTTTGCTTAGTTACTTACTTCTTTGCCTCCTATAGAAGGAATTGATTTTGAATTTGATCTTGACATTGAGTTTAGTAGTGGCTCGTCTAATGGGGCTTACTTTTGGATTATTTTGTATGCAAATCATGCTATTTAGCACTGCTTGATGATGAAGAAGGACCTCCATCCCAAATATTTGAGGTGGTACCCTCAACCGTAAGAGTTCGACTTCAGGGTCCGTGACAAAGGACAACCTTATTTTGTGGTAGAAACCATTGACAAGCCTATTATCCACACTCTTACTGATCCCGAGTCCTCATAGAAGAGAAAGTTAAGCTCCCAACCTTAAAAGAGCGCTTCTTGGGACGCAACCTAAGTTTTCCCTTTACTAGTTTTTCTTTGATTGTATATAGTATATTTCTTATTTAGAAAAAAAATAAACAAACAAACCAAAAAAATCATCAATAAAAAGAGCAAAAACAGAGAGGAAAAAAATAAAAAAAAAAAATTGAAAAAATTATAATAGAATTTTAGAAACTCCAGACAAAAGCTACTACGGACCCCTAATGGTGTCTAACTCGATCCCCGAAACCTCTGCCTAGAAATTTAAAATTTTCTGAAACAAAGCTAACCACGAAGGGTCCGTGGTGGACCATATGGTATGTGGTGAGTCTCTCCGTCTACGGCCAAGGCTTTTTCCACATCCTTTGACCCAACGTCTCCCATTTCATTTTCAACCTTTCGATCCCTCTCTCTAAATTCTCTCGTTCTTTCTTCACAACCTCCACAACCATCCACCTTCATAACTTCAACTTTTACTCAAATTCCATCAAATTTCTTTCCTTTCTTCTTATTTTGTTCACTTTCACTCCAAATCTCCTTCAATTTTCTCCTTTCTTGTCTTCTTTCTCTCACATTCTACCCATTTTTCCGAATCTTTAATAACCCAACTTCACCTTTCAATCTTCTAAATTTTCACATTTTCTTCCATATTTCTTCCCATTAGCCTTCATTTTCACAAATTTTTCATTTTCCACCATTTTTTTTCCCATTTCTACTTTGTTAGTGCTTAGAGCATTCACACCCATCCACCTTTCCATAACCATGGCACCTAAAAAGAAAGCAAGAACCACTCAAGAGGCAGGGATGTCAAGTCAAGCAGCCCAGCAAGCACCCAAAGCTCCTGAACCTCAACCAATGTGAGAAACCCAGGCAATATTCCTAATCCCCTTGGTTTAACCCATCTTGAACATGTTGCTACATACAGTGTTTTGAGTAGTAAGCTGGTTGTTACTACTCGTTATTAGGATGAGGATTTGTTTACTCGATTGGGTTGTTGGATAACATTTGGTGGTTGTTTGCTCAGAGAAGCATTGGTCAATTTTTAGAGATTGAGGACCACAAATATGGAGACCTACTCTTGATTTTTTAAGTACATTACATATGGAGGTCATGAGTGGCCCTCGCTGTCAAGAAGGATACATTTCCTTCTATCTCAATAGGGAGTTTTATGAGCTTAATTTGAGTGTCTTCAATAGTATATTTGGTTTTCTACCAAGTATGGACTTGCCTTATTGCCATGTACCCAAATACTTTAACCCTAATGCTTTTTGGAATGAAATTTCTAGGGATTATCGGTATGATACAAGTAATTCCAAAGGCATCATTATTAGAAATCCTTGTATTCATGTGGTCCAGATATTACTTGCTTGTGGTCTATTTGCTTGGGAGAATAGTTTGAGTGTGCCTTGCCTATCTGTGTTATATTTCTTATATAGCATGCCCCAACGTGACCGTCTTGACCCAAGTTCCTTATTCCTCAGTCTGTTACATAGTGCAGCCACTAGTTCTGCACAAAGGATTGTGATTAGGGGCCAGATTACCCCTATTGCTAGGTCTGTTGGTGTTGACCCAAACCCCGATGATAGAGTTCCCAGTTCCAAGCAGTTGAACTCTGCCACTTTTGAACAAATGAAGTTTTGTAAGGTGGAGGTTGGGTGTGTTTGTTGGATTCATCCTTAGAATCATCTTATGCCTCCCGCTAATGTCGACCGCACCTCTCTCTTGGACCGGGCCAATCTTTACTTTTACTGGTGTTGAAGAGTTGACGTGACCCACACCACCTCCTCCCCCTACTCACCTAAGAGATCTTAGTTCATTCGAACCGTCCTCCTCCTCTGATTTTACTGGTTTGCATGCTACCCTTCAATCGGTCCAAGAGGAGCAAGCATCCCTCCAAGTTTATATTCAAATTGAGCATACCGTACTCCGTAACTTTGTTCAGGAGCGACATGATGAGCTCTGTAGGATGATTGCTTCCCAGAACTAATATTTCAAAAACTTTATGGATTATTTGGCGACTTGATGTGACTGGTATATTTCTCAACCCCACCCACCCTCTTCTCTCCCCTCCTCTTTTGTAGTTGCTCTTTTTCCTCTCCATTGATCCTTATGTCATTGAATTGAGGATAATGCTTTGTCTAAGCATAGGAGAGTTGTGTGTTTGGCTGTGACTGTGTGTATGATGTAAATGTGTGAATAGTTTGCATTTTAGGTCATGCATTGAGGATTAGTTTGCATTTTCGGTTTATTATTTAGTTTTTCTTTCTATTTTAGGTTTCTTTTCTTAGTTTAAGTTTCATTTTGGCATTTTTAATTTTTCGCTAGATTTTAGGCTTAGCATACATAAAATGAAAAAAAGAAAGAAAAAAATAAAAAAAAGAAATAAAAATCCTTCGATGATGAGTCTTTATACTAAGTACTTTTCTTTGCTTATTATAACCCTTTTTGTTATGCCCATTTGTGAATAAAATGTTTTATTGTAAGTTTGTAAAATATGCTTCATGTTTTGTTTGTCATGTTAACCGCAATTCGATTACTCAATTCTTTGCATGAATATTTTTCATATAAGATCTGATGAGCTAGTTGAGCTTAGGTATTTGTCCCGTGAGGATTTGAGCTTGAGTAGACCAATTCATCATTTTAGTCTCATGTTTTCTTTTTCATGTGTGACTTGTCCTGGATTTTAAATCCCTAGAACTTGCTTTGACTCTTTTTCAAGATCACATTTAGCATGCATATTTAGGCAACATGATTAAGACATTCTTTGAATTTATAAGCTACAAACCAAATAGTCACCCTATTATATATGATTTATCCATTGCTACCCCTTTTGAGCCTTAACAGTGTTTATTGATGCAAACATATAATATCATCCTTGGCTAAATACATGTCTTACCTTTTAGCAAAGACTATAGAGTTTCATTATTTGATTGGGAGTAGTTTTTGGATAATGATATTTTTATTTGGTGTGGTTTGTTTAGATGCAATAAGAAATTGATACAGTGTTTCCCTTGATGTCAATTGGGTTGACTTTTGTGAATTATTAGAAAAGTGTTGAAAAGTTTCAAAAATTTCCCTTACCATAATCCTTCTCTTCACACAAAAAAAAAAAGAATAAGAAAAGAAAAAAAAGGAGACAACACGTAAAAAAATGTTGAATACAAAGAAAAAGAAAGCAAAGTAATACAAGGATTGCACATTGATTTCTTTTCAGATATACATCAACACTTCCTCTCATTATTGAGCAACTAGGGGTGATGTTATTTATTTGAAATGCATCGATATGAGAAGTATTTTTCGGGAAAAGTTTGGTGAAAATGATTTATACTCATAGTCTTTAACTTTAAGCTCCACAAATCCCAACAGATTTGTTCCCCTGTTACCTTTACGCATAGATCCATTACATCCCTATTGGAGTCCTCATTATTGCTTAGTGTGTTTTGCATTTTAACGGTAGCAAATTGGAGAGTTTCAGCAAGCCAATGATAGATTCAATTCTTTGGAATGAGATTTGAGAGAACCGCATTATAATTTAACCACATGAGTGATGAGTGCTTGATTACTAAAGTGAGGGTCTACCGGTTCTTTTAAGTCTACCTATTGTATGTGCTAATATGATTGTTCCAAGTTGATTTTGGTCATTGATTCAATATTTGATGTGATAAAACTCGCTCTTATTTTAAAAACTTCATTCCCCTATCTATTTTGCAATGTTTTCAATCACTTTTGGGCTAACTTCTTGGGTCGATTTAGCTATGAATGTTGCTACTATTATTTACCTAAGGAGGTTCTTCATCATAGGTTTGGTTTCATAGTTGCTTGGCGACAAGCAATTGTTCAAGCATGGGAGAGTTTGATAAGTGCTTAGAGTTTACTTCATTTTGGGATTGTTTTGTTACATTTTTAGAGAGATTTATGAACTTTATGTTATAATCTATACTCATATTTCCATTTTATCCTTGGGTATGATTATCTTCTATGTTTTGCAGATTTTTAGACCTTTTTGCCCTGACTTTGACCCCCAATTGAATGTGATTTGACTTGCTATAGATGGCCCCAATTCACCATGCCCGTGGAGGAAAAGAAGAGTCAAAGAATTTCAAGACAGAGGTCACCACGGCCAATCTGTGTTGAAGGCCACAGTCTGTGGTGAGCCTTAAACTACTTGCCTCTTCATCGTCCTTCATTTTATGGCTGAAAATGCTCGCGTTTATGCTTAAAAAAGGTTGTTCGGCTATAGAAACATGAGGGAATTAAGACTCTTAGTTTATATTTTACAGTAAAAGAAGAAATCGAAGAAAAGCTTTGGCTTTTGGAGGTTTAAAGATTAGTACACCATTGGTGCTAAGCTTTCTTCCCTTTAGTATTTTCCTGAAATCTTATTTTAGGTGCTATTAATTTTAAACATGAGTGAGTACCTACTTCAAGACAAAAAAAAAACCGATAATATTTATTTATAATCCCCAGATCACATGATTTCCTCTTTTCCTTCTCCTCAAATTCTTGCTTACTCTCATTCTCTTTATCGCTTTCTCCCTTACCCCTTATTTCTCTCTTTACATTTTCTTTGATCATGATTTTAATCATCAATATGATTTTATTCTTTAAATTTGAGAAGAAATTTGCACAATTGAATTATGAAGATCCCTAAGAACCCTTATCTTGATCAATTTGTTGCATCTTCTCTTCCTCTCCAGGTATTTTGAATTAGATTACTAGTTTATTCAATTTTAAGGATTTCATTTTTTTCTTGTTGTATGATAAGCGAATTTTGAACATTGCCTGTTCAATTCATTTAATTTTGAAGAACTGTGAATCTAATCGATGAACATTTGCAATTTGATTTTGTTCAATTCAAAACTTATGAGAAGGTTAGGTTTTGTACTAATTTCTTTTCTATATGTACTTTTTTAATGTTTAATTCATTTTTATAATTTTTATTTTTTTCAGTTCTTAAAGTTTTAGATGAATGCTACATCATTATTTGAGAATATTGAAGGATGGAAAAGAAAAGAACTCATACATAATATTTTATGTCCAATTTACTTTGTGAAGGCTCCCTCAATGTTAGAGGCAATGTCTTACTTAATTCAAGGTCATGGGTCAAGGACATTGGGTGTTTTAAGTGAAAAACCAAAGCTCTACTTGAGTACATTGAGTTATGCTACACTAACGTATCTTATCCTTGTAGGAATCCAATGTCAAAGTTAGAATCTATAATTTTGGTACTTTGTAAAATCATTTTGAATGAAATGAGATATAACATTATCCTGTTTTATCCTTGAGATCCCAATAGAATATTTTGTTATTTAATATGTTTGAAAAGCATCCTTTACTCTTGTTTGAAAGGATTATATTTTGTGATGTAAATTATCCTTGCCTTTAAATCGGGATCTTGTAAAGATTTGATTATTACAGTTTTGGAAAATTGTATTAAATCAATTTTGAGTTTATTTGTAAAGTATTTTGACTGATATCATATATACTTAGAGATCAAATCAAGCTCTATCTACTAGCAATGAAGATCCGTTATTTTCATCAATCAAGAGGCATTTTTGAAAACACCAAGGTTTGGATCAGAGACATTGGATACTGGACAAAGAACATTGAAGATTTGGCTAGCATTACTCCAACGTTCAAAAAGGTTTTGAACTCCATAAAAATGTGGAGCTAAAGCCAGCATCAGAAATTACATCAAGGAAAAGTGCTCGAATGCAACCAACTTTAATACTCTATTGTGTACATGTTAGTGATTTGAATATTTCAAAGGGAGAATTGTAACAATTAAGTTGGGAAACTTCCCTGGGTAGCTAGGTATTGAGAGGTCAATACTTAGTGAGTATGCTAGCTAAGGTTACTTAGTCAAGTGACGTCGAAATGCCAGACAGTGTGTAAAGCCAAAGGTATTGACATGTACTTCTTAAGTGAACAAGAAGTGGATGTGATTAAATCCTAACAGAAGAACTGCCTTAGGCGGTGACTAGCCATATTTGAAAGGGTAAACTATAAACATAGTAAACATATCCTGTGTTTTGTTACCTTTTAATTTAGTATTTTAGTGTTATTTATTTCTAGCATTGGTGATTAATGTTCAAGGTTGGTTTGTCTAACATTGATAACAAAGTTCCAAAGTCCATTGGATTTTCATAAAGTTTAAATTTTTAATATATCACCTTATTCACTTTCCTCTTAGATGATCTAACATTGACTTTTAGGACCTTCAATTGGTATCAGAGCTAGGTCCACTCATATTAACTTAACCATCTTGTAGAAAAGATCATGGCTTCCTTTGGAAATGCTGAAATTGGTCAAGGACACTCTTTTACTAGACCTCCTTTGTTTTGTGGATCTAACTTTTCTCATTGGGAAAAAAAATTACATAGACTTTCATTAAAGACCATAATTATGAGCTCTGAGAGATTATCTCAAGGGGTGACTTTGTGCCTATTGTGAAGGAAGGAGACAAAAATTTTCCAAAGCTCAGATTTGAATTTACTCCTAAAGAAATTGAGAAAGTGGCCAAAAATTACAAAGCCTTAAACATTTTATTTTTGTTGTTTGGATCCTAATAAATTTAATCGTGTTTCTCCATATGATATAGCCAAAGAAGTTTGGGACACATTGGAGACTTCCTATGAAGGGAATAGTCAAGTTCACGGATACAAAATCAGTCTCTATGTCCATTAATATGAGCTATTCAAGATGTTACATAGAATCTATCAAGGACATGTATATGTGCTTTACTAAAGTAATCAACCACCTTAACTTTTTAGGGAAAACATACACTAATGAGGAGATGGTGAGAAAAGTATTGCAAAGTCTTCCAAGAAGCAAGTGGGGACCCAACGTCATGACCATTGAAAAAACACAAGATCTGGAAAAACTCAGGTTATATGATCTTATTGGAAAACTTCTAACTCATGAAATTCACTTGCATGAAGAAAATAAAGAGTAGGCACTACAACAAGGAATTACATTGAAGTCCAATGCCATTGAGATGCAACCTAAGGAGTCTGAAAATGATGACGATGAATCATTAACTATGAAAGCCAAAGAACTCAAAAAAAATGTTTCAGAAGCATCCAAAATTCAAAGGAATTTAGAAAGAATCAACCTTAAATAAGAATGAAATATCCAAAGGTAAATTTGCATTAGAAGTTGATATTAAACAAAACATTGGCTAGGGTTATGGGCTTCCAAGTCATATGATCAAGGATTGTTAGAACTTGAAGAATTAGAGAACCAAATTCAAGTCCAAGGAAGCTAGCAAAAGAGCTATGGTTGTAATAGGAGTAACATTTATAGCTTTGAAAGTGAAAGTGAAGATTAAGAAATAACTAATTTTTGTCTCATGGATAGAGAAGACATTAGAGAAAGTGATGAATCTGAATAGGTAACATTAGAATATCTTCTTACCTTCAAAAAAGTGTATTTAGTTCAAGTCCTATTCAAGTGTGTTAAATATGAAGAAGATCATATATTTGAAATCAAGGCCCTTAGAAAAGACTACACATTCCTAAAAAAGGAAAATGAGAACTTGCAGAGATCTTGTGAAAATATGCACACTATAATCAATGACCTGAAGAATGAGAAAAACATTTTGCGAAACATGTGTGATGATTCTCACAAATCTCTGTTGAAACTTACAAAGGGTTAAGAGAATTTAGACAAATTACTTGGAACATTATGTATTTCTTTTAATAAAGATGGCCTTGGTTTTAACCCAGATAATTAGAAAAGGTCATTCAAGCACTTCGTTATTAGAGAGACATTTTATAAGGGCCCCAAAGTAGTCCAGTTCTAAAAACAGTGACCTTAGTCACAATTACCAAAGTTACATAGCTTATCAAAAGAACCACAAGTACTTTAGTCATTGGCATCCAAGTTACTCTGCACTTAGTAAAGGTCACAAACACTATAGCAATTCAATGGCAAAGAGACTTTTTACCTAAGGATTATACAAGTATGAGTGCCTAAAGAGTCACTGTCCTCAAAACTAGACATAGGTCTTCTTTGTCCAAACCTTGCTACCAAAGAAAGTAAGAAGGTTTGAATTTTGTTCTTATAGGTGTACCTAAAAGCAAAGAGCAATATGTGGTACATGGACAGTGGGTGTTCAAGAGATGCGACTGGAGATACTTTAGCGCTTACTGAGATACGAAAACGAAAATCCAGTAAAGTGACATTTAGGGACAATAATTAAGGCAACATCATTGGCATTGGTAAGATTGGTAAGGATCTTTCAAACTCTATTGATAATGTCTATTTAGTCATTGGTTTAAAATACCATTTTCTAAGTATTTCACAACTTTGTGATAAAGTAATTTTTTATGGTTTGATGTGTCCTCATGTGTTCTTGAAAATGTCAAGTCTAATGATATTGTGTTGCATGGTTTTAGACTAGACAATGCTTATGCCATAACTCTTGATCATATCTCTCCCATGTAACTTTCCTATCTAAAAGCCTCCCTTAGTAATGCATGGCTTTGGCATCATAGATTAGGACATGCTAGCATGCACATCCTTAGTCAAGCATGATTTAATAAGAGGGTTGTCCCCTGTTAAACATGAGAACAATTGTGTGTGTAGTACATGTGTTAGAAGTAAGCAACTACTTCGCTTGAACACTTGAAGAGTGTGTTCACTTCAAAATTCCTAGCATTGTTGAATATGGACCTATGTGGACCAATCTACATTAAAAGTTCAGGAGGCAGTTCTTATATTTTTGTTACAGTGGGTGATTACTCTAGATTCACATGGGTAATTGTTGAGTTTGTGAGTATACAACCACAAGAGGGGGCGTGAATTGTGATGTCTGATTTTCGCGTTGTAAATAACAAACACCCTCACAGAGGTTGTTCTCAAATGACAAACACCCTGATAGCTTGTTTGCACGGGGTGTTCTCAAATATTGCAGATGCGAAAATCACCAAGATAAATGCGGAAAATAAAGCACACATAATTTTTACGTGGAAAACACCTCTAGCCCAACTGAGGTGTGAAAAACCACGACCTACCTCGTGTAGGATTTAACCACTTTCACTAACGGGCTTCACACGTTACAAATGTAACACACCTTGTTACAACTTGCAACCACGTAACCTTCTTCCCAAAGACAGGTTACACCACGTCCAACCTTCGCAAGATTAGACACGTCCAAGTCCACACGACTAGGACACACTCACTCACTTTTCTGATTCAAGATCAGGGTTACAAACACCTTACAGGGGGTGCTTCTTACTAAGCAGATGTAAGGTACAATGAAGATCCTATTATGCCAATGGTTTGAAAACTCAAATCAAACACAGCTTGTCACAGTTTTGCTTTTCAAAATGAAGCTCAAGAATTTTAATGTGGAAACCGAGTTTCTTGATTTTTTCCAGATTTTTCAAAAAGCTGTGTTGCTTCTCTTTTTCAGTCTGAGTTTTTTCTATCTGCTTCTTGGCTTGTCTATGGGAGAGAAAAGCTGCGGTTTTTAAACACAAGGTCCAACGGTCAAAAACCAAAGAATCAGCTAAGTATGGAAAATGATTTGCAAACAAAATATATTCTCCAACGGCTAATGATGAATTTATCCCAAAATATAAGGGATTTTGTTATCTTAAAAGATAACCCTTATCTTCCCATAGCCGTGAAGAGGTTTAAAGAGATTTTCAGCTTTTACCAAATCCGAAAATATAGTCATAGGAATCTTTTGATTTGGCAAATCTCCCAAACCTATTTTCGCAAATCTCCATAATATTTTCAAGAACTATCCTCTCCAGAAAAATAGCAATTTTGAAATTCAAAGAAAGTATTCTGGAGATCTTGGCCAACCAAAATGAATTTTCAAAAATAATCGGGTATGGCCACTGCAGTTCAGAAACACCCTAGGCACCCTGTTTGCAGGGTTGTTCGCAACTGGTGTTCTGAAGTACTTTAGCGCAAATACCGATTCAAGAGGTGTTGAAAATGATGTTTTCAATATTGGCATATTAACAAGAGTCTAATTAAATAACACTTATATACCCAACACTTCTTGTTTTGAACCAGTCATCTTGTCCGAGATTTGTAGAGCTGCTGTGAACACCAAGGCCACCTTGTTTGCTGGGGTTGTTCTTTGCATTGCTAGAGTTCAGGAACACGCTTTACAATCAACTGTCGAGATGGTGTTCTTGACTTAATATGGAATCACCAAGTAAAACCTGTCTAGAAGACTTGTTCTCACATGTAGCAAACCAGTTAATACAATAAAGATCACAAACACCAGTTAGGCCTGTTTGGAGATCGTGTTCGGAGCAACATTACTTGGACAAATTTTTACACTTGGATTTGTTATCATCAAAACTAAATATAATCAACAAATTTCCCCTTTTTGATGATGACAAACCAAGTGACCATATTGACAAAATTTAAACGCGCTTAACAACGTTTAATGCTGATAGGGATCTGCTGATAGGGATCCTCTAGGTGCTAGGTCATATCTGGGATCCTCTAGGTGCTAGGCCATATCTGTCCATATGGTCTTATTCCCCCTTTTGGCATCATTAAAAAGCATAAGCAACAGGGTAATGCAAGAAAAGCAATATAGAGCATAAGGTGCAAGTAGCATTAATAAAGGGATATTGCATTAAAAACATTACAAAGCCAAAAAACTGAGATGAGAGGAAACAAGAGAACAGCCTAGAGAATCAGGGAGCAGGGGGTGGTTTCGTTTGCAGAGGAGGGATGCTAGGGGCAAGAGTGGAGAGAAGTGCAAGCAAATCTTCATGGCGTTTGGCCGAGAGAGCTCGTTCCTCAGCAAGAGCAGCCTTGACAGCTGAGAGCTCATCCTTGAGGCGAGCATTGTCCTCAAGAACAGCCTCAACCTTGACGGAAGGTTGCCCAGAAACAGGTGGTCGAGGTGGTCGACGACCCTGTTTGGAGACTGACCCTTCGCCAACCTCATAGCCACACCCTAGCAGAGTGTCAATCCCAATCTCATCAATGATTTGGGCCGCCACTCTTCGTGTGAGCACTATCCCAAAGTGCTCAAGCACCCTTGTCAACAGAAACCCATAGCCAAGATCATGTGCCCGGGTGGTGTTCGCAATTCGCTCTATGTGGCGAATCATGATTGCAGGGAGGTTTACTGGTTCCTCCCGATCCAGTAGGTCCACCAGACATTGATCGAAGGCATCTGCTGAGTTTCGCCCTTGACCTCGCGGTATTATGTTCTTGATGGTGAACATAAACAGTAGTTGGTGCAGGGAGGTCATTTCACCCTTCTTAACCGAGAGGGGTGTTCTCAGGCCCTGTTTTTGACTAAGGCGTTTGGACACCTCTAAGAGCCTGGCTGTTTCCAGGGCAGTTTTGTCTTCCCTCACATACACAGCAAATCCACGAGAATGGATGCCCAGAATGTCACCAAGGGTGGCTGCATCAAAGGAGAAATGGCACTCATTGACAGCACTTGTCACCACCCCATTTGTGACAGAGCAGTTGGCATAGAACTCAGCCAACTCAGGCACAGAACACCCTTGCTGGGTGTTTGCAAACAACTCAAGCCAGCCTTGGGCTCGAAGCTTGTTTAAGAACACCCCCAGACCCTGTTCCTCGAAAAAGCTTACATTCACTACCTTCCCCCTGACGACATTGCGCTTCAGCAACTGCGCATGTTTGTCAGACATAGGAGAGGGAGTGAACTGCTTTGGGCGTTTAAGGACAGGAATAGAGGTGGTAGTTTCTGGTAGGGGGGCTGTTCTGGGCTTTCGCTTGAGGGGTGTTTTGGCAGGAGAGGGCTTCACAGCAGGTTTTATTGGTTGGTTTTGGAGGAGATTGTTCTTCAGAGGACTCGAAAAACACCGGTGTCCCCTGTTTGAAGGTGGTGTTCTCAGAGTCAGAACTCGAGAACCCTTCAGAAGAAGAAGAAATCTCCTCGATGATAGGAGCAGAGGGTTTGGAGGGACGATGAGAGGATTGAAACGCTAGCCTTGCAGATTTTCGAGAGGGCTTAGAGGATTGAGGAGAAGAGGGAGTTTGAGAGGGTTGAGACCTTGGTTGTGGCCTTGTTCTTGGCGTTCTACTATGCCTAGCCACGATTTTCACCCTCTTCCTTTTCTCTCCAGTTTGAAAGTCTGGAGTGGAGATTTCAGCCTCAGGGAGAGAATTCTTCTCTAGACTCTCCTCTGACGACTCATTCGACTTCCCTTGGAAGTCGACATGCAGATCCTCCACAAACACACCTTCGACAGAGGCAGCCCCTATTTCTGTCGCGGTGTCAGAGAACAACCCAGAAGAATAGGGCTCAAAATTAAACCCTTCAAGGGTTTCCAAGAATTGTTCTTGAGACCCCGACTTTGTTCCCTCTGACTCAACTAAAATGGGACAAGCAATTGCCCCTACGAGGAACACCAATTCCCTTCCACATTCAAAGGGAATATCATCCATCCCCATTCCCACTGATTTTAGGGACAAGCGATTCAGGAACTTGAAAGGCTTGTAAAGAATTGGGCGAGGGGGAGCAGGGATTGAGGCTGCAAGAACAAGGGCTTTTGATTGAGAAGAGTTGTTGGAAGCCATTGTTGCTAGAAGAGAGAGATTAGGGTTTAAGGTGTTTGCAGGATGTTCGGTTTTTGCTTGAGGGCGAGATGAACGATAGTACTGAGAGCAGGGCATATAGAGAGAGAGAGAGAGAGAGAGAGAGAGAGCAGCCGAATCTTTGAGAAGATTTCTTGATTTGCAACGGGTAGGAGCATTAACATCTTGTGCCTTGGGAAGGAAAGAAAACACACCGAGCAACCAAGGGGCGTACCTGTTCTTTGTATTATGCCTGTTCTTTGCTGTCTGATCTGATTCGACTGAATGGCATTAAGACGGCTCCAGTACATCCCCTTATGCTGTACTAAGTAGATAAGAGACAAAAAAAAAAATGCACGCAATTCGGGTGTATGCAATCACATCCGTTATTAATAAAATTTGCAAACAGGGGGAGAGAACAGGGTGTAAAGGTTGATCTTACCAAACCCAGTTCATGTTCTGGAAACAGGTATCTCAGGGTGTTCTCACCAACCCTAGTTCCAGTCTATTTCTTTCAAAATGATCTCTAGCGAGTGCCTTAGTGAATATATCAGCAATTTGATTTTCCGTTGAGCAAAAATTCATAGAGATTAAACCCTTTTCAACATTATCTCTCAAGAAATGATGTCGAATGTCAATATGCTTTGTTCTTTTATGTTGACATGGATTTTTGGCAATGTTAATTGCACTTGTGTTATCACAAAAAATAGGAATGCATCCAATGTCAACACAAAAGTCCTTAAGCTGTTGCCTTATCCACAACAGTTGAGCACAACATGAAGCTGCTGCAACATATTCAGCTTCTGCTGTGGACATGGCAACTGAATGTTGCTTCTTGGTAGCCCAAGATACCAAACAAGGTCCAAGAAAGTGAGCCATACCTGAGGTACTCTTTCTATCAACTAGGAATCCAGCATAGTCAGCATCAGCATATCCAACAAGATCAAAATTGCAACCTTTAGGATACCATAAAGCTAAATTGGGTGTATGTTTCAAATACCTTAGTATCCGTTTAACAGCCTTAAGATGAGTTTCCTTAGGGTTAGACTGAAAACGGGCACATAAACCAACACTAAAAACAATATCAGGTCTACTAGCGGTTAGGTATAAGAGTGACCCAATCATACCCCTATAAAGTTTCTCCTCAACTGAGGGACTCCCATCATCCATAACCAACTTGGTTGAAGGAGAAATAGGAGTGTCTATGGGTTTGGCTGACTCCATCCCAAAACGCTTAAGTAACTCCTTGATATACTTTTGCTGATGGATCATGGTGCCGTTTGGAGTTTGCTTGATTTATAAGCCTAAGAAAAAATTAAGCTCACCCATCATGCTCATCTCAAACTCACTCCTCATCATATTTAAAAATTCATTGCATAAATCATGATGAGTTGCACCAAATATAATGTCATCAACATATATTTGGACAATCAAAAAATGTTCCCCCTTAGATTTTAGAAACAAGGTATTGTCTACCTTGCCTCTTCTAAAATCATTTTCAAGTAAAAAACTTGACAACCGTTCATACCAAGCTCTTGGAGCTTGTTTTAAACCATAAAGTGCCTTGTCAAGTTTAAAAACATGATTTGGAAAATCACCATTTTCAAAACCAGGGGGTTGTTTGACATACACCTCTTCTTTAAGGTATCCGTTTAGGAATGCACTTTTAACATCCATTTGATATAGCTTGATTTCCATATGAGCTGCAAAGGCTATTAAGATTCGAATAGCCTCAATTCTAGCAACTGGTGCAAAGGTTTCTTCATAGTCGATCCCTTCTTCTTGATTGTATCCTTGTACAACCAGCCGTGCCTTGTTCCTAGTGACTGTTCCTGACTCATCCAGTTTGTTTCGGAACACCCACTTGGTTCCAATGATTGTTCTCTCTGCAGGTTTAGGTACAAGGTGCCATACTTTGTTTCTCTCAAATTGATGAAGCTCTTCTTGCATAGCCGTGATCCAATCTGAATCTGCGAGAGCTTCATTCACACTTTTTGGCTCAATGTTAGAAAGAAAAGCATAGAAAGCACAAAAATTCTTTAGTTTAGATCTAGTTTGCACTCCAGTATTAATATCTGACAAGATTTGATCAAGAGGGTGCGAACTATGGTGCTTCCATGGTCGTGGAGTAAGAGGATCCACAGACCCATGCTCTACTCTAGTCGTAACATAATGCTTACGATCATCTCCCGAGCCTGTTTCTGCACATGTTTGTAAGTCTATTCCTGAAGAACACGGTTCCGAACAGGGTTCAGCGGTGTTTTCCCCTGTTTGGTGTTCACCTTGCCTGCTGTTCTGAGGAACACCTTCAGGAGTTGTTTTCTCCATGGTGTTCTTACCTCGTTTATCTTGGAGCAACACTTCTTTTCGAACAAGACCTAATTCAAGTTCATCTTCCTGTGCATCATTCTCACTCAACACGTTAGATTCATTAAAAAGCACATGCACACTTTCCTCAACACACAAGGTTCTTTTGTTAAAGACTTTGTATGCCTTGCTGTGAGAAGAATAGCCAAGGAATATTGCCTCATCACTCCTAGGGTCAAACTTTCCTAAGGCATCCTTCCCATTATTATGCACAAAACACCTACAACCAAATGTCCTTAGGTGCGTAATATTGGGTTTTCTGCCCTTTGAAAAGTTCATAAGGAGTTTTGCTCAACATGGGTCTGATCATGCATCTATTTATAATGTAACATGAGGTGTTCAATGCTTCTGCCCAGAAATACCTAGGAAGACCACTAGCTATAAGCATTGTTCTGGTCATGTCTTCCAGGGTTCGATTTTTGCGCTCAACCACCCCATTTTGTTGGGGTGTTCTTGGGGCTGAGAAGTTATGATCAACACCATGTTCATTACAATAGTTAATAAAACTTGCATTTTCAAATTCAGTTCCATGATCAGATCTCAAGCTAATTAAAGAGTGTCCTATTCTCTTTTCAACCTTTTTGAGAAAGGCAATAAAATTCTCAAAGGTTTCATCTTTGGATGCCAAAAACAAGGTCCAAGTAAATCGAGAGTAATCATCCACTACAACAAGCACATACTTTTTCCCACCTCTACTGGTTACCCTCATGGGACCACACAAATCAATGTGTAATAATTCTAGAGGTTGAGTAGTGCTTACACATTTTTTCGATTTAAAAGAAGATCTGACTTGTTTGCCTTTTGCACATGCTTCACATACCTTGTCATCATTAAATTTGATGGAAGGTAGTCCAGTAGCTAGGTCTTTTGAAACAAGTTTGTTTAACAAGGATAAGCTTGCATGACCTAGTCTCTTGTGCCATAGCATTATATCATCATTTAATGCATTTAAACAAGTCAGATTATTTTGGGGAAGAGTGGAAATACAAACTTTATAAACATTTTGACATCGCTTCCCCCTCAACACAACATCTCCTGTGTCGTCATTCACAACCAAGCAACGTGTTTTTGAAAACAGTACTAGGTTGTTCTTGTCACACAGTTGGGACACACTTAGCAAATTGTGCTTTAACCCATCAACTAAGTGCACATTATCAATTGAGTGGGAGAGAGTTTTATCAATATTACCTATACCGACAATTGTCCCAGACTTGCCGTTTCCAAATGCTACACTCCCACCATTCAGAGCTGTAAGTGAGAGAAAGTTTGATCTTTCACCAGTCATGTGCCGTGAACACCCACTATCAACAAACCACAACTGCCTGTTTCCAAGGGTGTTAGTGGGGTTGTTCGTAAGGTTGTTCTCTCTCACTTCAGCCTGCAAAACAAATCACGGGTTAGTTTTGGGAACCCAGATCCACTTGGGTCCCATTCTTTTAGACATGTAAAGCTCATCTTTTCTAATCCAGATTTGTTTCACATACCTTTCATTCTTTTCATTGGCATGTTTTCTTAAAGGGCAAGTGTATCTATAATGACCCGTTTTGCCACAATGAAAGCAAACAATGTTTTCAGGTAATCCCACATACTTTCTGTGAATTGGGTAGACTGTTTGTTTAGGCTTATACCCAAGTCCCTTTTTGTTTCGACTGTGGTGAGTGTTTAACCAATCAAGGGCTTGTGAGGACTCGTTCCAGCGCTTGGTTGTGGTAAGCTCGTTTTCCAGTTTTTCTATATCAGCATGCAAACCTTTGTTCTCCCTGAGCAAGGACTCAACCATTCCTTCTACCTCAAAGAGTTTTTCCTCCATTCGAGAATAATCTCCTTCTTTTATAAAGAGGTTTTCTTTGAGCAAGTTAATATTCTCATGTAAACCGAGGTTTTCATTTTTAAGAATTTCATTTTCAAGTTCTAGGTCACGAATTTCTCTTTTTAGATCAGCACAAGTGTCTATCAAATTATATAGAAGTTCTTCTAAAGTAGCTTTGTTAAGACCATGTACCTTGCTCTTGAGATCTGAGAGGCTGATTGTTGATTCATCATCTGAATCTGAATCACTTTGTGCCATAGGTGCTACGACCCCTTCTTCAGCTTCAGATTCTCCTTCATCCTCAGAGGAATCTCCCCAAGCAGCCAGCATAGCTTTCGAGAATCGCTTGCCCAGATTGTTTACAGGGTGTTTTCGAACCTGTTTTCGAGGGTGTTCGGGCGTCTGATCTTCTCGAAGCAGAGGGCAATTTTTGACTAAGTGATCTGGTTTGCCGCACTTGAAACACCCTGTGAGCTGTTCTTTGGAGGTGTTTCTGGACTTGCTGAAGTCTTTTCTTTTGTTGTTTTCCTTGACCTTTTTGAAGAATTTCTTGAATTTTCTGGACATTAGGGCCATTTCTTCATCTTCAAGGTCAGAGTCAGTGTCCTCATGTGCTTTCAAGGCAAGCCCACGATCCTTCTTTTGCTCCTCTCTTTGCTGTGAGTTCTTTCGGAGTTCATAGGTCTGGAGATTACCAATCAACTCGTCGAGGGTGATCTGGTTCATGTCTTTAGCCTCTTGGATGGCTGTTACTTTGGCCTCCCACGTGCGAGGTAAAATTCTGAGGATTTTCCTCACCAACTCTTCAGTGGTGAAAGATCTTCCCAGGGATTTTAACTCGTTCGTGATGTGGGTGAACCGTGTATACATGTCCATCACAGTTTCATGATCACCCATATCAAACAACTCATATTGTCGCATAAGTAGCTCAATTCTAGATTGTTTAACTTGACTCGTACCTTCATGAGCAACTTGCAGAGCATTCCAGATAGCTTGGGCTGATTCACACTCAGAGATGCGAGTGTATTCATCGGGTCCTAGGCCAAAATATAGAAGCTTTTTGGCCTTGGCATTTTTCTCCATTTTCTTGTAGTCCTCGGCATCAAACTCTATAGATTCCTTGGGAACCTTCTTACCATCTTCAAGCACCTTGGTGGGAACAAGGGGCCCGTTCTTGATGAGCATCCATAATTCATAATCTTCTGCCTGAATATAGTTCTCCATCCTATTCTTCCACCAACTATAATGTTGGCCGTTGAAATAGGGTGGACGAGTAATGGATTGCCCTTCAAGAATTCCTTGTGGGGTACTCATCTTCAGAATCTCTCAAGGTGTTAACCTTTTGTAAGAGAACCTACTCTGATACCACTTGTTGAGTTCGTGAGTATACAACCACAAGAGGGGGGTGAATTGTGGTGTCTGATTTTCGCGTTGTAAATAACAA
This sequence comes from Carnegiea gigantea, assembly GCA_029747015.1. Taxonomy (NCBI): domain Eukaryota; kingdom Viridiplantae; phylum Streptophyta; class Magnoliopsida; order Caryophyllales; family Cactaceae; genus Carnegiea; species Carnegiea gigantea. The sequence continues at coordinate 108,479 of JAKOGI010001685.1, forward strand.
ACACCCTCACAGAGGTTGTTCTCAAATGACAAACACCCTGATAGCTTGTTTGCACGGGGTGTTCTCAAATATTGCAGATGCGAAAATCACCAAGATAAATGCGGAAAATAAAGCACACACAATTTTTACGTGGAAAACACCTCTAGCCCAACTGAGGTGTGAAAAACCACGACCTACCTCGTGTAGGATTTAACCACTTTCACTAACAGGCTTCACACGTTACAAATGTAACACACCTTGTTATAACATGCAGCCACGTAACCTTCTTCCCAAAGACAGGTTACACCATGTCCAACCTTCGCAAGATTAGACACGTCCAAGTCCACACGACTAGGACACACTCACTTACTTTTCTGATCCAAGATCAGGATTACAAACACCTTACAGGGGGTGCTTCTCACTAAGCAGATGTAAGGTACAATGAAGATCCTATTATGCCAATGGTTTGAAAACTCAAATCAAACACAGCTTGTCACGGTTTTGCTTTTCAGAATGAAGCTCAAGAATTTTAATGTGAAAACCGAGTTTCCTGATTTTTTCCAGATTTTTCAGAAAGCTGTGTTGCTTCTCTTTTTCAGTCTGAGTTTTTTCTATCTGCTTCTTGGCTTCTCTATGGGAGAGAAAAGCTGCGGTTTTTAAACACAAGGTCCAACGGTCAAAAACCAAAGAATCAGCTAAGTATGGAAAATGATTTGCAAACAAAATATATTCTCCAACGGCTAATGATGAATTTATCCCAAAATATAAGGGATTTTGTTATCTTAAAAGATAACCCTTATCTTCCCATAGCCGTGAAGAGGTTTAAAGAGATTTTCAGCTTTTACCAAATCCGAAAATATAGTCATAGGAATCTTTTGATTTGGCAAATCTCCCAAACCTATTTTCGCAAATCTCCATAATATTTTCAAGAACTATCCTCTCCAGAAAAATAGCAATTTTGAAATTCAAAGAAAGTACTCTGGAGATCTTGGCCAATCAAAATGAATTTTCAAAAATAATCGGGTATGGCCACTGCAGTTCAGAAACACCCTAGGCACCCTGTTTGCAGGGTTGTTCGCAACTAGTGTTCTGAAGTACTTTAGCGCAAATACCGATTCAAGAGGTGTTTAAAATGATGTTTTCAATATTGGCATATTAACAAGAGTCTAATTAAATAACACCTATATACCCAAGACTTCTTGTTTTGAACCAGTCATCTTGTCCGAGATTTGTAGAGCTGCTGTGAACACCAAGGCCACCTTGTTTGCTGGGGTTGTTCTTTGCATTGCTAGAGTTCAGGAACACGCTTTACAATCAACTGTCGAGATGGTGTTCTTGACTTAATATAGAATCACCAAGTAAAACCTGTCTAGAAGACTTGTTCTCACATGTAGCAAACCAGTTAATACAATAAAGATCACAAACACCAGTTAGGCCTGTTTGGAGATCGTGTTCGGAGCAACATTACTTGGACAAATTTTTACACTTGGATTTGTTATCATCAAAACTAAATATAATCAACAGTAATTTTTTTGAAATATAAAACAGAAGTTCTCAAGGAGTTTTTAAAGTTGTACAGAAAATTGTAGATATTAAAAAACTTGTCAGTGATTGCCATCAGGATTGACCATGGAAGAGAATTTAACAAAAATAAGCTCATTGATTACTATGCCAAGAATGACATTTCCCATAACTTTTCAGTACCAAAGACACCACAACAAAATGTAGTTGTTGAGAGGAAGAATCGAACATTAGAAGACATGGCCAGAATATTGATTTGAGAAAATGATCATCCAAAGTCCTTATGGGCTGAGACTATTAATGCTGTAAATTATGTACTTAATAGATGCCCCATCTGATCAATCCTCAAAAGACAACATATGAACTATTCAATGGCAAGAAACCAAATGTCTCCTATTTCAAAGTCTTTGGCAGTAACTGCTTCATCCATAACAATGATAAGGAAAATCTTGATAAGTTTGTTGTAAGAAGTGATTAAGGTATATATGTTGGTTATTCCTTAGTTAGTAAAGCTTATCGTGCTTATAATAAATGTACCAAAGTCATTGAGAAATACATTCATGTTGTCTTTGATGAAATTAACAATAGTCATACTAGTTGATCTACATTTGATTAGTTTTAGTTAAGCAAATATGTAGATGATGAAGATGAAGGAGCCCTGGACAAATTTAATCATCAAAGTACTTGTAATGAGGTCTAAGATCCAAATTAGATTGACCAAAGATAGCCTAATGCCATTGGAGCTCCTTTAGAAATCACACAAAGTACTAGTGAGAAATCCCAAGAAGATGACATGAATAATGTGTCATCTGCATGCATCCGTGAACAGGTTCAAAATCACTTTAATGAACCCAGGAGGGTTTCAAGTATAATGACATGCTCGTCTTTGAGAAATTTTCGTGCATTCTTTTCATTTCTTTCTCATATAGAACCAAAGCACCATGATGAGGCATTAGAAGGCCTAAACTGAACATTAGCCATACAAGATGAACTCAATCAGCTTGAAAGAATCAAGTTTGGTCTCTCACTCCTAACCCAGAGGACCAGCTAGGTGATTGGGACTAGATGAGTTTTTAGGAATAAGTTAGATAAATATGGAGTAGTGGTTAAGAACAAAGCCATTTTATGACTCTTCAAAGAGTCATAAAATGACATTGCAACAGGTTATAACCAAGAGGAATGGATAGACTTTGATGAGACCTTTGTACCTATGACCAGATTAGAAGCCATCCATATATCACTTGTATTTGCATCTTATATGGGCATCGCGTTATTTCAAATGGATGTCAGATGTGCTTTCCTAAATGGTTTTCTAAATGAAGAAGTCTATGTGGAGTAACCCCCTAGATTTGAAAATTCAGAATTTCCAAACCATATTTTCAAACTTCATAAAGCTCTTTATCGCCTTTTCAACCCCTAAGAGCTTGGTATGAACGTCTTAGTAAATTTCCTTTGGACAATGATTTTACACGAGGAAAGATTAATAAAACCATTAGAACAAAGGGGGAAGACTTCCTCATTGTTCAAGGTTATATAGATGACATCATATTTGGTGCTACTAACACGATTCACATCAAGGGTTTACCGATTTGGTAAGTAAGGAGTTTGAGATAAGTAAGGTGGGAAAACTCAACTTCTTCTTAGGACTTTAGATCAAGCAATGTCAAGATAGCATATTCATCAACCAAGGTAATTATGTGAAAGAACTCTTAGAAAAATACAATTTTGATGAAGTCAAGCATGCCAGTACTCCAATAGCATTGAACACAATGCTGGACCTTGATCAAAGTGGTAAGTTAGTGTCTGAAAAGGTCTATAGAGGTATGATTGGCTCACTAATGTATCTACCATCAAGTAGACTAGATATTATGTTCACTGTATGCTTATGTTCTCGATTTCAAAGTGCCCCTAAAGAATCTCTTCTAAAAGTTGTCAAAAGGATATTTAGATAAATTATAGAAACCAAGGACATTGGCTTATGGTGCCCTGGAGGTGGAGAGTTTAGTACTATTGGATACTAGATATAGATTATGCTCCCTACAAGGTAGACAGAAAAAGCACCTCATGGTACTGTCAATTTTTTGGATATTCCATAGTCTTATAGCACTCAAAGAAACAAAGCTTTGTAGCTCTATCAACTGTTGAAGCTGAATATATAGCTATGGTGCATGTTGTGCTCAAATACTCTATATCACACAAAGTTACAAGATGTTGGGTTTGATTTTAAAAAGGTACCCATTTGGTGTGATAATATTAGTGTAATAAATATCACAAAAAATCTAGTCCAACACTCAAGAACTAAACACATTGAATTTAGGCATCACTTCATATAAGATCAAGTTGAGAAAGGTCATATAACTCTTGAATCTGTTCCTTCACATTTATAATTAGCTGATGTTTTAACCAAACTACTTGGTGAAGATTTGTTCAACTTCATTTGAAGTGAACTTGGCAAGTTGAAAATGAATGTGTGAATTAAGGGGGAGGATCCCTCAATAAAAGGTCTAATATGATAAAGTGTTGCAAGATATTCCCAATGACATTGGACCAGACATTGAGACTTCACCTCAAAGTTCAGATCAAACTTATGCTCTTGGACTTTGGATTTCAGTCTCACATATTAATTATAGAAAGTAGCTAGAAGATGGGGGTTCCAACCAATTAAGTACCTCACTAGCAACCCTATTTTGAAAACCGTGGGTTTTTAAAAAATTTTCAAAACCAATTCTCTCTTTGTTTATAAAAGGCAATGATGGTTTTTCTCATTATCCATCCTTGATTCTATCCTCCAGGTTTTATACTCTTTCCATAACCAACCACTTCCAATGTTCTTTTTCTTTCCCCTCTTCTCCCATAAAGGGAGCATACCTTAGCCTCAATCGCATAACTCCTTAGCATCCTATCCTCTCTCCTTCCTCCCCTCCAAACCCTCAAACCTCTCTTGCCAAAAATCTAAACAACCACTCCTTTGCCTTCCAAGTGAAAAAGAGGCGCCTCTGCTGAAGACTTCACTAGCCTAGAAAAAAGAACCTGTGGTGCCACTAGGTGTCGTCTAACAAAGTTAGGGGAGGTAAATGCAATCTCTAACTCTAAGGCCAACCTTTTTACCAATTCTAGTAATTCGATCTCCAAACTTAAAGCTTTAGAGGATCTAAGACTCCCTGACATCATTATTGAGTGGTTTACTAATTTAGGGGTGAAGAGATACAATCATGTGGTTGAGTGGGAGTTGGTGTCCTATGAGTTTACAGATTTCAACTTTCTGAAAGTGCCAAGTTGTCCTTTATTGAAAAATTAGAAAATCTGGGCAGCATGGGTTTGTTTAATGTTGGTGATGAAGTGTGCCTACAATGAGTCTGCCTTTTCTATGCTAATTTTGAAAACTTGAGCCTCAAGGGAAGGGAAAGAACCTACTATAATACCAAGGTCAAGGATAACACCATCACCCTCACAAACTGCCTGCATTGAGAGGATTTTTAATCTGCACCCTGATCCCTCCAGATTTCCTCCTTTAATGTTAGCAACTAAAGCCTGCAAACTCTGTCGTCAAAAGTATGCCAATCCTACCATGATCAAGAAAACCAACCAATCCTACATAGCCCTATACTCAGACCTATGAATCCTATACTACATCTTTGTTACGACCATCTCCTTCGAGGGTGATCCAAAGAGACTGCCAATGACACCCTCTTTGAAACCCCTTACTACATTATGGAGGGGTATTTTGTTAATTCTGTAGAACTTATACTCGAATACATTACCATGGTTTGCACTTTATCAAGGAACTTTCTCTTGCCGTACTCCAATCTCTTGACCTATATCTTCAAGGCCTTCTAAGTCTCAATTGAGGGAGATGACCACCTTGACATTCAAATCCCTACCATCAATCAGAACACCCTCAAAAGCCTCAAATTCAAACCCGCTCCCTCTAGACATCGGAGACACGAGATGAGATCTTTGCCAATGACCATGAGACCCCTAAGTGTCAACTCTACCTTGAAATTATCTCTCCTCCCTAGTCAGATTGGTTTAAGGAGGACACTAAGGAGATTAAGAGGGAGCTTAGCAGTCTGAAGGTTGGTCAAGATAAGATCAAGAGAACATTAGTTGACCTTAAAGGGGTTTGTGAGAATTTAGCTCAATATGTTTTTGAGCTCAATAATGTTATCTCAGATATGAAGGTTGAGGAATGGTCCTTAAATGTAATCAATGATGAGTTTGAGGTCAATGCAGTAAGATTGGAAACAACATTGAAGACAGCTTAAGCTGAAGTGGGTCATGGGGAGAACATTGAGGTAGAGGTTGGTGTGCCAAAAGCTGTAGAAAAACCAAGGTTGAATGCTCCAGTCCTCTATCCAAATGCATTCTCCACTGACCAAGCATGATGCTCTCTCTCTTTCAGCTTTAGTTCTTCAAAACAATTTTGGTTTTAATGTTTTTGAACAATTTAGTTGTTTGAAACAGCGTGTGCCAAATATTTTTTGTGAGTTTGCTCCTTTTGATGAAAGTCAAAAAGGAGGAGAATTCGTTTGGACTCACCCTTGACATTAATGATCAAAGCCTATCTAAAAGCCTTTGGAAGCTTCTAGTGTCCACAAGTAGGTGACTAGAGGTGACTTTTCTCTTGGTGTTACCATATTGCTTGGCTTTGCTATAGTATGCTCTTATATGCTTATATGATATGCTTACATGACTCTCGACTAGAAGTTTTGTCTTTCGTAAAAAAGGGAGATTGAAGACACTCTCAATGTTAGTAAGCAATGTCATTGGCTGATTTAAGGTCACAGCTCAAGCATGTTGGGTGTTTTAAGTGGAAGACAAAAGCTCAATTGAGTACATTGAGTTATATTACACTAACTTACCTTATCCTTGCAAGAATCCAATGTCAAAGTCAGAATATCTGATTTTAGTACTTAGCATAATTGTTTTGGATAAAATTAGGATTAATATTATTCTATTTTATCCTTAAAATCTTAGTAGCATATATTGATGTTTAATTATCTTTGGAAAGCATCCTTTATTTGCATTTGAATGGATATATTTTGTGATGTAAATTATCCTTGCCGTTAAATAAAAATCTTGCAAAGATTTCATTACCCCAGTTCACAAAAGTTGTATTAAATGAATCTTGAGTTTATTTGTAAATTATTTTGATCGATATCGTGGATATTCAAAGATCAAATTAAGCTTTATCCACCAGCAATCAAAATCCATTATTATTGTCAATTAAGAGTCGTTTTTGGAAATACCAACATTTGGATCAAAGACACTAGATACAAGATAGAGAACATGGAAGATTTGGCACGAATTACTCCAACGGTCAAAAAGGTTTCTGAAGTTGATAAAAATGTGGGGCAGAGGCAAGTAGTAAGACCCAAGAATTACATTATGGAAAAGTGCTCATGCGCAATCATCTTTAATGCTCTCTTGTGTACTTTTAAGTGATTTAAATATTTGAAAAGGACAATTGTACCAATTAAGTTTGGGAACTTAATTAGGTAGCTGGGTTTTGATAGGACAATACTTAGTGAGTGTGCTAACTAATGTTGCTTAGTCGAGTGAGTTAGGAACACTCGACATTGTGCAAGGCCAAGGGTATTGGTGTGTACTTCTTAAATGAACACGAAGTAGAAATGCCTTAGGTGGTGACTAGCCTTGTTTGAAAGGATGAACATCATAAACATATCACGTTTTTGACATTGGTGACTAACCTTCAAGATTGCTATCTGACATTGAAAGCACAGTTACAAAGTCCATTGGATTTTTTATAAAGTGTTAATTTTAAGATATCCCTCCCCCCCCCCCCCCTCTTGAGATGATCTAATATTGACTTTTGGGACCTTTACTCCGTATTGATGAATGTGACATGATATTTTCTTTGATAAATTTGTCTCTTATAATGATGAATCTAGGATTTTTTTTTTTGATAGTATGAATTATCAGTTGTTGAATTTGTCCTTTTAGTTGATGAATATGTTAGAAAAATATGCTTATTATTGGTAAAAGGTTATGAATAAAATAAAAGATTACCAAGTCTTATCACAAAAAAAAAGATTTCAAATTATATGAATTTGTAATTTCTAGTGATGAATACATTTTTTACATGTGTCTGAACAATTTACAATTGGATATTATATATTTTATTTAATGAATTTGCTCTACAAGGTATGATTGTGTTAATTATTTTTAATAACAATATTTTTATAATTGAAAAATATGAGCTTTTCTAGTGAATTTCATCTACTTATGATGAATTTGTGTAGTACATTAAATATATTTTGTTTATAATGAATCTACCTAATATTTTGACAAAATATGCTTTTGTTTTTATTTCTTATGAGTCTAGACTCAATGATGTATGTTTTCCACTAGCTTAAAATACTACTCTTATCATTGTTAATAAAAATGTATTTATTATTAATCAGTATAAGATTTTCGAGTGATGAATTTGTGTAAAAGACTATATATTTCATTTAGATTAATCAATTTGTTGCAAAAATTCATTTTGCATATTCTCACAGCTTTACTATGTATACAAACTTTTTAAGCCTTAAATATGCTAAAAATATTCATTCTTAGCATTGATGATTCGTCTTTTATTATGGCGAACATGTCTTAAATGCTGCTGAACAAGACTTTGTGATAATGTATATATGCCATGGACTGTTGAGTGTGTCTTTTTCATTAAATTAAAGATCAATTTATAAATCCACTTTATAATGGATATTTAATGTGTTAGGAGATCAACCGTGACAAAGTTTTTTTTGTTAAAATAGAAGACAATCAAGTTACCGAAATTTATTAATGAATTTGAAGAAAGGACTACTGAATGGAGTCAACAAAGGAAAAACTAAGCACTAAAAATTGGTAGAAGTTCCTAGCCAATTGATCAATGTACATACAAAGTATGATGAATATTTGCAGAAAGTTGATGAATGTTTACAAGCACAAGGATATCTTTGGAAATTCATTAGTATTGTTGTAAAATTCATAAGATTCATTACTATTGATGAATAATGTTGTAAAAATAATTTATCTCAAGTTGCATTTGTGAAATATTTGATGGCATCGATTCCTTATGTTGACGTTCTTTACATGATAAATAATTATATTAGAGAGTTCTACATTCTTTAAGAGAATTCGAGAAATATTTGTCTAAGTTAACATATTCATCGTAGTTATATTAAATTCATTAGTTGGAGTTGATAATTTTCCGAAAGTGCAAATGAAAAGGTGTAATTAAATAATTAAATTTTGAATAATATTTTGCTATAGAAGCACATAAATTCATCAATATTGTTATTAAATTCATCAAAATCATAAAATTAATTATCTGTCAACAAAATTCATTAGTTTATAATTCAATTGGTCATTAAAGTACAAGAAAACTAGAAAAAATGAAGTGCAATTTACTAAGTAAAATTGTAATCAAATTATTTTGAGAAAAATATATATAAGTACACGAAATTTATAACCTTTTGTGAAATTCATCGAAATTCATCAGTTACTTTATCAAATTCTTCAATTGAGGAATTGAATTGTACATGCGGGCATTTTGGATCGCGGAGTAGGTATTCCATGGTGTATGACATAATTTTTGCATAAGCAGCCATAATAACCTCTACTTCGAACATAGTTGGCCAAGGGAGATTACAAGACACCTACTCAAATGGTATTTTTTAATTATCGAAGGTTTAAAGGAAAAATTAATGGCCCTATTTGGCAGGCAGTTGTTAGTTGTTTTGTATTGACTGTTAACTGTTATTTATTTCAATCAGCTGTTTACATTACCCATTTGAATCTACTGTTTTTAGAAAAAATGCTTGGTAAAATTAGTGATTTCTGTAGAATGTAATTAATACAATTCCATTTATACCCATATCTCTCATTTAGTAATGAATATTTTTTTTAAAATTAGTTGGTTACTTATTTGTTTTTGTATATGAGTAAAATTTACGTGATATCTGCAAATTATCTTCACTCATATAATCTCATTTTATTACTAATTCCACCAAATAGGAATTAAATCTCTTATTGATTTGTACATGACTTGTTTTTTTAATCGAATTTTCTTTTCAATCTAAATTAAAAATTATGTGATGTTTATGCGCCATGACAAAACCTTGGCTGAGAGATTTGCACCATGAGTCTATGAAATTATGTGATAAAATTATGTGTTCTTTTCAATGTTTATAGGCCATAACCAAATTCAACCCACACCATGAGTCTGTGAGATTTCTTGATGACTAGGGGCTAGGATAACCCCACCTTGGCTGAAGAAGAGTGCAACGGTGATGCAGTAAAAAAATGCTGAATCACCTACTACTCGAAGCCAGAATGCATGCCTAATATTGCGAATGCTAACTATTCCTATAAAGACAGACTACAAGGGCTGAATCACAATGAGAACGTCTCATTTAAGGCTAATCCTCTATTTACCGATGGAAGGTTTGGGGAGGATTGTGATTCGGATGATGATAAAATTTCTAATGAGGTTGAGGATTATCCGTTTTGCCCCTCTATACTTTTATCCAAAACACTATACTTTTATCCAAAGCAGAGAAAAGAAGGCTCCGACAACCATGGAGACAAGCGTTGATCTTATGGATGTTTGACGGATCCATTGGGTATATGCAATTTTTAAAGCGGCTTCAAAAGAAGTGGACCTTAAAAAGGGAATTCACACTCATTGATATCGGCCAGGGTTATTTCATTGCTCATTTTACCCAGTTGGCGGATTATGAGGATGACCCTAAAAGCCGCAGACCCTATAAGATTTCTTCCAGCATGGGTCAGAAAATTGGGAGCAAAATAGGCAGAGTTGTGAGAGTGGATCATATAACAGCTTGCGTTGAAAGTGGGTAATTTACGCGATTCAATGTTGAACTTGATCTTACTAAGCCCTTTCTTTCCAAGTTTCGACTCAAGGGGAGAACATAGGGCATCTAATATGAAAGTTTGAAACTCATCTATTTTAAATGTGGGAAAAGTGGACATAGAGAGAGACGGAATGTGAGTTGTTCTATGTTGCTAACCAGGAGACTACAAAGACACACATGCTGAACTAGACAGAGATTGTGGAACCCATTGTAACTGAAGGGAGGAACCACATGGACCACAACAGCACATCAAGGAGGAGCATTTAGGTCAAGGATATTGGCATGTAAACCAAGGAGAAAATCCAAAATGATAGGAAACTCAGGGGCTATGAAGATGGGGTCAACAGAGCCATGCAACCCGACTGACAAGGAAGGAAGCAACCATAATAAAACGTCTAACGGGGCAACATATTGATGACTCTAGATTTACGCTCCTCCAATAAATGGAGGGGGAAATAGACTTAAGTGACATTGATGCAGGTGAGGAACCACAACCACCAGTCAGGATGAAATCATGGAGCAAGAACCCAGGGTGAACGATCTGCATGATGAAAACGTTGTTCCACCGGTGGAACCTATCCCCCTAATAACTACGGACAAGGATGGAGTACATTCTCCAAGTCATATGCCCGGAACGCCATTGGCTGTTTGGCTAACCAGCAAGATTAATGCTAATGGTTTTTCAATGGGTGCAAGAACTCAAAGCCAAACTAAGAACCCGAAGAAGAGCACTTAAAGTACAAATTAAGTGCATGGTCTTGGGAGCCTCCCAAAAGAACAGGGACCTACGGTTACGTTAAGGACGAGTTAGATAAATATCTATAACAAGACCCTCTCAATGAGGAAAGAGAACAAAAAGAGGGTTGCACGACCACATGCTAGACAGAAGAATATTGAGCCTTTAGGAGGACAATCGTCTTTGCCACTACACCCAACAACAACTGTGGGGTGCCAACAATCTACTTTTGCCTCCGCCAACTCTTTGATAGCAGAGGGTAGGGTCGATCCCAGTTGACCTTCATCTCATAGGGGGAACAACCTAAGGGCCATTGGTCCTAGGAGTGGTGACAAACCCCATGTACATGGCCTTGTCACAGACGCTACCATGGAGGAAGCCGATAGTGGTATGGCTAAAATAGATGAGCCCTCTCTAGCTCGACAGGTAAGAGGGGATAGCCATTGAAGTAATATGGATGCTCGTGTGTCCCTATTTATTCCTATGCGTTGCTTGTTTAATGGATAATCAAAGTCCAAACTTGCGGCTTAATGAAGCTCCGATGAGTTGCTTTGTTTAGAATGTACAAGGTGCGGGCAAGCGTGAGTTCCAAGTTACCTTGCTTGGAATGTGTAAGGTGTGGGCAGGCATGAGTTCCAAGTGTCATTGAAGGAGATCTTAAGAATTAATAAACATTCTATGGTAGTCCTCTCAGAGACTCATCAAGGAGGGGACTATGCTCGGAGACTCGGATCTTTTATTAATTACCATGGTCTTATGATTGAAGAGGCAAATGGCTACAATGGCAGCATTTGGTTATTTTAGAAGGACCATGAAATTGGTGTTTCCCTCGTCAGATCAAATTTCCAGCATATTACGATGGTGATCAAACGAGAAGAGGAGGCTCCATAGTTCTTCTCAGCAGTATATGCTAGCCTTGACTCAACCCAGAGGTCATTATCATGGGATGATTTCGCATCTTTGGTGCCAACTTTTGATAGTGGTTAGCTTATTGTCAGGGACTTCAATGACACAGTTTCATTTAAGGAAAGGCATAGAGGTAGCGCTCACATGCAATGCCGATGTGACATATTCCAACTCTGGATTGCTAATAATGCACTCATTGATCTTGGTTTTTTAGGCCCAAAATTTACGTGGATGAGGGGGAAGTGGCTTAAATAAGGCAAGGTGTTAGACTGGATCGTGCTCTATGTAATGCCGCTTGGAGAATAAAGTTCTCGGAAGCATCCGTGAAACATCTTCCCACTGTACATTCAGATCATTGTCCTTTACTGGTTAACACCCTTGGTTCCTCACCCAGATTGGGCAATAGAATATTCCAGTTTGTAGCAAGCTTGATGACGCATGAAAGCTTTCCAAGCTTAATCAACTCGAATTGGGACAAGCAAAGTCCATTGTTCTATTGCTTGAAGAAATGACGGACAAACTGAAGACTTGGAATCAAGAGATATTTGTTAACATCTTCAGGCGTAAAAGACTCCTATGGGGTCGATTGGAGGGGTTTCAAAGGACAATAGCAAATGAATACAAGAGGCATCTATTCAAGATAGAAGAACAAATTCAAAAAGAACTGGAGGTGGTGCTTATTCAGGAAGAAAGGCTATAGCAGCAAAAGTCTAGACAAGATACGATACGAGATAGGGATAGAAACATATCCTATTTTCATACTTCCACCATTATTGGGAGGAAAATAAATCGAATTAAAGCTCTATAAAATGATGATGGCAACTAGGTAATGGAAGAGACAGAGCTGAAGAACTTGGTGACTACCTTTGTTAAGAAATTATTTACTGAGGAAGCCTATTCAAGTGACCAGACAAATTGTAAAGCAGACCGATTTTTTTTACCGTTCATGGTGGACTAGTAAAACCTGAATCGACAGTTTACTAGCGATGCAGTCAAAGCCGTACTCGATTCAATGCAGCCACTCAATGTGCCAGGGCTTGATGGATTTCATGCCATGCTTTTTTAAAGGAACTGGGTTCATGTGGTGCCCAACTATACTGCAGACATTTTGGATGTATTGCATGGTAAAGAAATGTCCGTGGGTATGAACAGGACACACATAGTTTTGATACCAAAAATAAATCATCCTCATCTAGGTACCTAGTTTTGTCCAATTGGACTACGTAAAGTCCTTTATAAATGTGTGGCAAAGGTTTCAGTGTAGAGACTGAAGCCTTTGCTACCTAAGCTCATCTCACCCACTCAAGGTGTATTTGTCCCAACACGATAAATTACTGATAACATTGTCATAGTCCAAGAAGTGCTGCATTCTATGAGGAAAAGGTAGGGAGCGACTAGTTTTATGATAATTAAAATTGATCTTGAAAAGGCATATGACCATCTCCGATGGACTTCTATTAGACAGACATTACTAGAGATGAATATTCCCTTGAGACTTGTAGAAGTCATCATGCACTGCGTTACCAGGGTAGAATTACCAATTCTTTGGAATGGGAACCCGGTGAAACTTTCAAACCAACCCGGGGAAATCGTCAAGGTGATCCATTATCACTGTACTTATTTGTGATGTGCATAGAGAGGTTATCTCACCTTATTGAGGAAGAGGTTAGACGGGGACAATGGAGGCCGATTAAATGTTCATGTAATGGACCAATGTTGTCAAACTTATTTTTTTACAGATGATATTATACTCTTTGTGGAGGCATCGGTGCAACAAGCTAAGGTCACTAAAAATTGCTTGGATAAATTTTGTGATGCCTCAGGTCAGAAGGTATCTTGCCTAAAATCTGGAGTCCAATTTTCTTCTAACACTCACGATGAAAATATGGCCCTTATCTGCCAGGAATTTCAAATTCAGAAGATGCAAGATTTGGGATTCTACTTAGGGCTGCCGACCATTAATGGATGTGTTACTCGAGCCACTTATCAACATATATTGGCTGAATTTGATAAATAGCTGGCTGGATGGAAATCAAGGTGTCTTTCATAGGGGGAAGAGTCACAATGACCAAATTAGCATTGTCAATCCTCCCAGTTCATTCGATCTAGACTGTGAAGATTCCGAGAGTGGTTTGCGACATGCTTGATAGGAAGACCCACAAATTTGTGCGGGGTGGTGATACGAAAATAATCGTATCTACTGTTTAAGTTGGGAGATGATACAAAAAGACAAGATGGAAGGTGGGCTAGGGATTAGATCCATGAGGTAAGCCAATGCTAACCAAGCTTGGTTAGAGGTTACTGAACCAGATTCGCTTTGGTCGAGAGTTGTTAGCCACAAATACTATAATGGAAGACGTGACCTGGGCATGTTAGTAGCCAGGCCTGGAGCATCTAATATCTGGCAAGGTATTACTACTAATGCGGTGAATATACGTAAAGGAGGGAGTATGAGTCTTTGGAATGGGAAGAAAACGTTATTCTGGGGCCATAATTGGGCTTTGACTATATCATTATCAACCTATGCTGTCAAGGAGATACCATTGAACATCCAAGATGCGACGGTAGAAGAAATACGGTCCCAAGATCATGGCTAGAGGTGGGGCAGATTTGCATAATTCTTACCACAAGACATATTGGAAAGGATCGAGTCTCAGTCGATTGCGCCTGAGGAGGGCAACAAGGACAAAATGTTTTGGAATAAGACTGCTCATGGTGGTTTCTCGATCAGGTTAGCCTCAAAGTTTATCAGGAATGACTAGGAACCAACTCAGAAACGCCCTAGGGGCTTGTTTGGATACTTCCAGTGACACAAAGGATCACGGTGTTCATGTGGCGAGTTGTTCATGACTAGGTCATGACTAATGTTAATTGGGTTTCAAGACATATTGTAGAGGACCCGTCATGTGAAGAGTGTGGGGTGGGGGAGGAAGGTTTGGTGCATATCCTCCGTGACTATCCATCAGTATGCTTAATCTGGAGTAAGTTGTGAATACCTAGCCATGTGTTGAGCAATTGGATGGACCCTCTCCATAGCTGGGTGATTGACAACCTCACGATAGAGACATCTGAGTCATCCAGGGAGCCTAACTGGCCTATTAAATTCGCAATCACCACTTGGTGGCTTTGGCGTTGGCGCAATGCTCACATTTTCAATCAGGAAGATATAATTCCTCGGGATTCTATAAGCTTCTTAGCTACTAGGTTTGATGAGAATAGAATAGCCATCCAATTGGGTGATCTGGTCTTTAGAAACTCTAGCGTACTTTGAAGTGAGGAATTTACTAGATGGAAACCACCCAGGAATGGTTGGCTTTTACTCAACACTGATGGTGATGGAGATCCCTCCATGACCATGATTATCTGCCCCCAAGGTGGTCCAAAACAATCAGATTCAATGGCTAAAGTGCAAAAAACATGCCTAGTTTGCCTTAGTCATTTTCAGCCTTCATCCTGTTTTTAGCCTGTGCACAAGCCCGGTTTTATGCACCTTATTACGTGACCTTCCATTGGATATGATTGGGATGCAGGAGGCCTAACTTTAAGTTTAAGATGTTTTCTTTCCAATAAGACTAGTTGCAAGTCATTTGGAGGTCATTTGCTACTCAAATCAGCCGTTGAAGTCAAGTGCTCAAAACTGTTTTAGTTCTGCTCGGTTCTGGAAATGGGTCTGTTTGGACGCCCAAAGCTCCTCCATTTGGACTGAAACTTTTATGGCTTGAAAGTACATTAAACATATTACCAAGTGGCCATAAAAAAACTCAGCCAAATTACACACTTAAGGAGCTACTAACCAACAAATTAAGGGAAGAAAATCCCTTTTACCCTGAGTACAAACAGCTGGTTGTCCTTTTGTCCTTTGAGGTGATATGCTTCAATCAAAGCACTAATCCACTTGCAAATGACTTGATTAGAGTGCCAAGCTACTGATTGAGGTCTCCTAAGCTCCCAAGGTCGACACCTAAGCCTCAAGATCAACAATGAAGATGTGTCAAGCCACGGTTTAATCTAACCGTTTTTTATGTTGTTTTGATTTCCGAGTTTTAGCCTAGTTTAGGTTCTAGTTTGACTTTGTAAGCTGAATGCTTGTGTTTAGGAGGATTATAAGACCTCCCTTGCTACCTTGTATGCTCAGTAGTTGATGCATTTGAATGAAGTTGAGCCTTAGCTCCTTTGAACTCTCAAACTTTTTTCTAACTTATCTCTATCTTTGGCCTGGTAGGGTGGTGATCTAGCAAGAGTCTTAACCTCTCTTTGGTGGTGTTTCTGTATCCAAGCAGTTGTTAAGGGCCCTAGTACTAAACTTGGTGTTGTATCCAAGTGAGGTGCTAGATTCGATTCGAATCACAAAATTATCCTAGTTTGAGTTTGTGTTTACAAAGAAAGCTTGAATCCATTTGTTCTCTTTACATTCTGTTTTGGTTTGCTTTGATTTTTCCTTGAGAGATGCATTAGATGGTGCTTCGAAGGGTAACTCGGGTCAAGCAGGAGGTGGCGGAATTATAAGGGACCATAGGGCAGCCATGATACATGCCTTCACGGAGAACTATGGTCACTGTACATCACCAAAAGTAGAATTACTAGCACTCCTTAGTGGGTTGCAAATGGCTCAAGAATTGGGAGAAAGATGCCTTACAGTGATGGTTGACTCTAAATTAGTAGAGGGATGCTTAAATAAGGAGCTTTCCAATTGTCATCCCCACTTCTATTCTCATACGGGAATGCAAAAAGGTGATTATGGATGGGAGCTAGTTGGTCCAAGTCCATCATCGTTACAATGCTGCGAACCAGGCAGCAGATTAGCTAGCTAACCAGGGTGTTCCTAATGTTATTAGGAGAGTTATCCTTGCTTCTCCTCCTCCCCCTTTAGCAAAAATTTTGTTGGAAGATGCCATGGGTGTTGCTTGGCCTCGAATGATTAAGCCTTAATTGTTTTCTTTGATTAGGGGTTTCGAACCTCCAAAAGCATCAACCAAAACAAAAAAAAAAAAAAAAAAAAAACATAACCTTATTTGCTTGTTCCTTTAGATAAATATCTATTTATTATTAGTTTAACTTTCTTTCTATATGAATTGATTTTTTTGGTGGGCGGAGGCGGCAAATTGATAATTCAAATTTGTATTATATTTAATATTACGATATAAAATTAGCAAGAATTAATTAATTATTTTTTATTAAGCCTAAGTAAAATTATGAATGTATGGGTTACTATAGATCATTGTCTAATTTGAATTTGAATAAGCAAGTCAAAACTTAGAAGTGAGAGGGCAAGAGAATATATGAATTTTGTTTACACTATTTAATTAATGGCATTTTAGTCATTTATATTAAAAACCCCAACAGCTAACTTGAAGGAGCAACAAACTTTAGCTTTTTGAAAAACGGTTTTTTGAGATGAAAATACTATTCTAAAAAGTCATTTATCAAATAACCCAAATAGCTATTTGACTTAGTGAAACAGCCATAAGTTAAACATCCAAAACCAACCTAAAAAGCTATTTTTGAGCAAAAAGTTATCTACCAAACACCACCTAATATAAATAGAAAGAGCTTAATCTTATAACTTGGCGCATTTGTGAAGTAATTGGACTAGATCCCATAAAGTTGAGAACTTGATATAAACTTGACAAATGGATTATTTGGTTTGGGTATAAGTTGGGCTCTAGGGTCATGTTTTAGGTCAAACGGCATTTTAGCTCAGTTTAGTTCAGGTCAGGTGATTTTTGATTTGAAGCAACTGCTGTTTAGTACAATAAGTTTATCATGCAAAAAGAAACAACTCTGTAGCATATTTTGGGTTGGGTATAATATGGTTAGGTTAATTCAGGTTTTGATCTACTTTCGGGTGAGCCTGTTTTAGGTGTTAGGTTGAGTTCAGATCTTTTTGAATTTAGGTTTCGAATCTCATGTTAGTTTCGCCAGATCTAATTGGAATCCTTGATTCACCATCAACCTACATCCACCTAGAGGCAATTAAAAGGACTAACAACTATGATTGACATGGAGGCATAGTCTTTTGGTATAAAAGGGCACAAGCTAAATACATCTTACAGTATAAAACTTTAATGTGCAACCAGGCAATTTTCAAAAATAGAAAAAGAAAGGAAAAACCTACGATGAACGAGTCAAGGATCAAGATGCATAGGACTTTTGCTAATTTGATTTTTTAAAGACCACAATACCTATTATTAGTGCAAATTTATGAGCTAATTCATACTCAATTGTCGAACTCAAACTAGACTTCACATTTCCCAATCGTGCTCTTGAGCGATCTAGTTTGCAATTTGAAGTTGAAAATCAAACATCCAGCTAATAGTGAACCAAAACTAATTGAGCCAAAGCCATAACAAGCGAACCCTCAGTAGTCAGTATGTATCCTCAGACTCCAGTGAAACCAAGCTAACGTTAACTAGGATGGGGTCCAGATTAGAAACTTAACCAGGCTCGATATGATTTCCACATCTGCACCTTCCCATCTCGACTGTTAATTCTCAGGTGCTCTTTCTCTTTCAAGGCTTCAACTATATTTGTTTGGCATTTTTCTCATCCGTCCTCTCTCCGTCATAATGAAATGACTGAAAGTAGAAACTACTTTGCCTGTTACCTACTGCTGTGATTTCTAAGAGAAGCTTTGGGCAGTTCCACAAGTGGAGAAAATACACAATCTAGAGGTTGTTTAAGTACTGGCAATGACAATTAACAGGCAAGCCACAAAAGAGGCACAGGCTAGTTACATCTGATAGAGCTTTGAAAACTATGATGAGGTATTCAATTGCAATTTCACTAGCGTTGATTGTTTAATAGGATAGACATCCGTGGTTGTCACAAAACTTCCAAACCCAGTTCAACATGGGCTCATACCCAATTGTCTTATCAAACTGGAGTTGGCCTTGAAATCAGGCAACCCATGTTTTAACTACAATCCAAATCACCTTACCCAGATGTGCTTCGCCAATATTGTTTATATTTCGAAGATGAACTTAATGGACCAACCAACAGCCGCAGGAACTTAACCTACAGGCAAAGCCATTATGTCTCAATCCTAACTAGGCTTGTCCTGATCAAATTTAGTATGACCAATCCAAAATTAATCCAACCCAAACCTGTCTGAACGACCTGTTTGGTGGGAAATTCTACCTCTACTAGAGGTAGTGGAATTCCCATAAATGTAGGAACAAAATCCCCAGAAAGTAAGGATCAAGGACAAGATCTTGAACCCACGCATGGGATCGTTCAACAATATGACAGCTGCAATGCTTGTGAGCGGCACTCTGACTGCATTAAGAACCCCTGCAAGTACAGTGGAAGCTAAAAACAGTACTGTTGTTGCACCCAGTACACCCAATTGAAAGGTAATGGCGCCCCAGATGATGACCATGTAGTATGAAGCTTGACCACCCTTGAAATTTCTCGCCTCTGATTTCATTTCTTGGAAGCTTCTACCAACAAGGAGGCCTATGGTTGTAAATATGAATGCAAACAACGAGACCATCACTTGCTGCTCGAGCACAACATGGAACGACATTCTTCCCAAAAGCTTGACAAAAATAAGTTCTGACAACGCAAATATGAGGCCATGGAGAGCGGATCCCAAGATATCCCACAAAATGCCCATGATGTACTGGCTCTATACCTGTCTGAATCTGAATCCAAGGCAATGATGGTCAAACTCCCCGTGATTATCACAATGGCATTAATAATTGAAGCATTCAGCTTGTTTCCAACGAGGAGATAACCAAAAAGAGCAGAAAAGAGAAGGGATGAAGATGCCAGAAGAGAAGCAGTTGAGGCCGGAAGATAGGCATAGGCATACGCATAAAGGAGGTTGTCACCAGCACTTAAGAAGCCTAGTATTGCATAAGAAACAGTAAGTTTGAAGCTTAAAGGAGTAGGGAACTTCTTGCAAATGACGTATGTAGGAAATAGGGCAAGAGCTGTTAGAGGCCATCCAGCAACAGCCACCCACGATATAATCCATTTACTCTTCCCGCCATTGGCATAATAGAGTCGGGATAGAAGGCTAGAGCCAGGGAATGCCACTAGCATTGCCCCACAGCTTAGGACAAGGAGGATCCAATATGAAGCAGGCTTCCCCAGGTACGCTTCCCAAACTACAGTCTTAAACCTATACATCTGGCTCTTGATTGAATCCGATGGTGCTGAATTAGTCACCTCAACTCTATCACCTGATGTGAAAGCCCTCAACACATGATCTTTCGTCAATGCTTCATGGCCATCTTCCATGGTGTACTCCTCTACAAAAGATGAATGATTTTAATAAAAATGGCATAACTAATGAGCTTATCTTGGACGACACAGTCTCAAATACATAAATTGCAACATGTAAAGGAAAGACGGTCCAATCATAATGAGGATAACCTCACAAAGATTACCCATGACATTGTCTAATTCAGGTAATAGGGACAACTTACTAGCTTATGCACTTGTCCTCAAATGGACCAAAAACAAAGAAAGCAACGATAATTTGCATAACTAATGGTAATTGTAGTTTCCAGATATCTATACATATATTTATATTTTTTTTTCCTGACAAGATGCTACTATATCCAGGAGAGATTTTAAAAGTCACTGCCTATGTAAAGGCAAAAAGAAAAAGTAGACATGAGTCTAGTTATACCACTCAAAAAGGGATCCAGGAGCTCCAAGCCAGTAGTTGTCGCCCCAAGTGTCTTCCCCTTTATCATTCACCCCTTGAAACCTAAAATTGGGTGAGGTGAGACGGAATCATCTTAAAGGCAGTCAACACCCCTCACCTTTTGCACTGTCACAACTTTTACATCAGCTAATCGAAGCACACACAAGAATAATATTACACAGAAAGTGTTATATAATGAACAATAGGGAACCAATAACAACGACCAGCTAAGAGAACAAATTCCTCATACATTCACATTTGAATTTCAACAATACGACTTCTCAATCAACTGGGCTGACATTGCTAACATAACATGTAGGTTAGAGTCAGGAGGGAAAACACCTTATATGAGTGGCAGAATACTCGTCTCATGTGTGAAAGGCCGGAATTCATACCTGCCATTTATAGGAATTTTTTACTCTTTCCCCAAGGTAAGCGGCATCTTACGTAACACCTAACCCTCAAAGCGCTCAGAAGGCTAACCTGTCCCCCCCGGCGCCCGCCGCCCCCAACCCCCGAAAAAAACAAAGAAAAGAAAACTCACAGACACACGAAATAACCCAACAGAGGAGAATTACTCACATGAATTAATATATAAGCCAATTGTCTCTTCTCCCTGTTATAGGCCGCCGTTCCTGCATGGGCTCCACACCACCAGAAGGTGGCGGTGGTGCGGTGGTCGGACCTCCAGATGCAGCTATATCTATTTGCTGTCACTTTCTCATTCTCGCACTCGTCAGTCGTCCCCTCCAATGTCGGTCTTTCCTCCGTTTCGCCTTTGGCGATCACCTTATCTGGGTGTGAACCCCGAGTCAGACAACCACCAATAATTTGGAAGAGAAAGACCACGGCCCTGTTTGATAAATAGAAATTAGAGGTTCGTTTTTAATAAGTTGATTGTTTGAAGTAACTCTTTGTTATAAGCTGTTTTTATTAGCTTATTACATTAGCTATTTGTAAAAAAGTATTCGGCAAAATTAAATGCTTATATTAATAGTTGTTTGATACTTTGCTATCCTTAACTCTATTCTATTATTTATATACACATGATATTTATTCTTTAGTATTCAATTTTCTTCTCAATATTTATGAATTAAAATTTAAGTAATATGTACAATAACATTTATCATAAAGTCATATTTTGTTAATTGTACTTATATTTATCTAATATTCTTTTTAATATTACGAAGCAAAATTTACACATCTACTAATCATAACATTATTTGCTTTTTATTTGGACATAGAGTTTGTTTATTATTAATTTGTTTTTATTTTTCAATATAAGGTGAAATTTATATGATATTTAAAATTTTTATTATGTAAAATTAATTGACATCAATGATTTAACCGTTTTGTTGAAAATAAAAATTGGTGTGATTTAGGTCAATTTTTGGCCATTATGGTCATTTTAAAACCATAATCCAAGTAGTCATTTGAAAAAGCTACTTAATTTAGCTAGTTGACAAATAACTTTTTAGGAGCAACAAGCTATTCCAAACATCTGTTAACCACCCATCTAAAATAACTGTTTTAATAAGCCAAAATACTTCTAAACAGTCAAGTTTGATAAAATAGCTATCCAAACAGCTAAGAACCAATTCCGACAAGTTGTTTGGGGCGGGATTTGAAGGAAAGAGGGTAGCAATTTTTATGCTATCCTTTGATTTAAAAAAAGAGAAAGAGTTGTTCACCTACCAACGTTAAGCAATGTTAACGTGTCAACAAGGACTCGACGTCCCTTAGTACTATTCATTTGAGGACCTCAGTTATAATCGCAATTCTTCAAGGATCTATAGCTTACTGTTCCGGTGAAAATGAACGGAGAAGAAAATTGGCAAGAGAAAATAAAATTAGAATGGAAAACAAAGATTGTCATTGGAAAAAATGACTCATTAATATTTTGAGAAAAATAAAGGTGAATAATAAAGTTTTGAAATTGAAGATTATGATTCTCTTAAATCATACTATCTAATAAGCATATTTAATTTTTTGGTTGTCGTTTGGGGTTTATGTTCAAGTCCTCTTAAACCTATATTTGCACCAATTTTCTTAAATTATGAAAAAAGAACACTCATGTTTAACCATGTTAAAAAATGGTCATCTTGGCCACGAAAGAACCGAGTATACAGTAAACATACTTGCGTGAGAGCATTATAAATGTGTAATTCTCTATGTTACTAGAATATACAACACAATAAGACAACGAAGAAGCAAAATACACCCAATAATTGATATGCTTTATTAGCATTTCAGAAATATATGTTCGCCAAGTGATCTTTAAAAAAAAAAAAAAAAAAAAAAACTATGACAGTGACCAATTGATATATATCCTTTTTTGAGTGTGTGTTTACAGTTGATCATGTTGCATTTCATATGTGATAACTGTTATTCGAGATAGTTACAGAAAAATTTAATTTTTAAATTTGATGATTAGGCAAAGAGAAAAATTTATTAGGAAAGCAATCAATATTTGTGCTACTCTAATCTATTTTCAAGAATGAGAAATTTTGTGGGTACCCAAGTAGCTCTTAGTTTACTAATCTTCAATATATTTTGTGTAATGCCTCGACCACTCTCGGTTGCGGGTCTTACTAATAGCGGCTTCAAGGATCGTTGATTGGCCCCACAAATCACCACAAATCTTTCCCGCGTGCTTCGTCCTTGCTTACACGCAGCCTGGGAAACTTCCTAGGAGGTCACCCATCTCAAGACTGCTCATCAGCAAGCATGCTTAACAGTGGAGTTTTTAAGAGTGGGTTTCTCGAAAAGAAAGGTGTACCTTTGATGATTTAAATAGTTACTTCAAATCCTTTTAAGCTATACTTGGGCTGTTACAATCACCCCCACTTGAAGTGCACAACGTCTTCATTGTGCCTCACTAACCGACCGACTTACGAGTCCTTTTGACCGGCGGTCCACGCTCAGTATCTTTGCCTCGCTAGATGACTGCCCATGGGCTCTCCATCCGCTGGCACAGTTCATCATCGCGGGTCGGCTCTGATACCATCTGTAATACCTCGAACCCTCTCGATCACGGGTGTTAGAAAAATGAAAAATAATAGCTGCTGGAGGGACAAGGAGACGACATGTGTCGTGGTATGAACCACTGACCTGAAAGCTTAATTCGCCCGACTTAGGTGCAAATCGTTATGGCGAAGAAGCTCCCCAAGGTTTAACACAGCTGGCTTCGCACTCGTGCACTCGAGGGAGAAGCTTTGGAGTATAGCAACTTGTATGCCCAGGAAGTAGAGAGGAGAAAAGAGAATTTGTTTTCTGTGTATTCTACAGAGTTGTAGTAGAGTCCTTTTTATAGTGGACTGGAGGAGAGAAAGCTGTCAACCTAGTCATAAAGAAAGGCGTGAAACGGGGGCAGAAAATCAGGTAAAGGAGAGAATAATGTAACCGAAGCATTAATGGGGAGAGGATCATGGTGATTAAGGCGGAGATGGAGGAGGACTTAGTGAACTAGTCGTTAGGATTACGACAGCTTAGACGCAATCAGTCCTCTCGAAAATTCCTCCAAAAAATATAGTGTAAGGCCCAAGCCTATAGCCCGAGGCCCACGCTGCGCCCAGCCCGGACCGGACAGGAGGGCGGCGGTGGCGCGCGCGCGTGTGGCAGCCCAAGTACCCTCAACCCCCTTAAAACATGGCTTCAAGTTATTCGACAAGTGTAAGAAGATTGGGATATATATAAATTCTTCAAGCCACTCCCAAAAGTTCCATGTGGGACAATAAAAGAGATAGAGAGAGTAAGTAAACACCCTTTTGGGGTGCCATTACTCCAACAGCAGGTTTTACCAATAACGGCTTTAAGGATCGTTGACTAGCCCACAAATCACCACAAGTCTTTGCGACGTACTTCGTCCTCGCTCACACGTAGCCTGGAAAACTTCCTAGGAGGTCACCCATCCCAAGATTACCCCCAGCAAGCACGCTTAACTGTGAAATTTTTAAAAGTGGGCTTTCCAAAAAAACGGTGCACCTTTGGTGATATAAATAATCACTTTAAATTCTTTTAAGTCATACTCGGGATGTTACATTTTGAATATTTTTATTATCAAAAAATATTTTTTCCGTTTAATGAAGGCTTTGATGATGTATTTATGATACATATATAATATTGACAAGTGTGTGACCAAGATTATTCATAAAAAATCCAACCATAGGTACGATGGTTATATTTTCAAATCGTATTGTTAAATGCTTTGTTATGTCTAGTTCTTTAAAACATCATAGATTGCTGCACAAGGACAACCGTACAAAAAATACTTCAATATTATTGTTGTTGTTGTTATTCTTATTATTATTGCTACTGCTATTACTACTATTTTTGTAGTCATAGCAGTATTAGTTGCTGGAGAAGGAAAAAGGTCAATTTAAAATAGAACATTTCTTAATTTTTTGAAAAATAATCTATACTTACTTTGAAGTTTATGCCTTTATAGTATTTTTGCTTTTGTTTATTTTCACTTTATTTTACAGAGTTTTCTTTCTCTGTTACATTTTCATCGGAAAGCACATTACAAGTCCTTAAAGGATTATGATTTTGAGTTGAGGTCCTTAACGGCCAATGATGAGGGACTTTGGGACCTTTTAGGGTAGTGAACTCACGTCAAGCATGATGATTTCAGGATTTTGTCATATTTAGCTATATTAGGGGTGTAAATGAGCCAAGGCTTGGGCTCGTTTCAGTGAGTGAAAAGCGCGGCTTATGTTGTTCTTGAAATTCACCAAGCTTATGAAGTTTAGGCTTAGGCTGGGGTTTGAATGCACAATGCTCAACTCAGAGCTCACCTCAGCTCATTGTACATCTTTTTTTATTTGTTTTTGCCTAAAAAAATTTCAAATTTTAGGCTACAATCTAAGAGAAATTTTAGATTCTTGTATTACATTCAATAACTAAGGATTACAATAAAATTTTATTGATTATGACAATAATTTCATACTTTCCACACAAGTACCTAGGAAAAAAAAGAACTAATTGAGTAAAATCGAGCCAAACCGAGCCAAGCTGAGATGAGCCCTGTTGGGCTCAGGCTCGATATGCTTCTGAGCCAGTTGGGGCCTGGCTCGAGCTAGATTTGACTTAAGCCTGAGCCAAACCTAAGGGCTCAGTGAATCTGCTTGGTTTCCTTATAGTCCTAAACTAGACAAAAGCAGAGTTGCCTGTTTTAGGATTTTGTTATACAGAGGCTAAATTACATTTAATACATATATAAGAAAATCACAAAATGATCCTTGGATCATGGATGAGAGCAGAATTCCTTCGTTGTACAATAATGACAAGATTATTGGCTCTATTTTACCAATTCAATTCTCTTGCTAGAATTCTAAACTGTGATACTACTTAAAACTCAATAAAGCTTATTGCAACCTATATGATTCTAGACAGAAGTATAGTAATATTGTAAGTATGTGGTTGCTAGCCATAGTAATTGAGAGTCAAATCCATAGGAATGGGCCCGAATCCAGACCACTACACTAGCTACTAACTCACAGTAACAAAGTTGAAAGCAGCAAACGTGAAAATATAAATCATTCAACCTGCAAAATTTCAATCCAACCTAAACATGACTAAATATACAACGTGAACATATACTAAGAGGTGAATCAGTATAATAAATTAGAAAGTAGTAAAGTCAAGATAAGGAAAAGAGAAAACGGAAGAAGTTACCAAGAACTAATTGAATTGGCAGCGAAAATTGAAAGTATTTTGAACTGAATAATTAAAATCTTAAATTGGGATTAAATCTAAAAACACAAGAATTAATATTTTGAGATGAAATTGACTAAACTAAACCCACTTTTGAACCTAAACTGAGCTATTCTAAGATGATGAATCATGGTACCCAAAGCCTTCTTTTATAGTAGTGCAAGCCATCCTTTATGTTCCAAATTCTAGTGACAGTAGATTTCTTATTCTTCAATCTCGATTGGTATTAGGAAAGTGACAACACTAAGGAAATTAGTAAGAGCCTACTTGATATTCCAATTTTCACGTGGCAACGAACTTTCTAAAATCAGGTCAAGTTAGTCTTGCACCCTAAGGTAATAACTGCAATATTTCACGAAATTATTATTTCCTACACAAACACATAAAATCCGAATAAAATCCAAAAATAATCTCACTTACGACAAGGAACTAAGTAATTAGAAGCATCTATTAGTCACTTTTGTGGCTAAATAGTATTCCCACATTTACTTGTATTATTTACGGCCTAAGATTTGTGCAATGTGCGAGACATACACGCTCATATGGAACCTAAAGGGTATGTTTGTTTCAGCATTTAAAACTAGAGTGTAGTAGCATTTGGGAGCAGTTAGGATTAGTTGTTAGTGTGTAGGTGAGTTTGTTAGCATGTGATAGCGTTTGGAGTGTTTGGAAGTGTTTAAGAGCATTTGGGTTCGTTCAATAGCATTTGGGAGCACTTGCAAATAGTTAGTAATAGTAGCATTCGAGAGTGCTTAGAAGCGTTTGGGAATGACATAAATTTAACTAAAGTTTTTTCCTTAATTTACCGCTATTGTATACAATCGACTATGTCATTAAAACACCCTACTACTATAAGAAATGATCAGCATTTAAGAATAGCAATTAGCATTTAGAGGCGGTCAACAACATTTAGAAATAGTAATGAATGTTTAGGAGTGTTTGGAAAGGTTTGGTAGTGTTTAGCATTTACCAAACGATGAAACAAACATGCCGTAAATATATTATTCTTTCTTATTGTCCATATGCACAGTTAAAATTAAAGAAGATATACTTGGGGTGTAAATGTAATTTATTTTGGTGCAAGATTAGTATAAATAGAAAACAGAGGCTCCGAGGTTGGGTAAGCCATTCTGGCACTTGTTCTTATGTGGTATTGTAAGGACCACAACTCAGGACCCAACTATAGTGCCCTACAAATGGTTAGACTAATTGATTAGTTGTGCTTTTGTATAACTTTGAAATCTAATTTGGATTACAACAAGAAAATGAACAGGCAGTTGGGTTTCTGAAGTAGGAACATGGACAGGCTCCTAGGCCTAAGAACACGGACAAGCACCTGACCCAGGAGACTAATTGTCTCTATTTTGCCTTTGACTGAAAATCAATTTTTTTTGCCCATTCTGAGAAAATTAACAAGAACAGAGTCGCCAACCAGTTTTGTCAAAAAATTAACAAAAAATAATTTTACTTCTTTTATGTTAACCAAAGGTGGATGGTCTAGTAAAAGAAGGTTTCCAAAAAATGGTCCATGAACGATCACTAGTGGGGACCATTTGACTCCATTGACTTGAACCATCGATTCAAATTCAGGGACGAGGGTGCAAGATTAGGATAGAAAACACCTCGATTCGCCCATCATCACTAACGATATCTATTAATCAAATCGTGAAATAGATTAAGTTATACTAGAATAAAATGCAATCATGCAGCATATTAGCAGATATGGCAAAAGCAATAAAATACAGTTATGATATCCAAACTAAAAGGCAAGAAAAAAAGAAAATAAAATTACTTATGGTGAGTGTGGACTTTAACAATTACATCTTGCCTTAAAATACAAAACTAAAGTTAACCAAAACAAAGGAGAAGAGGAAAAGAGGAAAGGAGAGAGAGGTAGGTTATTAGATTGTGCCTTTAGATTAACCCATGTTATCAACTTAGGTACCCATCAGAATGACAATCATCTAAGGATTTAGGCAGAGCTTCACTCAACCCCCTAGTTTTTCATTCTGATTTCTCTCAATTTTTAGTGTGTTCTCTCAAAGGCTTGTTTTTTTGTGTCTTGTTTCCCCTAATTTCAGTGTGTTGAACACTCAGTGGTAGCTTCCTATTTATAGTGCCTAAAGGATAAACCGAGTTGAATTAAAAAATATAAAAGTAATAAATTATCACTTAATAAATTTTACCTTTATCAACCAGATCCTCTAGGTAAAAAATTTATCCAAATGGGCCACAGTTAAAGTGTAAAAAGCAAAGGTGGGAACCTCATCTCATTAAAGCTAGGTCCACCCAGGATCCTGGTTCTAGGTGGATCGGGTACTTAAACCGCGACAGGTTATAGACTAGGTACTTAGTCGGGCTGGGTCTGATAGCTTCACATAGTTGAAGTCTGGCATTTTTAGGAGCTAATTAAAGGCCTTATTCTTAATAGGTCCTTTAATTAAGGTTGAAGCATAGGTTTCATCAGCAGCCATTTCTAAAAAAAACTGCAACAATTTTTAGGTGTCTATAGCTAGCCCTCACTTTGACATAGCTTACATAAGGCTAAGGTCATAGTAGATAACACTTTTGTGCCTACATGTTTGCAGGTGATGACGCCTAGACTTGGACACTCAAAGACGTGAAGCCTGGATCCTATGTACCTACACATGACGAAGGCTAATGATGAGATGCCTGAACTTGGCTGCTGAGGGTCTTACAGTTCGGCGCCCGCCAAATTTTTCCATGATAAAGGCTATGATGAGATGCCTAAACTTATCCACCGAGGATCCTTAAACTTAGCACCTACCCACTTTCACTGTGACATTACGGAATGACTAAATTCTCATTATGCCAGGAGCCAGTGATGTTCCATTGTGTCGGGAGCCAACGAAATCTCGTTGTGGTGGGGGCCTGCCTGGAGTCTAATATGGCATTGTGTTGGGAGCCAACTTATTGTTGAAATGTCAAATTGTGTTGATAGCCAATGATGTCCCATAATATGGGAGCAAGGGTATTATGTAAATGATCCAATTGTGCCGCGAGCGAGTGATGTCCCATTGTACTGGGAAGTAGCGTATGTTTGAGATTTCCAACTATGTTGGCAATGTCCTATTGTGCTGGAAGCCAACCTATTGTTGAAATGTGTCATTGTAGGGAGATTTAACAATGTCCCACTATATCAAGAGCTAACAACGTTCCATTGTGCTAGAGGCCAACGTATTGTGGAAACATCCCATTATGCCTAGAGCCAATGATGTCCCATTATAGCAAGACCCTATGTATTATCGTGAAGTTCCAATTTTTGAATTTGGGCATACAGAAACTTAACATTGATGATGATGTCTTTTCTGCTGGGAAAAAAAGGATAAGATGTCTTTTATGGCTAGATCTACTTGGACTTGGTCAATTGTTGACCTAAAATTAGGTAGGTCTCTTACACATAGGATACAAATGAATTACCCCTTTTACTATAGGGGATATGATGCTTGTATAAAGCCTACTTTGAGGGTGCAACCCTCCTTTGACTAAGTCTAATTAAGGTGAAGGCCAAAGTATGAATGTCTCTTTAAACAACTGCAGAGTCATCA
Source organism: Carnegiea gigantea (assembly GCA_029747015.1). NCBI lineage: Eukaryota > Viridiplantae > Streptophyta > Magnoliopsida > Caryophyllales > Cactaceae > Carnegiea > Carnegiea gigantea. Next base: position 138,440 of record JAKOGI010001685.1, read on the forward strand.
CCCACTAGGTTATTCACCCTTTTTGTGACGTTCATTAACTTTTCTATCCACATAGTTCTTCATTCCAATGTCCCGAGTGATTAGGGTAAAGGTAGAGAAAGTAATTAGTCTAAAACCCATGTGTAGTTGCAGGTCCACTTGCTAGCCTAAGCAAAACTATGCAGGTAAGCTGACAATGCAAATATGTCATAACCTAACCTTATATGCATAGAGGTGGTAGTCTTATGCTAAGGTTAGAGTGCATTGGATAAGGCTCGATTATGGTACAAATGCTTAATGGGTTAGGCAAGGTGCTGCTCTGTAGCTTAGGGTCCAACATATTGAGGGGTTAAAAGTTGAGTAACTATTAGATTAGACTAGATCATGGGGTATTAGTTACCAAGGATGAGGAATCTTTTCTTTTAATAAAGGACTGACTTTTAATTTTGCATTAAAGTTCTACTCTAGTGAAGAACCTCCTAGTTTCTACCATTTGTAATGCAAGCCCTAAAAGCAGCCAAAATGCTATTACTAGTGTCGTTAGGAGTAACCTCTAGTCCAGTGGCATGAATGTGATTATTCATAGGTTATAAAATGTCGACTAGAAAGGAAACCCTAATTGTATAAGGAAATGCAGAGGAGCTCCCATCTTGGTGAGCCCCTCCTTGAGGAGTCTAAGATTAGAAATGAATTTCCAACTCTTGAGCTCGCAGCCATGGCTGAAGTGAAGAGTCTTGAATTTCAGAATGGAGGTGAGATTAGAGGCTGTGACGACTGAGAAGAAATGAGAGAGTTTGTGAATGATTTTTCCAAGTCTGATTTGATAGAAGTAAGCAAATGAATGTTTCTTTATCCTAAAAAACCAAGGTTTGATTTTCACTCTCCGTTTACCTATTTGCATTTTAAGGTTTTCAGGCTAGCCATTCTTTATTATTTCTTTCTTTCTATTTTTCTTTTCAAGGTGAAGATCCAATAGAAATAAACCTTCACGAATCTTCATGGCCGGGCCTTAAAGAGGTTGGCTAGATATCCAATGTAAAATCATATAAGTCTTAGTTCAAGTCTAAGAACATGTTGCTTAAAAGAGGGATACCTCAAATGGATTTTTAGGGTAGGTTTTGAAGTCAGGGTGCCAAATAGGGGTGCTCGTGGATCGAGTATTTGAGCCAAAACTATTTTCGATTTAGGTACCCAAAAGTTCGGGTCGACCATCCCAAGAGTCGAAACCGAACAAAATTTTTGGGTACCCAAAAGTTTGACTATGGGTTTTCAATTACCCAATAACTCGAATTATGTTTTCCTTTTTTAGTTTTCACTTTATTTTTTGACTGTTTCGCCAGGTGCGTCATTGGGCCCAATACTTAGTTACCTAATTACAACAATTATAATCTTCTTAACTAGTGAAAGTGTGCAACTAATTTCACAAACTTAGAAGCCTCTCAGCATTGTGCAATATAATGGAGTAGATATAGCTTATAAAAAAAAAAAAATTCTAAGCACTTAGGTAGGGGCATACTACAAACATAAGATCACATGACTTCCATCCAACCTTTTATATGTCTCCCTCCCACTCTCCTATACATCATCCATGCAACAAAAGAAATTTTTTAAAAATGTTTTCAGGTACCCAAATTCACAAAGTAGTCTAACCGTACCCAAACGAAAATTTTGAAAAAATTTCGGTTCCGGCACCCGAACTGAATTTTTTGAAAACTTTGGGCCAGGTACCCGAAATTTCGAAGCGGGTCATAGTTTTTTGGTTCGGGTTATTAGTTTCAAACCATTTTGAACACCCCTAGTGCCAAAGGAAAGGAGTTGGCATAGAGAATCAAACAGCTCTTATGAAATCGCTAAGTATGCATGGGTGATGAGGTCAGTGCGAATCATCAATTTTTTCCTCTCTTTATTCTTCTTCCTCTAAAGCATTTTTCTTTTTGTTTTTCTCATGTGTTTTTTATCTTTTTTTAAACCTCTTTTTCTTTCTCTTTTGATGGGACAAATGTGTTATGATTTGCTGTCTTTGATCCAAATTTTCTTTTGATTGCTACTTTTCACATTGACGTCACCTGTGACAAACTCCTAATCTTTCGTTACGCCGAATGTGGTTATAAAAGAAATAGACTCTTTAAAGTCTTAGAAGGGTTCCAAGTGGTATGTTTTTGGGTATTAACAAGGGATTAACGTAGGTCAGCAAAGGTGGCTTCGTATTTGAGTCATATCTTTTTTAGTTGCATGACTTATTACGAAGAAAATCATGAACACACAGTCTTTATCTATTTAGATGATAGAATTGAAATCCTTTGTCTCTTTTTGTTTTTATATTTCTATCTCTACTTTTTTGTAACTCACCTCTTAGGTTTTCGAGTTGGTCCCTCCTTTTTCGTTCTCTTGTTTTTTTCTTTTTCTTTTTTTTTTAAAAAAACCTAGAATCATGATCAGAAAGGAGTAATCTAGTAAAAAAGGAGGAAAAAAAAGAATAGCCTTAGGAAGTATGAAAGAAAGGGTAGAAGTTTCAAGATTTGGACTAACAAATGGGAAGGTTAGGGGATAACTGAAATAACTCTCTGACTTAGGCTAAGAATACAAGCTTAAGGGGCTAGTAGTACTCCTTATATCCTTTAGCGTGGAGGATAAGACCTAGGAGCGAAAGCGTGAAAAGGATTATCAATAAATTTAGTCTCCTATCTCAGCATCTTAGGTAAATGGGATAATCCTTTCTAAATGATTATGTAAATATGTGCTTTATTCTAAAATCATGGGTTTAATATTGAAAATAAGCCTAAGACTGGCCCATTTAGCTTAACATTAAGGGACTTTGCTTCAATTTTTTTCTTGGAATTTGAGGCGAATCTTTATGACATAAAGGACTTTTTAGGCTTGGGTTTCTTAACTCTTTGTTTAAGGTCCATAGCTAGAGTTCCATGCTCATTAAATTTTATGGTGACGTCCCTAAAATGTCCCAGTATTCACTTACTTATGGGTTTGGCATTGTAGTAATCTTTTATTTAGCCTATATCTGAATGTTGCCCTCTTATCTTCCCTATCCTAAGTAATAATGTCATAATTTGAAAGATGGACTCTAATTGAGGTGATAATGAAAAGGAAAGATTAATGGTCTTGTACATAGGTGATCTGTAGCAAGTTCTGAGCTTGAGTCTACTTTCATAAGTAGGGGTCTTAAACCAAGCAGGATTAATATTGACTCTAGGTCAAGGGCTAGGTCATCCTAGATTAGCGTTGACCTAGAATCCTTAAGGACATCCAAGTAATCTTAGGAAGGTGGTTGGGCAATTAGTGCCCTAAATAAGGTACCTAGCTACTCTATCCTCCCAAAATCACCTCATTAGCTCATTTTCAGTTTCAAGGCAGAACACTTCACCTCCTTTCTAGCTCCGTTTTGACAAAGTATATAGGCTCCAATATTTTTAAACTATACATGGATGGAAAGCCACAGAAGTCTATTTTCCAACTAGCCTTGAATCACATTTCAACTCCAAGTATTGAGAAAGGTATGGACTATTGGCCAAGGAAGGGTTAGTCTAGGGCTGGAAAATGCACGGTTTTGATTATGAGCTTAATTAAGGAGGATACAGCTGTGATCTTAGAGATTAATTAATATGGGGTGATTTTATAGATACAAGGGAAGATTTTCCAAAGGGGGGAACCTCCATTGGTGGAGTGGAGCCTTTTCAAAACTCTTTAGAAGATGGAGGATGAATCATAAAAAATACAACTCATCTTAATTGTAATTATCTTAGCATCTTAACTTATTTTTCTAGGATATTTTGTAAGCCCCCAGCTGGTCCACCTGCCCCCACTAATGTAACAACTAATTCCCCTCTAATTAGGTATTTATAGACCCAATCACCTATATGAAAATTCAGACTTGTTGAATGATGTGATAGCTTAAAGCTTGGTGCTTTCTTAAAATCTCAAATTCTTTGTTTGTGTAAGAAGGGTGGTGATTTGAGTTTGTCCCTTTAATCTAATCGTTGGTGCTAAGGATTTAGAGGATTAGAGGGTAGGTAAATCTAATGTAGGTGGCAGTTTAACCTTTAGCCTAGATATATCCCTTTGATTATTCTTATTACTAGCTTACTCAAACAAAAATCCCTTTGACTATTCTCTATCTTGGGTCTCTTTTGAGGGAGATTAATCTTCAACATCTTTTGGGCTTATCTTCAAGGATCCTTCTTATTGGTAAGCATCAAATCTATCCATCTTTGTTTAGTCAAATGAAACTTAACATGTATCATTTTGATATCAGAGCAAAATGATACTTCTTGTTGGTAGGCATCAAATCCATCCATCTTGTGTTTGATTTACTTGGATTTCAGTCCTTTTTTGCTACCATTTTACCATTATTTCTCCTCTCTAAATATTTTATGTAGTCTATAAAGAATCATAAAATAGTGTAAACACAATCTCCAACTAAAACACATCCCTAAACTTTACAATAAAAGCCAAAACCTGTGAAAAAAAACACCTAACTAGATATTTGGCGTGACCACCCTGTGCCACCTGGCATGACCATGGCCCCTTCCCTACACTTTTGTTTCCTATTCCAGAGATCTGGCACGACCTCCCGTGCTCCAAAGCACGACCGTGCCCCTTACTTTCACTGTTTTCTTACTCGTGTTCCTCCAACATGCCCGTGCTTCCCCTGTTTCCATCATTTTCTCTTATCCTGTTTTCACCTGAGCAACTAGCACCATCATTGGTGATGGAGATGCCTCTTACCCTAAGAGCATTCCTCCTAAGGAAGCCTATAACATAGGCAGGACCCTTACTGAAGAGGCTTGATGTTCGCCCTATTAACATCAAATACTCTTCCTCTCATGAAAACTTTGATGGTGAGGAAGGAAGGCCTAGAAGAAGATGGTATCCAAGGGATCACCTTAAGGATCTTAAGTTGAAGGCACCTGAATTTGATGACAATCTTAACCCAAAAAGCTATGTTGATTGGGTTCAAGCCATTCAAAGGATCTTTGAACTCAAAGATTATGATGATGAAATGACCTTCAAGTTGGCTACTCTTAAATTGAAAGGGTATGCTTCACTATGGTATGAGAACTTGAAAAAGCATAGGGCTAGAGAAGCTAAGTCCAAAATCAAAACTTGGTCCAAATTCGAAAAGCATATAGATAAGATATTTTGATGCTATTCTTACAAGTAAGAACTCTATCTCAAGATCACCTCTCTTAACCAAGAGAATCTAAAGGTAGAAGAGTACATTAGGAAGTTTGAACGACTTCAAATGAGAGTTGATTTGGATGAAGAAATCGAGCTCAAGATTGCTAGGTTTATTAAAGGGTTATCCTCTGGCATTACTAGCAAGGTGGATTTACAACACTACTTATCATTTGATGAAGTGTGTTATGGACCTAGCTGTCAAAGTTGAGGAGCAACTTAAGTGTAGGAAGTCCTTTCACACCTCTCTTACTAAAAGCCTTTCCACTTACCTTGAAAGTGAAAGCCCACCCTCACAAGTCAAGACTCTTACTAAAGGCAAGGGGATTAAAAGTGAGCCTCCTAAGACATTGAAAGGAAAGAAATGTTTTAAATGTCATAGTTTTGACCATTTTCAAACTGATTGTCCCAATAAAAGGACCTTACACTTAAGGAAATATAAGATATTTGAACTATTGAGGAAGAATCTAGCAAAGAAGAAAAGGAAAAAGATGAGACTACTCTGGTTCCTATGGATATAGGAGAAATGTTGTTGATTAAGAGGTCCCTACATGCCACAAACGTTCCTTATGAGGATACCAAAGGAAGTAAATCTTTAACTCAAGGTGCACCATTGGAGGCGAGGTTTGTGGTTTAATTGTAGATGGTAGAAGTTGCATTTGTGGCCTCTAAGACACTTATCGACAAGCTCCAAATCTCCGCTAAGGAGCATCTTACTCCATACTCTCTTCAATGGTTAGGGCCATGCAATAAGGTAACCATTTTGAGGTAAGCTCTTATTTCATTCTCAATTGGTCCCTATTGTGGCGATGTACTTTGTGATGTCCTTCCTATGGCTGCATGTCATTTGTTGCTTGGTAGACCATGGTTGTATGATAATAATGTGATTTATGATGGGCATGCTAATACTTACTCACTCAGGCACAATGGTAAAAGCCTCACATTATCTCCTTTACCTCCACCTGAACCTCACAATGCTAAAATGGGGAAGAAAGTAAGAAAAGCCCCCATAAGAGTGGAACACGGGAGAGTGCACCACTATAAGAGCAAACCTCAAATTGCCTTACTAATGGTGAAGCTAAACATAAGTGAAGGAGTAGAACCCTTAGCTATAAGTACTTGAAGATTAAATCACAAAAGGACCCGTCCCCAAGGCCCTATTGCACATCAAAATGGCGCTAGGAGAAGACCCTTATACGATTGATCAAGTCATAAGTGACACCTCCCTTGAGTATGATGAGTTTGAGTTATCTTGTGATGAGTGTGCTTATAAGGCCTAGGAGAGCTACTCATCACTTTGATGTTCTCCAAAGATCTTCAAAAATTCCTACACATTCAAGAGAAGAGGGTTCCTACTAAGGTGTTTTCAAACCCAAGAATAGTAAAGGACATGCAAGGGCGACGTCAAAGAATATTAATCTTAAGGATTTTAAGGGCAAATCCTCTTTAAGGGGGAGGGGTTGATGCAGAGCAAGTTTTGAGCTTGGGCCTACTTTCACAAGCAAGGGTCTTAAACCAAGTAGGATCTACATTGACTCTAGATCAAGGGCTATGTCCTCCTAGATCAATGTTGACTTGGAGCCGTTGAGGAGGTCCAAGTAAGCTTAAGAAGGTGGTTGGGCAATTAGTAGCCCTAAAAAAGGAGCCTAGCTACTCTATTTGATCCACATTGAATATTTAACTAAATAAAGGTAAGAAGTGTATGCAGATGAGCCCAATGGATGTTGAAGACCAATCTTTCCAAAGAAGAACCAAGAGAGAACAAGAGTTCCTAAATAAAGAAAAGCCTCTAATGGAGAAGATTCAATGCTTGAAATAAGTAGCAAGAAAATAATTTAACCCGCCCTATAACCTCCAAAGCCTTAGCAATATGGAAGATTAAAGGGAAATCAAATTAATACCCCCCTAAGGGAGATAAAGATTTTGAGATTTTGAGGAAGATCAACCTTCAAGCTCTTATATCATTGATCAAGTCTAAATTTTCGTGGAGATAATTAGGTCTATAAAAACCTAATTAGAAGGGCAATTAGAATTAACTGTACATTATTAATGCAAGGGGGTCAATAATAAGTTTACAAAATATCCTAAAAAAATAAATCAAGATGCTTAAGATAATAACAATCACTCTAAACTGTATTTTCCAGGATTTATTGTCCATCTTCTAGAGGGCCTTCAGTAGGCTTCACTCCACCAATGGAGGTACCGCTACTTATAGATCCTTCATTTTGTGTGAAGAATCATCCCATGCTAATTAATCTCCAAAATTACATCTTTAACATCTTTAATTAAGTCCATAATTAGAATCGTAATTTTCAGTCTTGGACCAACCCTTGCTCCCTATTTAGCCCATAACTTCCGCAATACTTTGAGTTTTGAGCGCGATTCAAGAGTTGTTGTAAAGTAGACATTAGGGGCTTTCTATCCATGTATAATTTGTAGAATTAGACTCACTTACCAGGTTAAATTTTAGTTAGAAATTAAGCAAAGGATTCTATCCATAAAATGTGGACGAGCTAATGAGGTGATTTTAGGAGGATTAAGTGGTTAACTCCTTATTTAGGGTCACTAATGGCCTAACCACCGTTCCTAGTCTTACTTAGATCTTCTTAAGGGCCCCAAGTCAATATTGTCCTAGGGGAACCTAGTCCTTGACCTAGGGTCACCATTAAACCAACTTGGTTCAAGACCTTCACTAATGAGAGTAGGCCCAAGTTTAGAACTTGCTCCATATCAACCCCTCCCCCTTGAGGAGGACTTATCCTTAAGTTCTCATCGTGTTCTTTATTGTCTTTAATGTAAGGAGTAAGATCCCTAATATTAAAGGTGGTGGATATTTGCATATCTCCCGGAAGCTTAATCTTGTACACATTCTCCCCCACCTTTTGGACCACCTTGTACGAACCATTTCTCCTAGCCATGAGCTTGTTCTTTCTCCTGAAGGGACCTTTCCTTCCTCAAATGTAACCACACAAGATCACCCGGTTTGAGCTCAATGCGTGAGCGGTTCTTATTGGCCTTATGCTTGTATTGGTCATTCACTTTATCAATTTGTGCTCTCACTTGCTCATATAGCTTCTTCAGTTCTTTAGCTCCTGCTTCAGCCTCAAAACTCGCCTTTGATTCTCAAGGAATAGGAATAAGATCAATGGGAATAAAAGGGTTAAGACCATAGTATACTTCAAAGGGAGAGTGAGAGGCAGCATAGGAAGGAGCCTTATTGTAGGCGAATTCGGCATGAGCAAGCTTGACATCCCAAACCTTCAAACTTTTACTCACCATACCCCTTAGCAAGGTTGTGAGAGTTCCATTTGTCACCTCCGTTTGTCCACTAGTTTGAGGATGGCAAGTAGTGCTAAAGAGCAACTTAGTCCCCACAAGCCTCTATAGGGATCTCCAAAAGTGAGATACAAATTTGGCATCCCTATCTGATATGATGATTCTTGGAATACTATGAAGCCTCACAATTTCTTGAAAGAAGAGGTCCATAGTATATGTAGCATCACCACTCTTATGGTATACAATGAAGTGAGCCGTGTTAGAGAATTGATCCACCACTACCATGACATCATCTTTTCCCTGTGGGTTCTTAGAAGGCCATAATGAAGTCCATGCTAATGTCATCCTAAGGCCTTGAGAGACTGAAAGAGGAGTGTAGAGACCTTAACATGAATGACTCTTAACCATGTGACAAATGTTGCATCTTGGGATCATCTTATGGACATCCCCAACCCTCTTGGGCCAATAAAAATGCTCATTAAGTATCTCAAGGGTCTTGTGAATGACAAAGTAACTAGCTAAGGCTCCTCCATGAGCATCCTTGACAATCAAGTCCCTTAGAGGACTTTTGGGGATGCAAAGCTTGTTTCCTTTAAAGAAGAAACCATCTTTTAGA